>JAODUP010000217.1:0-2500 GCA_025642065.1 Paralvinella palmiformis | reverse complement strand
CAAACTGACAAAAGCTGGTTTATGGTTGATTTAACATCGACAACTGTATCCCATTAACTGAAACCATAAAGTCAAGCAACGCTGGGGTCACACACACACACACACACACACACACACACACACACTATATATATATATATATATATATATATATATAACATAGGAGGGGGAGTAATTTTTCTGCATAAATCGTGTTTTATTACTCGTATTTCTTTTCTTATTCTTTGGTCGAGGGGGGGAAGTATTTAGTTACCAACATCAGAGAGAGAGAGAGAGAGAGAGAGAGAGAGATGTGTCTAGATCTTAGAGAGTGAGGGAGAGAGAGAGAGAGATGTGACTTTGTTTTTTGACAACTGAAGACTATAAGATATTAGACATGACAAACTAGTTGACATACGATATTTATAACTTATAATGGTATTTAGATATCTCGGCGACGACTTACAAGTTTTTGGTTTTAAATAAATAAAACATTATTTTAATACATGCGAGGAGGGGGGGGGGAGTAGCCACTACCGGTATTTGGGTACATTATACGTCTGGTGCAACTACAGTAGATGTATAACATATATAATTAAGGCTGCTACCGTAACTGTACGCCACGTCACTACATCCGTATGGTATCTTTATCGCATATATTACTACAGCTAAAGTAGTTATATAACATATATCAAAGTAGTGGATATAGTAACCCGCGTACGATGTGTGTTGGTTAAGATAAAGTAAGACTTCGTAGCATATATCAGAACAGCTACAGTAATGGTATGACTTATATCAGAACAGCTACAGTAATGGTATGACATATATCAGAACAGCTACAGTAATGGTATGACTTATATCAGAACAGCTACAGTAATGGTATGACTATATCAGAACAGCTACAGTAATGGTATGACTTATATCAGAACAGCTACAGTAATGGTATGACTATATCAGAACAGCTACAGTAATGGTATGACTTATATCAGAACAGCTACAGTAATGGTATGACTTATATCAGAACAGCTACAGTAATGGTATGACTTATATCAGAACTGCTAGAGTAATGGTATGACTATATCAGAACAGCTACAGTAATGGTATGACTTATATCAGAACTGCTAGAGTAATGGTATGACTATATCAGAACAGCTACAGTAATGGTATGACTATATCAGAACAGCTACAGTAATGGTATGACTTATATCAGAACAGCTACAGTAATGGTATGACTATATCAGAACAGCTACAGTAATGGTATGACTTATATCAGAACAGCTACAGTAATGGTATGACTCATATCAGAACAGCTACAGTAATGGTATGACTTATATCAGAACAGCTACAGTAATGGTATGACTTATATCAGAACTGCTAGAGTAATGGTATGACTATATCAGAACAGCTACAGTAATGGTATGACTTATATCAGAACAGCTACAGTAATGTTATGACTATATTAGAACAGCTACAGTAATGGTATGACTTATATCAGAACTGCTACAGTAATGGTATGACTTATATCAGAACAGCTAGAGTAATGGTATGACTTATATCAGAACAGCTACAGTAATGGTATGACTTATATCAGAACAGCTACAGTAATGGTATGACTATATCAGAACAGCTAAGTAATGGTATGATTTATATCAGAACAGCTACAGTAATGGTATGACTTATATCAGAACAGCTACAGTAATGGTATGACTTATATCAGAACAGCTACAGTAATGGTATGACTTATATCAGAACAGCTACAGTAATGGTATGACTTATATCAGAACTGCTACAGTAATGGTATGACTTATATCAGAACAGCTACAGTAATGGTATGACTTATATCAGAACAGCTACAGTAATGGTATGACTTATATCAGAACAGCTACAGTAATGGTATGACTTATATCAGAACAGCTACAGTAATGGTATGACTTATATCAGAACGCTAAGTAATGGTATGACTATATCAGAACGCTAAGTAATGGTATGATTTATATCAGAACAGCTACAGTAATGGTTATGACTATTTTAGAACAGCTACAGTAATGGTATGACTATATTAGAACAGCTACAGTAATGGTATGACTTATATTAGAACGCTACAGTAATGGTATGACTTATATCAGAACGCTACAGTAATGGTATGACTTATATCAGAACAGCTACAGTAATGGTATGACTTATATCAGAACAGCTACAGTAATGGTATGACTTATATCGAACCAAGTAATAGTAGACTAATCAGAATGTAATAATGTATGATATATCAGAACAGCTACAGTAATGGTATGACTATATCAGAACAGCTACAGTAATGGTATGACTTATATCAGAACCTAAGTAATGATGACTATATCAGAACGCTAAGTAATGGAAATGACTATATCAGAACGCTAAGTAATGGTATGACATATCAGAACGCTAAGAAAGGTATGATTATATAGAAAGCTACAGTAATGGTATGATAATAGAACAGCAAAGTAATGGTATGATTTATATCAGCAGCTAAAAATTTTGGTAT
>JAODUP010002170.1:0-15833 GCA_025642065.1 Paralvinella palmiformis | reverse complement strand
GACAAATAAATATGTTGATTAAATTAGATAACATGTGGCATATGCAGTGTATAAATTAATATTAATATGTGTGATCGCTCGAGTGTTTATATGGTGATGTTGAAGATTTAAAGACACTCCAAACATAACACGATGAAATGAAGGATGAAACACTCTTGACATCCAACCATGCTAGCCTTCGAAATTAGGTACTAAAGATCTACTCAGTGTAACTCGTGACACTCATGGTTTGCCAGAAATCAAGGGAAAGGGGGTCTTTTTCCATCTGAATTGCCGAAACCACGGAATATGAGAACGGGGTCGAGTTAATAAAACCTCCACGTAATGGTGTCTTATTGTTAAATATAAATTGCGCGCAAATTCTAGGTCTATTGTCTGATAGAAGAAGACATAATTAAATGAAACACATCCATCCCTTGCAAACGTCATATAATTTGTTTCAGGAGATTTGTACTGAACAATTTCAGGATAACAATCGAGGGATCTTATTTCCTATTGGTTGATATAAGGGTTTTACCCGATTAGCAGATTATGTGTACCTCCAACAATAGAAGTGACAGCCGTTCTATGGTATTGGAAGTTTTTCAATTAAGTATATGCTATTACCACACAATTTTGAAAAACATTGACCGTCAAAGAAATCAAACATTAGTTGCTGAAATTTCCAACATCACGATCTCTAGAACGGCTCCCGGGGAACGGATGCACAATCTAAAAGCATGTGCAATTTAGCATCTCATACATCCTTCATGTAATTGTTTCACGCATTTTTGGGAGTTAATCCGTCGCACAGGATGTCTGTAGGATCTCCAATCAGCCATATTGAGCAATGTAAAATGAACAATAGTCCAGAGCTATGTTAGCAATGATGTTCCTGTATTTATCCCAATCTAACTGGAAGGGCCAGCGAAAGGTCATTAAGAGGATATATATATATATATATATATATATATATATATATATATATATATATATATATGTATGCCTAACCATGTACGCCCCACCAAGTTTGAAAGAATAGTGTTTACAATGTTACTGGGTAATATAGCTCCCACAATTGTACCGTAAAATTGGGTAGAGACTAGCTGGTTAGTTATCCACCTGTTTCAACTAATGTGTAGATATTGGGGTACTTAAGCAGGAAGAAAGCAGAATTACTCATAGGACAACAATCTGCGCTCTTTATCATCACTGACAGGAAAATGATTCTAATAACAAATGTATAATCCATAGTCATTTCATTATATTTCTACGGCTTTTTCCCCTAATATAACATGTATGCAATATAAGATTGTTACTTCATGTCAAAATTTATCCCGAGTGCGACAGATGTCAAGTAGTTGCTTGTTATAGATGTCATCGTCAAAATCTTGCTCGGAATAAAGTTTTTGTTGAATGCAGCCTTCCATCAGAACAGGGTAAAAGTATAATTTTAGTATGTATTTCAAATAATTCTTCATATTTCAGTTATTTATATACATGTATACATATGCCCCCCGATAAAAAAAAAAAAAACAAAAAAAAAATTAAAAAAATAAAAAAAATATATATATATATAATATATATATATATATATATATACATAAATTGTATCCATATTACGAAATACAAACAATTTGTGAAATTTTGGTTTAAAGTTTTCCAACATGTAAAGATGTTCTTAATAGCATTTTAAAAATGAAATTTGCTTTGGATTTAGCAAACATGAGCTCATTTTCTAAGCATATTTGTGTATCAATTGTTGCGATAAAAATAATGACAGGGAATTAAAATAATTTCGATGGAAGATCCAGATCGCTGCTTGTTACCATTTTGAAAATATATTGACAATAGTTTTTTAGGGTTTATTTTGTTTTGATTGTTTTAGGAGATCAGATTTAATTAGATTTTCTGAAACTTGTCTGTACATCAATAACATTTTAACCAAGGGCGGGGTGATACATATGCAATCAGAGGGTGAACAAACAATCTAGTTAGTATAAAGCACAACAAAATGTATTTATAACAGATATAATTAAATTGTACTGTGAGCTGTGAATGAATGTGCTGACTACTAATGTTTCTATATTTGTACAGCTTCTCGCAATTTTGTAACAGTTGATGTTCATGACCAAGCATATGACACATTATTACCTGTTCACATAGTGACCAGTGAATTGTTGCAGTACCGTAGTGAAAAATAAACATTCTTGGTTAGGTTGGTTGCTCTGATAATGTTGGTAACGTTTGAAATCAATTTGACATACCTAAGTTCATTCAGACTTTTATTGACCCTGTTAGTACCTATTTGCCATTTATTTACCATTTTTAAGATGACTATGATTCATACCATGATTGAGATCATGATATAACGACAAGATAATATTGCCAACTGAATTGCCTTGTTAAGACGTTGAAAGATAATATTTATATTATTTTGTCGTGACATCAAGCAATATTGCTAAAATGTACAATTTTCGGACGGGGACAAGTTCAAGTATATCACAACAAAATAAGACAAAAGACAGTGACAAATCGTCTGCCGTATTTGATAAGCCAATAAAAGGTAACATATTAAGAATATAAACTCAAACAACATCAAACGTATATAGATATAGCCATATATAGGTATGGTTGACTAATTGTGATAGTTTCTTGCGTATATAATAACTAATAGGCATTGTATTTAAGGTTTGCTTATAGTGTATGGCTGTGTATGCTTTATTTAAAGTTGGTATGGATTAAAACTCGCTAGGAAGGAAAAAAATGCTATTTGATACTTTAGCGATGTGATTGCTACAGTCCCTCGATTCATTTCATACCATGTCTTTGTCATGTCATTGTTTTCTCCATTTCAGCAAAAGACTATTAGTGGTCCACCAAGCATTTGTATACTGATCCAGCAAGACGTCAATAATGGACTAGTTACAAATATGTTTAAATATTCGTGCACATATTAAAAGACCCAGTCATGAAAAGCAAAGATAAGCATATTCATGCCAGCATTGTGTAATCTTGTGTCATAACATAGTCAGCAAATTCATCCTGGTTAGCATGTTAAATGGCAATAAGCACATTTCTAAGGATAGAGTTGATCATGTTCAGGCGTCCAATAATAAAGCTGGATACACAGAACATATTAAAACACTATGATAAATAAGTATCTGTGTGGATGTTTCTGCTTAATAAAAGATAGTGGCTACTTAAGACTCGTGCACATGACCCGGATACGCAATGGGAGAACATGCGGGAAAGAGGAGTACACACATCAGGTGCCATTAAATATTAACATTGATTTCGGAGATGTAGAGCTATTTTGGCAATGTATTCTAATGCGTCGGAAGAGAATTTGTCTATGTACACCATTGAAGAAGGGTGTTTATATATTGTACAGAATATGGTAATGGGAGTCAAATTACAGTATAACAGAGATACAATATCCAGAAGAATCGCATACAATAAACTTACCTCAAAATACAGAAAAGCTGACAAGGCTATCTATTTCCCAAAACAAGCACATCAAGGAATTTAAGCAGTTTCACGGGAATGGTTGTTTTGAAAGTTTGCATATATTTGGAGTTAGAGTGGGTATATATATATATATATATATATATATATATATGTTCTGACAGAACACCCAAACAACATTACCAGTATTGTCACATAATTCAGAGTCTCACTCAATGTTTATGAAACAACCATGCTATTTTTGGAATGAGGGTATGTATAGGATGGACAATCGTAAATAGTTTATGGTTATGTTTCCCTCGGGGATAAGACATCAAATACCAGAAGTGCAATCCGAAATCAAGAGGACCTCAAGACAATCAAATAACATTAACCACACATTTACGACAAACAATGACCCTCTTTCAATTTCGATCTCATGATAACAGTGTTTAACGTGTGTCCCTTCATGAAGGCATTTTGACATGTTATAATAATAATCCATCTATTTAAAGCAAACTACAATAATGGAAACTTTGCATTTAGCAGTGTAACTACATACTTATGAATTTCATGTTATGCAAGCATTTAAGCAATGAAATAAATGAAGGTTAATGTTTGATGTATACACTATGAATGAACGATAATATAAATAAAATATATATAACTAATAAATGTCATTCCAATAATCATATCAGATTAAATAAATATAATAAACCACATAATACATAGTAGATATTAACTTCAAGCATGACACTGTATTTCGATTAATTTAATCATTAATTTTATCCAGCAATAAACAAAGTACACTTCACTGAATATGTTATATGTACGAATCAATAATCAGATTTCAGACCAACTGAATTGGAATAGAATATCACCTCATTAGTATTCATACAATTAAACGTTATATATGTGTGTGTGTGTGTGCGTGTGTGTATGTGTGTGTCAGGTATGAAGTAAATCAATATATAATATATATATATATATATATATATATATATATATATATATATTGCAGTGTTTATATAACACAAGAATGTGTGTATAAACTGCTTATTTTGACTGGTATTGTATCTCTGGAAAAAATACGTAAGTAGAAGCTTATGAATAAGATAACAAATATTATGCAATAATGTTAGTATTGACCACAAATCTAGAAGTAAATCTTAATTTCACCATTCTCTTTGTCGTTTTTGATTTCGTGAACCTCTTATATCTTATGTTAATAAGTGTCCTTTCCTTAACAAATTATACAAATAAAATATAAATTATACCCAGGTAATGTGATGAAACATACAGATGGCTATTATATATATGTTGCCTTTGCAGAATGTAATAATAGGTCATTTTAATGACGAGATTTAGTTCCGACCTAACTATTCCTATGCTGTAGACATTGATATGATATATTGATGACGAAATTTCACCATTATGGGAAACTTCTTTTACAGTTCCAGTGACATAGTACTTTAACAATTTTAGATCAGGTTTGTTATAAATTGCCATAGCTTATTAAAAAATATTCCAACCGCGTTTTGTCTGTTTATAAAGAGCCCTCCCTTATAATATATTTTAGTTTAATGGCTTGGCCTATAATTAACCAATGTTTCCTGAAGTCAGTCTGACGGTGTGTGAAACTGGTATAATATTAAAGATACTAGAATAGCCAGTTGATAATGGTACGTTTAAATGTTTTACATATACAGCTTATGAGAGCTACTGAGACAAAATTATTGGTATCCAATTAAATCTTTTGTTTGGTTGATAGGGTTGATAAGTAGGTAGTAAAGTCGCCACCTTTCCAAATTTCATGGTATTTATCAAGCAGCACCTCTCTTATAGATGCCACTATAATTCGTACAGAACTCATATAGAGTTTTATCGTCACCTTTCTCTGCCTGAGAGTGCTTTCCGATGCTGGCAATTTGACTGCGTAGTTACATCCTTTTTGGAATGGTGGAATACCAGTTAAATAGACACGTTCTTGTTGTTATTTCTTTGTGAGGATCACGGTAGTAGTTTCATTATCCTCTTTCTACGAATATAGCCAGAATATTCTGTGTAGTTGATACTTCTATCTATCGTTGTAGAGTAAAAATAACAAAATAAATTGGCTCTCAAAAAAATATTAAAAATGTATCAAGCTCAGAGTGGCATCAGCAGTAAATGGCTGGCTAAGTGATATTATTGTAAAACTTCACTTCGTCATTAGGACAAAGAAAGATAATAACATATGGCATCCTCCAAACCTCGTCATTAAGGTCGGCTTTAGATAACTGCGGTCAACAGCTCAGTTTATGAAATGAGGGAGGGAGGGAAAGAGAGAGAGAGAGAGAGAGAGAGAGAGTGAGTGAGTGAGATAGAGTGAGATGGATAGATAGAGATATAGATAGAGAGAGAGGGAGAGTCGGAGGGATAGGATGAGTAAGATTCAGTCAGGGAGAGATAGACATACAGACAGAATGAGAATGAGAAAGAGATCGATGTATATACCACAGTCTCGACATGTTTACAACTATATTCCATACTTCAAATTTCCTTACTGAGTTTACTTTAAATTTAAATTCTATTAAGGAACTAGCTTTGCTTGTAGAAGCTTCAATGATGATCGGATAAAAGACAATAAAAAGATATCCGCCGGATAATGTTATTATATGGGAATAACTGTTTTAAATTTGTCAACATTAGCACGTAACTAAATCGTGTAATCCGTGGAGCATTACGATGATAAAGTGCGTCATCGGATTTAGCCTTAAATAAATGAAATAAAGTTTTGCATCCTTCGTCATCAAATTGTGTGTACACGTCATTTGATTATAATACTACGTCAATCGCTCTAAGACGACACCGATACATAACCATCACTATGGGAGTGTCGTAAATTATCTTTTGATTGAATGCAATGATTGATGGCCAATGTTCGATGTTTGTTGTAATGCTAATTAAATCTTGTTATAAATTTAAACCGATTAAATCGAGTTTTACTTAATATGGTTAAAACGGCTCAGGCCAAGGAATTCTAATCTGTTCCTTAGATCATTCTGGCGACTGATCGTGGAGAGAGAGAACACAATAATCCGCAGCACCTGGGGGCATTCCGCCCTTCAAACCTCTATATTGCGGATTCGAATCATGTTCGCACCCATAGTTGGTGGATATTTATTTGTATACCTCGCCCAGGTGTGACGATCCCGGAAACTGAATATTCCACCTCTGTCCATTCTACCTGGCCTTAAACCGGTAAATAACCGTTGTTTCTTCCAAATTACAATAATGCCTAACAGAATTACACGAAGATCTAAACCGATGGCTACTGGCTTTTAGATTTAAACATTCGTATTCGTGTTTAGATAGGATTCTAATCAGAACCTGCCTTAAATGACCATGTAATCTAATACATAAGTCCGCATTAGGTTTATCCCATTTGATAATACGCGGTTAACGACCACTTTATTAACATATTTTGTCGTATTTAGTCTTGATAGGTAACATTAAATAATGGCAGAAGTCGGTGCTGTACGACTCCAAATTGTACCAATGTCATCAGGTAAAAATCTCATTCACTAAATAAACATGGAATGATATATATATATATATATATATATATATATATATATATATATATATGTGTGTGTGTGTGTGTGTGCGTGTGCGTGTGTGTGTATGCATATATGCATACTATATTTCGCACATTTCAATCACTGATAATAGCAAAATAACTTCTGGTCATATCGACGGTTTACAGTCGTTTATATATATACTATGTGAATGGATGTATGTGCATTACATGTTTTTTAACACATGTTGTAGCCGTTCGCTGTTAGGTTAAATAACTGTTAAATACCGAACTAATATATGCAGAATGTGTATTGTTTTCTTCTTATATGATCTAATTTAGCGTCCTTTAGTATTTGTAGTTAGGTATTATAGGATCTAAATTAAAGCGCCTATCTACTTTATCTATTTTATCTCTACTCGAGAACAGCGGATTTCAGACAGACAGATCCTAGATACTTGGAATAATACAGAGTATATACATGTCTATCATCGTGTGTACGTGTGTGTGTGTGTGTGCGTGTGTGTGTGCGTATGTGAATGTGTGTATGCCAGAACATATGTGTATGTGTGTCAGTGTATGTGCGTGTTGCGAGGTACTCGAATCTAGTTTATACCTGTGTTTGTGGAATGTTTCATTAAGAAGTAACATCTAGGCAATATGTGTATCAGTTGCAATCAGTGTCAAGGCTAAACAATTGAATCCGCCAACTAATCATTCATTATTGATCAGGTAATATCATCGGGTGTACCCTTTTTTAGTATTCTATATGTAAAACATTAAGAAATATAATTCCTTATTACTTATTTGAAAGTCTTTGTTGAGCTTTGAATCGTTAAATTTACCAAACAGTTTGACTTAAATTAACATACTAAGGTAGATAAACTATTTACGACGCCTATATTTACTGGTTGGAGTTGAATGCTGACTGTTTTTCATCTCATTCCAGCTACTCCGCTTAAGATTGTCCATCTGTACGACGCATCTGACTCACCTTCATATAATATAATATTTATTATGCTACTTACTTAGTCTGTTTGAAAAAAACAGGTATTCATATCGGATGAGCTTATGTGTTAATGTAGTCAGATACTAACGAGTTTGATGACTTTTAGGCGAGACTTTGTGAGACAGGTCTAATGTAAGTGTCATCCTTGTTTCACGTCAACTTTGTCACACATAGCGTGATGTCCGGTCGATGTGTGACAAGATATCAGCTATCATGTCACTTGTGCGTGACAATTCATTCTGAACTTCGACTCATTCATTCAATGGTTGAATGACATATATCTAAGTACAAGTAGAAAATATTGATATTATTTAAATAAAATCTAAATTAAATTTAGTAAGTGGTTAGTACCGCCATTAATACCATTAGTGGCAAAACAATTACTTTACTACTACTACTAGTACTACTACTAGAACCACTTTAAATAAAATAATAATATTAACAACAACAACAACAACAACAACAAATAAATAAATAATAATAATAATAATAATAATAATAAGAAGAAGAAGAATTGCTGACAATGCTAATATTATTGTGGCCATTATCGTCGTAGTCATCGTTGTGGTTGTTGTGAATGTTGTTATTGCTGTTGTTATTATTATTGTTGTTATAGTTAGTATATTATAAAATACGTTAAATGTTTTTATATCGATCTACCTACTACTAATATAACAGAAACATTTCTGGTAGATCTACTACTAATATTACAGCTACTAATTCTAATAGATCTACTACCTATACTACTGCTACTACGTCTGTAAGATCTACTGATAATATTACATAAACTACTTCTGTTAGATCTACTTCTGATATTACAGCTACTACTTCACTTAGATATACTACTAATATAATGGCGTCAACGTCTGTTATATCCGTACTAATATTATTGCTACTACTGCTGTAGGGTTTACTTCTAATATTACAGGTACTGCCTCTGTTAAATATACTTCTAATATTACAGGTACTGCCTCTGTTAAATATACTTCTAATATTACAGGTACTGCCTCTGTTAAATATACTTCTAATATTACAGGTACTGCCTCTGTTAAATATACTTCTAATATTACAGGTACTGCCTCTGTTAAATATACTTCTAATATTACAGGTACTGCCTCTGTTAAATATACTTCTAATATTACAGGTACTGCCTCTGTTAAATATACTTCTAATATTACAGGTACTGCCTCTGTTAAATATACTTCTAATATTACAGGTACTGCCTCTGTTAAATATACTTCTAATATTACAGGTATTGCCTCTGTTAAATATACTTCTAATATTACAGGTACTGCCTCTGTTAAATATACTTCTAATATTACAGGTACTGCCTCTGTTAAATATACTTCTAATATTACAGGTACTGCCTCTGTTAAATATACTTCTAATATTACAGGTACTGCCTCTGTTAAATATACTTCTAATATTACAGGTACTGCCTCTGTTAAATATACTTCTAATATTACAGTACTGCCTCTGTTAAATATACTTCTAATATTACAGGTACTGCCTCTGTTAAATATACTTCTAATATTACAGGTACTGCCTCTGTTAAATATACTTCTAATATTACAGGTACTGCCTCTGTTAAATATACTTCTAATATTACAGGTACTGCCTCTGTTACATATACTTCTAATATTACAGGTACTGCCTCTGTTAAATATACTTCTAATATTACAGGTACTGCCTCTGTTAAATATACTTCTAATATTACAGGTACTGCCTCTGTTAAATATACTTCTAATATTACAGGTACTGCCTCTGTTAAATATGCTTCTAATATTACAGGTACTGCCTCTGTTAAATATACTTCTAATATTACAGGTACTGCCTCTGTTACATATACTTCTAATATTACAGGTACTGCCTCTGTTAAATATACTTCTAATATTACAGGTACTGCCTCTGTTAAATATACTTCTAATATTACAGGTACTGCCTCTGTTAAATATACTTCTAATATTACAGGTACTGCCTCTGTTAAATATACTTCTAATATTACAGCTAGTACTTCACGTTAAAATCTTCGATATTCATGTTGCATCCAGTCAGATACACACATATCGACTTCAGGCTAAATTACATCCTTGGCTTCAGTTATGTAAACAATCTTATTGGATAAAACTCCGCTCCGAGATGGTTATCGTGATGTAGACTGGTGTCTCCTCAGACATCTACAAATCTCTGATGAAATCAAATAGCCGAGTATAAAATAAGACTAGGCTAATTAAACGTTCGCCAATGGACAACGCCGTCTCCGCTCAGAACATCAACATCTAAACATATTTTAAAACCTATACCACCGTGAATCTATACACAAATAAATCTCTACATACTATAATCTAATAATGAAATATTATACACCTCCATGTATAAGTACATACATAGGACATATACACGTGTCTGGGCTACTCATCAGCGTGTGGTGCCCAGCTAATCAGCTTTTTGTAGACGGCAATTATATCACGCAAACAGGAACACGGCTACAAATAGGCTACGTACAGAAAACGGGAGCACGTACAAAAAGTACCATTTGACGCCACATCTCGCAGTAAACAACACGCGCATTTAGTTCAATGGTGAGTTAATACATATAGACGATACTAGTAATTTCCTGTTGTTCAAAAGAAACCTATACATAATAATGTTTCGTCACCAGAGATGCTAACCTCAGCTTCATTCTGAGTTCAAATGTTTATGTTTATGTATGTAGATTTGTCTGTGTGTGAGAGGGTAATAAGAAATCTGGATCGAATTAGGTCTGATGTCAGGCATGGACAATGTGAGATTTAGGATAGATAGACAGTGGTATTGGCTCATACTATCATCACCATCTCTAAACATCATTTGAGACCTATACCTCCATAAACGTATACTTAAATAAAACCATAGGTAGTCTAAATAAAAACAATGTTCTACACATTCACACATCGATACATACGTATACCTATACATGTGTCTGGGCTACTCATCAGGGTGTGGCCCCCAGCTTATGTGCTTTTCGTCCGCGCCAAATATGTTTCGCCTACAGTAATGGGGCTATATGCAAGCTACATACAAAAGCGGAAGCACGAACAAAAATAACATTACAGCAACAGTAATTTTGTGTGATTCAAAAGAATCCCGGACATAAGCAAGTTTGAGACCACAGATGCTGACATTAGCTTCATTCTGAGTTCGAATATGTGTGTTGACTATATATATATATATATATATATATATATATATATATATATATATATATATATATATATATATATATATATACTACACACACACACACACACACACACACACACACACACACACACATCACATATATATATATATATATATATATATATATATATATATATATTTACCTCAGCCATGCATATGTTATGTGTGTAGAAATGATCGTTTTCATAATGTAATCAATCAGCGTGTTGAGTTTATTGAACTTGATAAAAAGAAAAGCTCGATCAATGATATTACAAAGCCGACGATTACTTATACCTGGGTACGTATCATCCATGTGCATCGTGATATGAAATTAGCCTTCTGTCTGGTGATGGAATGATAATAAGTATCAGCATCATTTCATTATAATTTTCATCACGTATTATATGACTGATCGGAAAATACTTTGTACACAAGAGGCACCTAGAGACGAAGGTAGTGGATGTTCTCTTAGGAAGAGAATGGCACGAGAAAACGAGCAAACCGACTACCGTCCAGCGATAATAGGACGTAATGACCTTTGTAAAATGGGACGAAATAAAGACCTAGTTTGATGGATTACGATAAAATGGGTCGGTCGAGTGCTCCGTTCATTAGCATATAAAATAAAAACTACTTCCTTGTCAGCTAGTGATGACTTAACGCGAACAGAGTGAAGTGTTTGAAAGGAGATGAGAAGGAATTACCATAATATAAACAAGTGCTCGTTGTTGTTGTTCTCTGGAACTGTTTTCCTCGGGGGGGGGGGGGAGGGGAGTTGTCCAGGTTAAGATGCCATACACGTAGAGAGGAAGTCTCCTGGGAATTCTTTTTTCTTACTCCCGGAAGAGTAGATTGAAAAAAGTTAGGGAATTCTGTAAACAAGAGTTGACCTGAATAAGTTAAACTATTTAGGTATGGTCTGTCCCTGTTTCAATGCTGTTTAGTTACCCGGATATATATATATATATATATATATATATATATATATATATATATATATATATATTCTTATAAGTAGCCCCATTGATTTCCTGAATGACAATTGGGCATCATTGAGTACTGGTAATGGAAGTTAATTAATTCAAACTTTCGTGTTAAAATTCGTTTAAAAACATGTTAATCTGATATATATTGATGATATCTATTTAAGGACACTAAAATTACCAGATTATAACTCAGTTACGGTTTTTACACTGTTGCAAAATAAGCAAAATCTGAGAAACATCCCTAAAAAGCAATACACCATTGCAATTGTGGACATCAAACCAAGAGCACTTATTGCAGATTGTTTTAGATTAAATGCTTATAGTGTTATTGATAATGAAGACATATCTGTGAATTATCTCTTGGTTGTATGAAACAATTGATGACGAATGCTCAGTTTCTTTTTGTAATGCCAATCAAAGACTTTTAATGACTCAAAGTGATTGCTACGTTGCCTGAATCTTATTTATCGTTGGAAAGGAACACATATATTTTGGGAACTTACTAATCTCTGGTAGAAATAGAAGTAAAAAGGACCGTCTATGGTTGCTTCTCCCGAATATATTTTAAAACACACTTCTTACTTCTTAAATAGCGTTCTGAGTTGGACAAATTTTATACGTATATACATGCATATAATCATACATACATACATACATACATACATACATACATACATACATACATACATACATACATACATACATACATACATACATACATACATACATACATACATACATACATACATACATACATACATACATACATACATGCATACATACATACATGCATACATACATACATGATACATACATACATACATACATACATACATACATACATACATACATACATACATACATACATACATACATACATACATGTATACATACATACATACATACATGTATACATACATACATACATACATACATACATACATACATACATACATACATACATACATACATACATACATACATACATGCATACATACATGATCATGCATACATACATACATACATACATACATACATACATACATACATACATACATACATACATACATACATACATACATACATACATACATACATACATACATACATACATACATACATGTATACATACATACATACACATACATACATACATACATACATACATACATACATACATACATACATGTATACATGCATACATACATACATACATACATACATACATACATACATACATACATATATACATACATACATACATACATACATACATACATACATACATACATACATACATACATACATACATACATATATACATACATACATACATACATACATACATTCATACATACATACATACATACATACATACATACATATATACATACCAGGTTTGTGGAATAATGGACTTGTAAGTCAGCAAAGCCTTAGTCCTGTATTTACATAAGTTCTAATTATCTTTGCGAAAATGGGAGATGAAATTCTTCAGTTCTTATATTATATCTATTGAATATATTTAAAAACAAATTACAATTAAATATTATTTATCCCAATAATGCTGTGATATTATTGTAATTTAAGGTACAACGTAAATTAGGTTGATTGACGTGTATTTATCCCATAAACAAACAATCATCAATACATATATCAACCATACGAACTCTTTCAAACAGTTTAGAAAATCGAACCGTACTTGGGGATAGCAGCATCAAACCTGATCGTGTAAAGTTATTTGGTTTATAAGGATTTGCTATTTGTTATTACACATTAAGCATATCAACTGATAATGTCCTGCTTGTAGGATATCCGAGCTGAAAAGTAAATACTAAAAACTGGTGATATAAATCTGATTTACTTATTGTGATATCTAAAGGAGATTGCTACAATATGATACAGGTATCATTATAATATACATAATGACTTTATAATGGTGCCAGGGCCAAAGATGACCATGGAGTCTTGAAGTTGGTTAAACGACTCCTATGATATCACCAGCCCTTTTATTGTCATTTATAACAAGTAAATCTGCCTTATATCCTTGTCTGTCTGATTCCCTATGCCATTGTCATTTACAGCTATTATTTATATATATATATATATATATATATATATATATATATATATATATATATATATATATATATATATATATATATATTTCATTAGTCTGTCATTTAGTTTATTCATTTAAACATTCATTCATTCTTACATTTTTAATGAGCTTGTCAGTAAGTCAGCTACTCAATCAGTCAGTCAGTTTGATTATTATTAACCCTTGTCTTGCTGTCCTTGTCTCACCCACTCACTCACTCACTCTCTTTCACTCTTATTTCTCCTCCTTCCATCCCCAATATATCTCCCTCTCTCTCTGTGTGTGAGAGTGGGTGTGCAGTGTCCATGTTTTGAATCGGAATTGTCACATGTAGCGTGATTTGGTGCTGACACTAGACCATATGTCAGCGGTGATGTTACTTGCTTATGTCACTTATTGCCCTTTTCCGTTTATAATCACGGTACCCTTTAAATGAACTTCACGTTTTGAAAAATAGAGAAAAACCTGTTGTTTGTTTGTTTCCTTTCAAAAGATCAGAGCCAGCAGCAAGCAATTGTTGGGTTTGGATCTGAAGATGTTACCACACTGATCATCATTATCGTTGTTGTTGTTGTTGTTACCATTACTACTGCCATTGTTACTGCCATTGTTAAAAGTCACTCAACGCACGACATGGTTTAATAATCTTTTCTTCCCAAGCGATTACTAATATTGGTTATCTAGCGCCGGTGTAATTAGATAATTTAACGATAGCTCCTCAGCATCTTGCTTTCACGGATCAGAATGTCCTGAATCTAGTACAGTAAGAAAAATACATCATCTTAACAGCTGATATCCTCATATTGCAGTCATTAAGTACAGATACATCATATACAGATGATGAGACAATGGCAAGTTCTCTGATAAAAGATTCACAACGATGTCTGGCCTGTAACTGGATAGGTAGATATCCCGACAAGATGAGGCTCGTGTGTTATATTTATAGCTAATTCTTATGAGCACGCCCTTTATAATAAGAAAATATCAATATATTTCGCAGACTGAGTTGATTTGCCGGGAATTATAACCAGGAAGCCGATAATAATATTACCAGATACTGATGGCTGAGAATCTTAATTTTAGGATAGAATATCAAATGTCAACGTGCTACATTTGAGAAGAATTGACGGTGGAAGCCATTTATTAGTCAAAGCTGTCACGATGATTAATTAGATTAACAACGTCCAGGTAGTATGTTTAAACATTAATCGTCTTTTGATGTGGAGATAACTGTTATATGTCTTAATACGTGTGTGTGTGTTGTGTGTGCGTGCGTGCGTGCGTGCGTGCGTGCGTGCGTGCGTGCGTGCGTGCGTGCGTGTGTGTGTGTGTGTGTGTCGTATTTGGGTGATATAATGGGATGCACATTTTTATGATAACCGATCTTGGCTATTATCTATGCAGTATTGCATGTAACTGAAAGAACACTCATTCACAGGACTTTATTTAATCTGGATTACAAGTTTTATATCTTTCCGGATCCAGGGACTGGATTGGAAATGACCGTCGCTAACATTTACTACGTCAGTGAATACTAATTATTTTGGAGGA
>JAODUP010002286.1:0-10906 GCA_025642065.1 Paralvinella palmiformis | reverse complement strand
TAAAAAAAATAATTTAACAAAAATTTTCCCCCATTTTTAAATCAGGTTTTTTATTCACTGCTATAATTATTTTTCCAATTGGCAAATTTTTTGACATTCATTAAAGTGGTAAAAAAAAAAGAGCACTTTTTTTTGGAACATTAAAATTTCTTTACTACACTTTCTAATTTTTTTTAGTACATATATGTTGCTGCAAATGAAACTAAAGTTTTTTTCAGTTATTCTTATTATATGCATACTTGTGAAATATGCTTTGATACGTCCCTATCACAATGAAGGGTTTAAAACCCGAAATGTGTCCCTTTAGCACGTTATACACACGAAAATTAGCATACCACCAACAAGTACTTCAATAACAAACATTTGACCAGAAGGAATAACCAAATTAAAATAATAATTTAACAAATGCTTTGACTGTTTCGGTGAGTAACAAATCCCAATTCAAGGTATTAATACACTTTTTCTTTTGGCTATATAAAAAGGTTTGTAGTAATTTCAGTTTTTAAAATTTTAGTTAAAAAGGGGGGGGGAATTTTGCCATTTGTCATAACGTTTCAAATCGAAAATTTCCCAATAATTAAAATATTCTCCTAGGGAAATGTGGTTGAAGATATTGAAAAAAAATTTGATGCTGATTATTTAAAGAACGGAAAAAAGTTACCCGCCCATTGCCGAGTAGAGACCCACAGCCTCTGCCGTGACCAGGATTCGAACCTGGGTTGTCCCCCCTAAAAATTTCCCCCCTTTTAAAATTTTTTCCGGTGTAAGGGAAAATTTTAAAATTTTTTTTTGGGAAAAAAAAAGAACTACGTTATCAAAACAGCTTACAAGATATTTAGATCGAGGCGGGTGAGAAATGATATTTTAGTTATAGTTCAGCCTTGTAACACCCAGTCAGTGAAAGTAACAAATAACAGCTCGTAGTTATTTGTTACTTTCACTGACTGGGTGTTACAAGGCTGAACTATGACTAAAATATCATTTCTCACCCGCCTCGATCTAAATATCTTGTAAGCTGTTTTGATAACGTAGTTCTTTCAGTTTTAGTTACTACACCGAAAATAGGAAATGAGAGGTTGATTAAATGTTTACGCCAGAAGTTGATGGCATCCAGGCTAAATAAATTTCGGCTGACACAATGGCCGTGATCGTATAGTGGTTAGTACTTCTCGTTGTGGCCGAGACAACCCAGGTTCGAATCCTGGTCACGGCAGAGGCTGTGGGTCTCTACTACGGCAATGGTCGGCTAACTTTTTTCACGTTCTTTACAATAATCAGTCATCAAATTATTCTTTCAATATCTTCATACCACATTAGCACCGTCAGAGAGACAGTATTTTAATTATTGGCATTATTATCGTATTCGATAACGTTATGACAAATGGCAATTAATTTCCCCCTCCATGATGAACATAAAATACTTTGAAAACGTGAAATGTACTAGCACAACCTTTCTATATAGCACAAAAGAACAAAGTGTATTAATAGTCCTTGAATGTGGGATTAGTTACTCACCGCAAACAGTCAAAGCATTTGTTAAGATTATTACTTTTAATTTGGTATATTCCTTCATGGTCAAATGTTTGTTATTGAAGTACTTGTTGGTGGTAGTGCTAATTGTCGTGATGTATACACGTGCATAAAGCGTACACATTTCGGTTTAACCATTCATTGTGATAGGGACGTATCAAAGCATATTTCACAAGTATGCACTATAATAAGAATAACTGAAAACTGTTATGTTTCATTTGTCAGCAACATATATGCTACTAAATGAAGACTTAGAACGGTGTAGCTAAAGAAAGTTTTAATGTTACCAATAAAAAGCATGTCTCTTATTTTTTTACCAGCTATTAAGTGAATAGTCAAGAAAGGGGGGAGTTTAGACCTTAACTTGGAAACCAGTAATACCTACCTGGATTGCTAGTGAATGAGAATAACCTGATTACAAAGTAGAGGTAAAGGGTAATAATTTAGAATTCAGAATTAGTTATTATTACTAAGGTTTTGTTCAATATGATTGATGTTTAGCAGAATTTAGATCTGGCTCTCTTCTTCCTCCCACTCCACCAAATGAAGTCGTACAATCCAAGTTCATTGTGAACTTCCTGGGCAGGTTGCAATCTATTTTATTCTTGTTTTTGCTGGTAATAGAGTGAGCGTATTACTATACTGCTTTAAATTAAGTAAAACATTAAGTGGCACCATTAAGGCTTACTTGAGTAGAAACAAATAAATGTCCGTAAAATTCACTTGAATTGATAGTAAAATACTTGCAAGGACTTCTTGATATATATATTTCTTTAAACAGTGAAGCCAACACGGAGAGTTTTATGGTGAAGAAAGTGGCCAACGGCATGAACTGTAGACTGTTCTATTTGTTTTACTTCTGTATTTCATACAAAGCTAACTCAATCTATTACGTATTATCCAATTATTGGAGCATCCTTAGTGGCAGGAATATTTGTCATGCTCACGTCAAGCAGCCTTTCTCTGTGAAATGATTCTTCGTTGAGTCGGACCATGCAGACAATGGTGTAGGATAGGACGACTGGTGTACCTTCTTAAATTTCCATTTGTGTCGTCCTTCCAAACGCTGTATGCACGAATATAGTTGAGAAATGGCCGATGATTAGATCATATGAATAGTATTTGATCTGGCGACAGAACTCACTTATAGATAATTACTTCGTGAAACGTTGTCGGTTGGCAAAATAAATCTTTGGGATATAACACGAACAGTAAAGATAACACAGAAAAATGTATTTAGGAAAAGATAAGAGAAGTAGCAAAACACAAACGAACAGACTAGTAACTTGTTTACCCTATTGATATCCAATTGCTCTTAGAATATTCATCACGTAGAGCTTCTCTGTGAAATGATTCTTCGTTGAGTGGACCATGCAGACAATGGTGTAGAAGACGACTGGTCCTTCAAATTCCATTTGTGTCGTCCTTCCAAAGCTGTATGACAATATAGTTGAAAATGGCCGAGATTAGATAAGAAAGTAGACGCGAAACTCATTAAGATATTCTTGAATCGTGCAAAATAAACGAAACCGAAGATAAAGATCAAGCAGAAAACATTCATTAGAATATGTTCTAAGAAGAAAAGTGTAGGAAAAGTTCTTCTAAAATTCTAGAACCAAAGGTATAGAATATATTAAAGGAAACATAAACACTGGTTGTTATTTTGTAATTTAAAGTTACTTCCAAACAGCTAGTATTAATCAATACTGAATACAGGACAAATTCGAACAATTTTGGGGCTATTTTGATTAATTGTCATGATATTATAACGTAGTATTGTATTTATAGGGTTTACGGCGAATATGAAAAATTCATTCTACCGCTCGACTAAAATCTGTGTGTTTTGTAAGTACTTTCGTTTGTAACACCAAAATGGAAGAGAGGTTGTAGTTTACCGAATGGTCGGCTAAATATTTCGGCTAACAATGCCGTATCATATGTTATACTTCTTTGCCAACACCCAGGTGAATCTTAGAGGCTTGTTCTATCGGAATGTGGCAATTTTTTATTCTTTCATAATACATAAATATTTTTAATATTCTACCACAACCCTCAAAGACAATTTAAATTGGATTATTATCTATTGTAAGTTATACAAAGGCAAAATTTCCCCCTTGTAAATAAATACTTTAAAAGTAAATTCTAGCAAACTTTTTATGAAAGAACTGTTTATAGTCCTAATGTGGATGTTACACCGCAAAAGCAAACATTTGTTAAATATTCTTTTAATTGGATATCTCATGTCAAAGTTTGTTATTGAATACTGTGTGGTATGTTTCATTTCACCATAAAGCTACAATTTGGTTTAACCTTATGTAAGGGAGTTAAACAATTAAAGATGCCTTATAGATAACGAAAAGTTATGTTCATGAGAATTAGCTTAAATGAAACTTAAACGGTGTAGTAAAGAAATTAATGTTACCAATAAAAGAGTTTATTTTTTTCAGATTAGTATATAAAAGGGTTTGTTAATTGAAACAGTATACCACTGGATTGCTTATATACCATTACAAATAAGGTAAATAAAATTTAGAATTCAGATTGTAATCTATTTTTTCATTTTGTGTTTAAGAATTAGTTGCTTCTTCTTTCATCACAAATAAGTGACAATAAGTTCTTGTGAACCGGAGGTCAATATTTATTTTTTTTTGTGAATAGAGCTTTATATATTTTATTAAACATTAAGGCACCATAAGGTTATTGGAGAAACAAAAAATGCCGTAAAATTCCTAATTGTTATAATATTCAAGATCTATAATTATTTCTTTAAAATGAAGCAACCTTATGGAAGAAAGTGGCCACGGCAAACAGCTTTCTTTTGTTTTCTTCTGATTCACAAGCAACAATTTAGTATACCAATTTGGACTCTTATGCAATTTTGTCTCTCACGTAAGCAGCTTTTTGGAAATGTCTTGTTGATCACATGAAAATGGTTGGAAGGACACTTTACTTTTAATTTCATTTTGTCGTTTCCAAATTTGCGATATATAGAAGCCGATGAAGATCAAGAAAATTGATTGGAAAATATTATAGAAATTACTTGGAAAGTTCGTTAAATAAATTTTGGAAAACACAAGATAAAGATAACAAGAAAACATCACTTGGTTATAGTTCTAAGAACAAAAGTACTAAAAAAAGTTATTCAATTACAGAACATACTAATAAGGAACAGTGTTTTACAAGGAACTAAATCTGGTTTTATTTCAATGGCTATTCTAAAAGTTATTTCAAAACCAGCTGTTTACAGATAACATGAATAAAAACATTCAACAGTTTGGATTTTATTTATTGTAAGTGTTTGATAACAGTCTTTATTTGTTACTTCACGATGGGTTAAGGTGAAATGTAAAAAATTTTCACCCGCTATAAATTCTTGAAGCGTTGATCGTAGTTTTAGTTTTGTTTCCCGAAAAAAAAAGGTTGATTATGTTTACGCCAGAAGTTGTGGCTCCAGGCAATATTCGGCTACATGGCCTACATATGGTTATATTTCTTTCAACAACCCATTGAACCGTCAGGAGAGGTTTTTATAAATGGCGTATTTTTTCACGTTTTACAAATGCATAAATTTCTTCAATACTTAACACTTAACGTAAGAGACATTTTATATTGGCATATATGTATTATAACTTGAATGGAATTATTTCCCCCCCGAAACATAAAATTTTAAAATAATTACTAATTTTATATACCAAAAGACAAAGTTTTAATAGTCCTTGATGTGGGATTGTTATACCGCAAAAGTAAACATTTGTTAAGATTATTTTAATTTGGTATATCCTATGTCAAATTTTGTTATTGAATACTGTGTGGTAGTTAATTGTCGATATACGTCTAAAGGAACATTTGAACCATTCATTGGATAGGGAGTATAAGATATTTAAAGTATGCACTTATAATAACTAAAATGTTATGTTCATGAGAACATATACTTAAATGAAGACTTAAACGGTGTAGTAAAGAAATTTAATGTTACCAATAAAAGCAGTTATTTTTTTACCAGCTATTAAGTGAATAGTCAAGAAAGGGGGGAGTTTAGACCTTAACTTGGAAACCAGTAATACCTACCTGGATTGCTAGTGAATGAGAATAACCTGATTACAAAGTAGAGGTAAAGGGTAATAATTTAGAATTCAGAATTAGTTATTATTACTAAGGTTTTGTTCAATATGATTGATGTTTAGCAGAATTTAGATCTGGCTCTCTTCTTCCTCCCACTCCACCAAATGAAGTCGTACAATCCAAGTTCATTGTGAACTTCCTGGGCAGGTTGCAATCTATTTTATTCTTGTCTTTGCTGGTAATAGAGTGAGCGTATTACTATACTGCTTTAAATTAAGTAAAACATTAAGTGGCACCATTAAGGCTTACTTGAGTAGAAACAAATAAATGTCCGTAAAATTCACTTGAATTGATAGTATAAATACTTGCAAGGACTTCTTGATATATATATTTCTTTAAACAGTGAAGCCAACACGGAGAGTTTTATGGTGAAGAAAGTGGCCAACGGCATGAACTGTAGACTGTTCTATTTGTTTTACTTCTGTATTTCATACAAAGCTAACTCAATCTATTACGTATTATCCAATTATTGGAGCATCGTTAGTGGCAGGAATATTTGTCATGCTCACGTCAAGCAGCCTTTCTCTGTGAAATGATTCTTCGTTGAGTCGGAAATTTCCATTTGTGTCGTCCTTCCAAACGCTGTATGCACGAATATAGTTGAGAAATGGCCGATGATTAGATCATATGAATAGTATTTGATCTGGCGACAGAACTCACTTATTTAAGTAATGAACTTTTCTCTTAGCTACTTTTGCTTCTTATGAACTATTATTACCTAAAGTGACAGTGTTTTCTGCTGTGTTATCTTTATCTTTATCTGTTTCGTGTTATATCCCAAAGATTTATTTTGCCAACCGACAACGTTTCACGAAGTAATTATCTATAAGTGAGTTCTGTCGCCAGATCAAATACTATTCATATGATCTAATCATCGGCCATTTCTCAACTATATTCGTGCATACAGCGTTTGGAAGGACGACACAAATGGAAATTTAAGAAGGTACACCAGTCGTCCTATCCTACACCATTGTCTGCATGGTCCGACTCAACGAAGAATCATTTCACAGAGAAAGGCTGCTTGACGTGAGCATGACAAATATTCCTGCCACTAAGGATGCTCCAATAATTGGATAATACGTAATAGATTGAGTTAGCTTTGTATGAAATACAGAAGTAAAACAAATAGAACAGTCTACAGTTCATGCCGTTGGCCACTTTCTTCACCATAAAACTCTCCGTGTTGGCTTCACTGTTTAAAGAAATATATATATCAAGAAGTCCTTGCAAGTATTTATACTATCAATTCAAGTGAATTTTACGGACATTTATTTGTTTCTACTCAAGTAAGCCTTAATGGTGCCACTTAATGTTTTACTTAATTTAAAGCAGTATAGTAATACGCTCACTCTATTACCAGCAAAAACAAGAATAAAATAGATTGCAACCTGCCCAGGAAGTTCACAATGAACTTGAATTGTACGACTTCATTTGGTGGAGTGGGAGGAAGAAGAGAGCCAGATCTAAATTCTGCTAAACATCAATCATATTGAACAAAACCTTAGTAATAATAACTAATTCTGAATTCTAAATTATTACCCTTTACCTCTACTTTGTAATCAGGTTATTCTCATTCACTAGCAATCCAGGTAGGTATTACTGGTTTCCAAGTTAAGGTCTAAACTCCCCCCTTTCTTGACTATTCACTTAATAGCTGGTAAAAAAATAAGAGACATGCTTTTTATTGGTAACATTAAAACTTTCTTTAGCTACACCGTTCTAAGTCTTCATTTAGTAGCATATATGTTGCTGACAAATGAAACATAACAGTTTTCAGTTATTCTTATTATAGTGCATACTTGTGAAATATGCTTTGATACGTCCCTATCACAATGAATGGTTAAACCGAAATGTGTACGCTTTATGCACGTGTATACATCACGACAATTAGCACTACCACCAACAAGTACTTCAATAACAAACATTTGACCATGAAGGAATATACCAAATTAAAAGTAATAATCTTAACAAATGCTTTGACTGTTTGCGGTGAGTAACTAATCCCCACATTCAAGGACTATTAATACACTTTGTTCTTTTGTGCTATATAGAAAGGTTGTGCTAGTACATTTCACGTTTTCAAAGTATTTTATGTTCATCATGGAGGGGGAAATTAATTGTCATTTGTCATAACGTTATCGAATACGATAATAATGCCAATAATTAAAATACTGTCTCTCTGACGGTGCTAATGTGGTATGAAGATATTGAAAGAATAATTTGATGACTGATTATTGTAAAGAACGTGAAAAAAGTTAGCCGACCATTGCCGTAGTAGAGACCCACAGCCTCTGCCGTGACCAGGATTCGAACCTGGGTTGTCTCGGCCACAACGAGAAGTACTAACCACTATACGATCACGGCCATTGTGTCAGCTGAAATTTATTTAGCCTGGATGCCATCAACTTCTGGCGTAAACATTTAATCAACCTCTCATTTCCTATTTTCGGTGTAGTAACTAAAACTGAAAGAACTACGTTATCAAAACAGCTTAAAAAAGATATTTAGATCGAGGCGGGTGAGAAATGATATTTTAGTCATAGTTCAGCCTTGTAACACCCAGTCAGTGAAAGTAACAAATAACTACGAGCTGTTATCAGGATAGTTCACTTGCTACAATTAAATCAAAATTAGCCCCAAACATTGCTTCGACACTGTTGTCCTGTATTCAGTGATTGATTCTGTAATGACTAGCTGGTTTTGGAAGATAACTTATTGAGAATTAGCCATTGAGAAAGCTAACAACCAGGTGATTTATGTTTCCTTGTAAAACTACTCAGTTCCTATACCTTAGTAGCTGTTTCTAGTAATTTTAAGTAATGAACTTTTCTCTTAGCTACTTTTGCTTCTTATGAACTATTATTACCTAAAGTGACAGTGTTTTCTGCTGTGTTATCTTTATCTTTATCTGCTTCGTGTTATATCCCAAAGATTTATTTTGCCAACCGACAACGTTTCACGAAGTAATTATCTATAAGTGAGTTCTGTCGCCAGATCAAATACTATTCATATGATCTAATCATCGGCCATTTCTCAACTATATTCGTGCATACAGCGTTTGGAAGGACGACACAAATGGAAATTTAAGAAGGTACACCAGTCGTCCTATCCTACACCATTGTCTGCATGGTCCGACTCAACGAAGAATCATTTCACAGAGAAAGGCTGCTTGACGTGAGCATGACAAATATTCCTGCCACTAAGGATGCTCCAATAATTGGATAATACGTAATAGATTGAGTTAGCTTTGTATGAAATACAGAAGTAAAACAAATAGAACAGTCTACAGTTCATGCCGTTGGCCACTTTCTTCACCATAAAACTCTCCGTGTTGGCTTCATTGTTTAAAAAAATATATCAAGTAGTCCTTGCAAGTATTTCTACTATCAATTCAAGTGAATTTTACGGACATTTATTTGTTTCTACTCAAGTAAGCCTTAATGGTGCCACTTAATGTTTTACTTAATTTAAAGCAGTATAGTAATACGCTCACTCTATTACCAGCAAAAACAAGAATAAAATAGATTGCAACCTGCCCAGGAAGTTCACAATGAACTTGGAAATTTTACGACTTCATTTGGTGGAGTGGGAGGAAGAAGAGAGCCAGATCTAAATTCTGCTAAACATCAATCATATTGAACAAAACCTTAGTAATAATAACTAATTCTGAATTCTAAATTATTACCCTTTACCTCTACTTTGTAATCAGGTTATTCTCATTCACTAGCAATCCAGGTAGGTATTACTGGTTTCCAAGTTAAGGTCTAAACTCCCCCTTTCTTGACTATTCACTTAATAGCTGGTAAAAAATAAGAGACATGCTTTTTATTGGTAACATTAAAACTTTCTTTAGCTACACCGTTCTAAGTCTTCATTTAGTAGCATATATGTTGCTGACAAATGAAACATAACAGTGGAAGTCTACAACACAATTTTCAGTTATTCTTATTATAGTGCATACTTGTGAAATATGCTTTGATACGTCCCTATCACAATGAATGGTTAAACCGAAATGTGTACGCTTTATGCACGTGTATACATCACGACAATTAGCACTACCACCAACAAGTACTTCAATAACAAACATTTGACCATGAAGGAATATACCAAATTAAAAGTAATAATCTTAACAAATGCTTTGACTGTTTGCGGTGAGTAACTAATCCTCACATTCAAGGACTATTAATACACTTTGTTCTTTTGTGCTATATAGAAAGGTTGTGCTAGTACATTTCACGTTTTCAAAGTATTTTATGTTCATCATGGAGGGGGAAATTAATTGCCATTTGTCATAACGTTATCGAATACGATAATAATGCCAATAATTAAAATACTGTCTCTCTGACGGTGCTAATGTGGTATGAAGATATTGAAAGAATAATTTGATGACTGATTATTGTAAAGAACGTGAAAAAAGTTAGCCGACCATTGCCGTAGTAGAGACCCACAGCCTCTGCCGTGACTAGGATTCGAACCTGGGTTGTCTCGGCCACAACGAGAAGTACTAACCACTATACGATCACGGCCATTGTGTCAGCCGAAATTTATTTAGCCTGGATGCCATCAACTTCTGGCGTAAACATTTAATCAACCTCTCATTTCCTATTTTCGGTGTAGTAACTAAAACTGAAAGAACTACGTTATCAAAACAGCTTACAAGATATTTAGATCGAGGCGGGTGAGAAATGATATTTTAGTCATAGTTCAGCCTTGTAACACCCAGTCAGTGAAAGTAACAAATAACTACGAGCTGTTATCAGGATAGTTCACTTGCTACAATTAAATCAAAATTAGCCCCAAACATTGCTTCGACACTGTTGTCCTGTATTCAGTGATTGATTCTGTAATGACTAGCTGGTTTTGGAAGATAACTTATTGAGAATTAGCCATTGAGAAAGCTAACAACCAGGTGATTTATGTTTCCTTGTAAAACTACTCAGTTCCTATACCTTAGTAGCTGTTTCTAGTAATTTTAAGTAATGAACTTTTCTCTTAGCTACTTTTGCTTCTTATGAACTATTATTACCTAAAGTGACAGTGTTTTCTGCTGTGTTATCTTTATCTGCTTCGTGTTATATCCCAAAGATTTATTTTGCCAACCGACAACGTTTCACGAAGTAATTATCTATAAGTGAGTTCTGTCGCCAGATCAAATACTATTCATATGATCTAATCATCGGCCATTTCTCAACTATATTCGTGCATACAGCGTTTGGAAGGACGACACAAATGGAAATTTAAGAAGGTAACACCC
>JAODUP010002167.1:0-14494 GCA_025642065.1 Paralvinella palmiformis | reverse complement strand
TGATGATGATGATTGATGTTTTACGGCCACTTTTTTGCACATGGTAAGCTAAATGGCCGAGCGACCTCCAAAGGTAATGAAGCCAAGTCAAAGGTGAAACACCATTCAGATATGCCCACGCCGAGATTTGAACACGGGTGGTAATGATCTGTGGTCCAACACGCTACCAGTTAGACCACGGAGGCGCCTGTTAAGAAGCTTATGTCCCATTTTATTGCGGCTACAATTAACACTTTCTCGTCGTTGTATTGGAGAAGTATTGTTCGTGAGAATCCCTATCATTTCCACTGATATGCCATTTGAGTTCAAGAGACTCAAATGTTCCGTACGCTTAAGCCTCGCTCCATATTCATCAACAAATTCCAAAGTCAAATGTTTTGTTGGGAACTTTTCTAACGGCCAGATCTTAAATGATCGTAGAGATAATTAAATGTTCGCGCGCGCACCACCCACACCCACACACACACACACAATATATATATATATATATATATATATATATATCAAGGCTGGAAATTCGCTGCTAACAGTTTTCATGTACTTCCTAGTTAAAAAGTTAGTAATTAGCAAACATTTGCTAGTTGAAGTTTCAGTCACGATTTTTATGTTGAATGTGCGTTCGTTCGGGAATATTTTCCACCGAACAATTCCCGTATTGTGGTGTTAAGATGTATCCTTGGTTGACTAGTTGAACATAGAAACCTCGTTCTGAAACGTCCTTGAAGTATTTATGAATGAAAATGTTTACTACCTGTTTGGTATGTGTTTGGGTTATTCCCAAAAATTACGGGGATTCCTAAACGTCACGGAGAAATTTTGAGCAAAAAAATGGTCCAGCGAAAAAAAAGCAGATGGTATCTTTAAAAAAATATATGATGTGATTACATGTTTGGCTAGATGCCAGCTAATACATAACGTAAGGACAACGTGATTATTTGGTTATGTTTTGGTTATGGAAGTAATAACGTAACAGTAACGTAATTATTACGTTATTTGGAATCATTTTATATATGCTTATCAGTAGTGAATGCAGCTGGTGGGTCAATACAAATGCATAACTCTGGTTGGTAAGCTCAATAAATACATTATATGAAACATATGCATGGATAACTTGGCAAGTTGTACAATTACGTTAAGTACAACGTTATAAAAACGTACTTGGTGGTTAAACTTAATTCTATTTTTAGGACTTGTTTACTGCATGGATATCAATTGACCAGCTATTTAGTCAATACATCATGTGAAATCACTATTTACCGAAATAAAACATTGCCCTAAATTTACTAGAATAACGTTACTACAACGTTTTAATAGCGTAATATCATAACGCTTCACTCACTGTTCATCATAATGAGTCATCCATTTAGTCAATGTATAGATTATACTTTGTGTAGAAACATCATGATTAATATATTAGGCCCACATAATATTTACCATGTTTATACTCACATGTTATTGTTGAGGTAATTATTAGATAATATAGTTTATAAAAATACATTTTACTAATAATTCTCATATGCACAGATTTTGGCAATTTCAAAAATATTAAATAATTCGCAACTGCTGCCACTGATGACAGGCCAACTCGAGTCTAGTTCATCCGTGGAGTGTGGGTTGACTTAAAATTGGTGAATTAGATATAACGGCCTACTAGTAGTACTAGATTGTTTAAGAATGACAAATTCGCAGTACTACTAGTAGTTATTATGTCGCCAAATGATATATTGCATTTAAAGATGGAGGATCCCTACTGAAGATGGGGGGGTGGGGTAGATCCGCCACTGAATGCTCAAACAAATATTGCAGAAACTGCCATCAAGATTAAAAATTCAAAACACGTGAGCTTCACCTTGGCGATGATAGCGTGATTTCATTTTCTCTCAAATATGTAATTATCTGCTGACCTGGTCCTATTTTTGAATTTGTATAACAAACTCTACCAATTTTAGACTGATTCCATTTGTGGATGTTTTGTCTGACCTTATTGTTTCGACGTTTCCACGACGAACTAAGAAATCTTCTGATGGCATATATACTAGAGTCAGTATCCAGACTATTTGCAAGATGTACAGCATAGGAGGAAAACATAACTCCACATCTCTTAACTGTCGTGCGGCCAATGAAACGGGCCAAAGTAGTCCATTCTAGTGTGTGTGCACGTTTTAAGCCTGTATTTCTTATACATAACACACTTTGAAGTGATTCCTTTAATTAGAGTCCCCACCTCGGTTATCCAGAAGGGCTTCCACGACTCTGCAATCATGGAATTCTTCCCAAGATGTCCAACACGCCTGTGCACATCATTTAGAATCAATTTGGCTAGGGGTGCTTTGTGGGGAATAAAAATCTGATGTATGGAATCAAATTGCAAAGTAGAACGTGAGAGATGTCCTCCTGCTCGGATCAATCCTTCATGTAGAAATGGATCCAAGTTGGATATGTAGCTGGAACGTGTAAGTCAAGATTTATTAAGAGTATTATCTGTATTTCCGTTGAGTAATATTGATATTGTGCACCACGAATTAAGGCTTTCTCAGCTTTCACAAGTACATCAACTGGTAAACTAATTTCCTTGAGTTTGATACTGGACTCAGATTTAGCCTGATCCTTCAGCTGTTTCATCTGATATTCCACTTTCATTTCTATCGCAGCAGCATCTAAATCAGTTTTCTGGAGTTGTTGTCGGAAATATTTGCGCTGAGTAGCCCATGCCTGAAGTGTCTTGAATGCTACCAGAATCCAAGCCGTTACCCGCTTCGGTCTTTTCAGATCAGAACAGCGTTGCAACAACTATTTAGTCGGTAGAATGTTCTCCATCGCGGAGGTAGCCGTACCAACACGGATCTTGGCCAGGTTGTTTCTGGCTTCCGGAGAAATTGCGGACCATGAATCCACTGGTCTGAGTGCATGAGATCGCTAACACAAGCGCCACGTAATTCCATATCAGCTGTATTAACCTTTGTGTCCACAAATCTCCACTGATCAGTTCTTGTGCTGTCCCTGATCACTGAAATCCTGTTTGCAACAAACGTGTGAAAGCTAACGGTTTCATTCGCAATATTGCGAATAACCGACGTACTATCTGTCCGGAATATTTGGGGAACATCTAGTTTCTCGACAAATCTTTTGGCTTATCCTGACGGCTACTAAAGCTGCTGTTAACTCCATTATAGGAATTCCAATGTATATATCCCTGGTCGTTCAGGTAGCGTATGTAAGATGTTACACCATATCTTAACTCATTTACTTCTGAAAAGTGATGTAATTGAACACACTATCTCACCAAAGTATGACGACTTCAAGCAACGAGGTACAGAAAGATTGGCTAATCCTGCATGGCAATTCCTTTAGCCATTGATACCACATGATCAAATCATTCCCTGATAGTTCTTGATCCCAGTTTAAACTCGGGCGACAAGCTTCTTGTAGGATCATCTTTGCTCGTAACACAAGAGGATCAAATACAGAGCTCACTATGGAGAAGATGTTTCATCTTGTAGGCCTACAACTCTGCACATAGATCTGGAATCCAAGTGTGTCCATTTCAACGTTCCAGTTGACACCTAAAACCGGATCCGCGGGGAATTCCTTGAAACTGCTATCTTTTACATTCTTAGCTCTCTCTCTCTGGATCATCGATCGACTGTAGAACGACCCCACTATCTGAAATCCACTTCGTCAAGTGAAATCCACACAAATAGCACATAAAGCTGATATATTGAATAAGCTCAATCGCCACCTCTTCTGTAGGTGCCGAGTAGAGAAAATCATCCACGTAAAAGTATCGCTTCACATACATGGGTAGCTCGAAGTATTCTTGGTTGTCATCTACAGTCTGGTGCAGAGCATAGCTTGAGCAACTCGCAGACGACGCTGAAATGTACCCTCACGCGGTAAAGAATTGGCTTGCAAATTAGGTCTCCATCAGGCCACCCATAAAACCGAAGATAATTCCTATCTTCAAGAGCAACCATCACTTGATAGAACATGCACTCAATGTCACTCTCGTCACCGCAAATCTTTCCAGGCGAAATCGCAGAAATAAACACTCCAACTAAATTATTTGTCGGGATCGGGACATCGAGTTTAACGAGACGCCTCTATATCTCCCGAACTACATTCGAATACTACTCGAATTTTACCAGGCTTCTTAGCATGGTACACCCCATGATGGGGGGGAAGATACCAAACTTTTCCTCTGATATCTAGGCTATTCATTTCATTAGTTGGTACCTCTTCGGCATAACCTTTCTCGATTATATTTTCCATGAATTTGGTGTAATCTGTATGAAACTGAGGATTTGCCGACATCTTCTTCTTTAGCTTATAAAGCCATCGGAGCACATATGAACTATTATTAGACAAATTGCAAGATTCTCTGAACGGTAAACAAAACTGGAAATGGCCATATAACGATCTTTCACTGAATATTCCGGCACAGAATTCTTATAGAATCTTTCTAGGATCCTAGTTTCTTCGAACCTCTCAATGGCAACAACATCTGCACTGTTGGATACATTGATGTTTTGTCCAGTTGGCCTAATAATGTTCCAAACAACCCATCCCAGACGAGTTCTGGATGCATGCAGGCTTCCCTGCGGTTGAACTTTCACTTCCAGTGGACTGTATGCATCGGCTACATTATTTACCAAAAGAAGATCAACTTCAGCAGAGATTTGAGGCAGGTGTGGCCATTGACAGATGTCATCTGATGTCGGAATATGACTTCGTGAGACCGGCATTTTATCCTTCGTATAAAGAATAGGCAACATAAGTGTTTTGTTAATAACATCGTGGGTGTATGACTACGTTAAATGGCGCTGCCGTCTCCACTCAGTTATTAAAAATAAAGGGGGACGTTAAAGACCCCATGAGGACGTAATACACTCTGGCGGTGACCACCCTAAGGGTATTTCGGCTCCATCTTTCCGTACTGCTTCCGTTTGAGTGGTAGTAGAGACGTTTTCTCAACCACTCCAACATAGAGGCAGTTTATCTTCGTTTCAAATTTAAGAACTTATACGAATATTTCACACAAATCATAAATTATGTCAGTATATGAACACGACCAACCACATATTAAATAATCCAGTTCAAATTGCTGGTGAATCCATCCTAAACTAATTTGTGGGCACCGCCATTTTGAAGCCCGGCACAAACCGGATGTTCCTGAAGTCTGACATCACTATTGATACAAGCTGTTTGTATGACCCGGTTATAACAATGTAAATGAGTGTCAACAACGCATTTCAGAATAGTTGACCCAAATAGCCCCATACGTCATCAGTATCATATGTGTTCATATTTTGACATTATTAATAATTTGTGTGAACATATTTGTATTAGTTATGAAAATTTGAAATGAAGGTTAACTGTTCCTTTAATCATCTATGATGTCTGGATATCCCTGGACTGCACGCGGCCTTGAGTACACTGTTCATGGCAAGATTTAGGATACAGGTGTCAAGAATCCAGAAGAGAATTTCACTTTGACCACACAATAACCATTTTGCTGCCATGACGACAACTAATTATCCGGGTTATCTGCCATATCTAATTAATACAATAATACCATTACACAAAGAGGGTGTGATGAATGTGGTCAGAGACTCTATCTTCACAGCTGATTTGACAAACAATAATACAGAGAGCCTCAACTATGTTTTGAAGAAAAAAAAACTAATTGATTGAAAACTGCAATTGTTACCCATTGTCATTAATTTAAATCCAGAACTCAGAGACTCCCCATTTCGATATATAGAATAGCTATAATAATTTGGAATGAGAAAGTTTGAACTAGCTTTAGAATACCAATATTTTAGAATAAAATTAAAGATATTGGCCGGGAAACCTCTGCCAGCATGAATAAAATGTATTAAAAATGTCTCAAGTTTGTCCCCAAAAAAAGAAACAAAAACTGTTACATCTTCCAACAATCGATTGACGTTTCTCAATTTTCCACCAGTACTTAGGAAACTACACAAAGTAAAATGACAGCATACTGAATATACAGTAACAAGTAAACAAATTTAGCTTTAGTACTGACCGTGTAAATTCTGAATAAACAAGTTAAATGCGTAGCAGTTATATATTTATATTCTTTATTAGCTCCAGATAATTTACACGTGGTTGTGTGCGCCATCTGGTGAATGATATCACTTTATGTCAATGTCCGTTTCCATGAAATATGTTTACGGTTGCCCTTATTTATCAGTCAAGTTATAATATTATAACATTATAATAATAGATGTCGAATTATGTTTTGATAACCAGTCTAATCAGCAAAGAAGGTCCGTTTCGTGCACTTTCCATTGGATGCACTCCATTTCTTGGAAATGAAGACCGGTTTACGAAACGAGATCAATTTAGATGTTTCTATGCACACATAACTATACACCTGTTGTTTAACAATTTAAAAACTATCTTTGACTGGGTAGCTATCAGAATATTTTCAACCTTTATTTACAACACAATCTATCGGAAGCTTGTAAAATGACATTAATGTGTCTGATAATACTCATATTGACAGAATTGTTACATAGAATTTGTCATTATATATATATATATATATATATATATATATATATATATATATATATATTTAGTCATTCGGCCCAATCTGTTGATCTTTGAAATAAAGTATACTTTAAAACATCTGTCATACAAAAGATGTGATAATATAAATTATGTTTAATGTAATAAACCTTGACAATTATGTGTACATCTTAAAATAAAATGGCTTCCATACAACAAATGGAATGAAATTTACAATAGGAACAATGAACGACATTATAGTCCTGAAAACATGGGTTTTACTAGGTTATGCTGAATTGATCAACTATTTTCAGTTTTGATATGAATGTTCAAGAAAAATGTTCAAAAACGTTTGCTTTTTTTGTTTCCAAAATAAAACTTACATTCATCGGCAATATGATAAAACAAAATACCATTATAACAATTTACTATTTTTAATCTAAACTAAGCCCCTAAAACTTAGATAAGCAAATGTCAAATTTTCCTGGGTTATGTAGTGATGAATAGCTTTAGCTTCTAAACGTGAAATTATGAAAATAAACTTTTTAATGGTTCATACCAAATTCATTCCTGAGAACATTGCACCGACTTGCCTATCTTGTGTTTTAGCTTATTACATGGTGTATCAAGAATTACAGGGTTTGATCCCTCAAAAATGGTTAGAACCTTTCCGAGATTTAATTTCTCGGTTCGCCACGTCGTGGATGGCTAAAAATGACACAATCGGCAGCGTAAAATGAGGTATCAATCATCCCCCCCCACTCTAGAATAAATACCCAAACCGTTGTGACCACCCTCAGGACATTTAGGAAATAATTAATGACTATACACTATCGTAAATTGTTTTATCTGTGTTTGGTGATTATAAATCACGAGAAAATGATGATGATGATTATGATGCTGATGATGAATGATATATATGGATTCTTACTTCACTAGGATAACCATCTTGTGATTGTTTTGCTGTTTCTATAGATTCTATAAATAGTTTACTTCACGTTAGACGGAGACTGATACCGATAAAACACCGTCTAGTGTGTTGTTGTTGTTGAAATTTGGGATAGAGACCCCCTGGCTGTCGTCTATTGGGCACCGCCATGCCTAGTGTGATGTAAGCAGTGATATATATATATATATATATATATATATATATATATATATATATATATATATATATATATAACTGGATCGCTAATGCCCTATTCATTACAATTGCGCCTCTTAGCGCCACCGGAAGTAATAATCGCCATTTTGTTTGAGACATATTTACACGAGCGTTCCTATACGTTTACATCCTCTATATTTCCCGAACTACATTCGAATACTACTCGAATTTTACCAGGCTTCTTAGCATGGTACACACCATGATGGGGGGAAGATACCAAACCTTTCCTTTGATATCTAGGCTATTCATTTCATTAGTTGGTACCTCTTCGGCATAACATTTCTCGATTATATTTTCCATGAATTTGGTGTAATCTGTATGAAACTGAGGATTTGCCGACATCTTCTTCTTTAGATTATAATGCCATCGGAGCACATATGAACTATTATTAAACAAATTGCAAGATTCTCTGAACGGTAAACAAAACTGGAAATGGCCATATAACGATCTTTCACTGAATATTCCGGCACAGAATTCTTATAGAATCTTTCTAGAATCCTAGTTTCTACGAACATCTCAATGGCAACAACATCTGCACTGTGGGATACATTGATGTTTTGTCCAGCTGGCCTAATAATGTTCCAAACAACCCATCCCAGACGAGTTCTGGATGCATGCAGGCTTCCCTGCGGTTGAACTTTCACTTCCAGTGGACTGTATGCATCAGCTGCATTATTTACCAAAATAAGATCAACTTCAGCAGAGATTTGAGGCAGGTGTGACCATTGACAGATGTCATCTGATGTCGGAATATGACTTCGTGAGACCGGCATTTTATCCTTCGTATAAAGAATAGGCAACATAAGTGTTTTGTGTTGTGCCAGATCGGATATTTCAGTGTTCTTGACCTCATGGGTGTATGTTACATGAGGTTTGCGCATGATGTTCAATGTTAGTTTCACACGTTTGACATGGCTTACAAACGCGTATGTCTCAATAAACCCTGAAACTACCACGAAGTTTAACTTTAACTGGTATGATAGCCATGGTAACATCATCATTGCCAAACCCTATATGGCTATCTAAGGTTCGGGGTTGCTCAACACAAAGTGTTGACCGGATTTCCACTTCTGCCAATTTCTGACCTTGGTGCTATTCTCCCATCCACTTGTAGAACTGATGGATGTCGACCTCGACAGTTGACAAATGTGGCTTTGTTCCTACATTGATTTCTGTGGTGTCCTAAACGTAAACAGCCGAAGCAATAACCCTTCAACTTTAGGAGCTCAGTGCGCTCGTAAAATGGTAGCTGATGAAGATTCCTACAGAACTCCAAAATATGTAGACAAGAAATGGTAAGAGCATTTCGATTTGTTGCTGAATGTTCACTAGTAGTAGTAACATGGCGAACGTTCTATACATTTGTACAAGCAATATGTTTAATACCCGGAGTACTTCCTTGCTATTTATTTTCAATTATTTCATCTTTACCACCTACATTAATGGCTTAGCTTCTAGCTTTGTTACTTTGTTCTGGGTTTGTACCATTGCGTCCTTCCAAAGGAGGGATCACCTTCTTGGCTTCCCTATGCACAAACGTTATCAACTGGCTAAATGTCACTCGGTTGCCCTTCTCCTTTGTCTGGAGCACCAGATGTCCCCAACGGTCATGTATGGCATATGGCAGCTTACTAACAATCTTCTTAAACTGTCCTGATAACTTGAGCACTTGTATTGCTTCTACACTCTTTACTGCACATTGACATTCTGCCAGAAATATATCGAACTCATCTAGCGCTTTGGGGTTATCTTCTTTGATTGCAGGCCAATCCAATGCCCTTTTTTTACAAAGGCGTTGACTGTGACATGTGTATTACCATACCTTTCATCCAGCTCTTTTTGTGTATCACGATAACCTTCACTGGCATCCAAATAAGAATAACTTGTTAACGATTCTATTAGGTTCCCCAATAGTTCTAAATATTTCGCCTGTTCCTCTAAGTCATCACAGCTGGCCAATACTTTCGCTTTGAACCGACGCTTAAATCGCGGATAGTCGAGCGGATCACGTCCAAACTTCTTAAGATCCGACCTAGGCTTATTCATATGGCTGATAACAGCCATCATTATACCGTCGTCATTACAACCAGTAGAGTGTGGAAGTATTGGCCGCTTCTCTATATCATCTAACTCTTTGTTATGTCAGTATATGAACACGACCAACCACATATTAAATAATCCAGTTCAAATTGCTGGTGAATCCATCCTAAACTAATTTGTGGGCACCGCCATTTTGAAGCCCGGCACAAACCGGATGTTCCTGAAGTCTGACATCACTATTGATACAAGCTGTTTGTATGACCCGGTTATAACAATGTAAATGAGTATCAACAACGCATTTCAGAATAGTTGACCCGAATAGCCTCATACGTCATCAGTATCATATGTGTTCATATTTTGACATTATTAATAATTTGTGTGAACATATTTGTATTAGTTATGAAAATTTGAAATGAAGGCTAACTGTTCCTTTAATCATCTATGATGTCTGGATATCCCTGGACTGCACGCGGCCTTGAGTACACTGTTCATGACAAGATCTAGGACACAGGTGTCAAGAACCCAGAAGAGAATTTCACTTTGACCACACAATAACCATTTTGCTGCCATGACGACAACTAATTATCCGGGTTATCTGCCATATCTAATTAATACAATAATACCATTACACAAAGAGGATGTGATGAATGTGGTCAGAGACTCTATCTTCACAGCTGATTTGACAAACAATAATACAGAGAACCTTAACTATGTTCTGAAAAGAAGAAGAAAAAACTAATTGATTGAAAACTGCCAATATTTTAGAATAAAATTAAAGATAATGGCCGGCAAACCTCTGCCAGCATGAATAAAATGTATTAAAAATGTCTCAAGTTTGTCCCCAAAGAAAGAAACAAAAACTGTTACATCTTCCAACAATCGATTGACGTTTCCCAATTTTCCACCAGTACTTAGGAAACTACACAAAGTAAAATGACAGCATACTGAATATACAGTAACAAGTAAACAAATTTAGCTTTACTACTGACCGTGTAAATTCTGAATAAACAAGTTAAATGCGTAGTAGTTATATATTTATATTCTTTATTAGCTCCTGAGAATTTACACGTGGTTGTGTGCGCCATCTGGTGAATGATATCACTTTATGTCAATGTCCGTTTCCATGAAGTATGTTTACGGTTGCCCTTATTTATCAGTCAAGTTATAATATTATGACATTATAATAATAGATGTCGAATTATGTTTTGATAACCAGTCTAATCAGCAAAGAAGGTCCGTTTCGTGCACTTTCCATTGGATGCACTCCATTTCTTGGAAATGAAGACCGGTTTACGAAACGAGATCAATTTAGATGTTTCTATGCACACATAACTATACACCTGTTGTTTAACAATTTAAAAACTATCTTTGACTGGGTAGCTATCAGAATATTTTCAACCTTTATTTACAACACAATCTATCGGAAGCTTGTAAAATGACATTAATGTGTCTGATAATACTCATATTGACAGAATTGTTACATAGAATTTGTCATTATATATATATATATATATATATATATATATATATATATATTAGTCATTCGGCCCAATCTGTTGATCTTTGAAATAGAGTATACTTTAAAACATCTGTCATACAAAAGATGTGATAATATAAATTATGTTTAATGTAATAAACCTTGACAATTATGTTTATTACTTAAAATAAAATGGCTTCCATACAACAAATGGAATGACATTTGCAATAGGAACAATGAACGACATTATAGTCCTGAAACCATGGGTTTTACTAGGTTATGCTGAATTGATCAACTATTTTCAGTTTTGATATGAATGTTCAAGAAAAACGTTCAAAAACGTTTGCTTTTTTGTTTCCAAAACAAAACTTACATTCATCGGCAATATGATAAAACAAAATACCATTATAACAATTTACTATTTTTAATCTAAACTAAGCCCCTAAAACTTAGATAAGCAAATGTCAAATTTTCCTGGGTTATGTAGTGATGAATAGCTTTAGCTTCTAAACGTGAAATTATGAAATAAACTTTTTAATGGTTCATACCAAATTCATTCCTGAGAACATTGCACCGACTTGCCTATCTTGTGTTTTAGCTTATTACATGGTGTATCAAGAATTACAGGGTTTGATCCCTCAAAAATGGTTAGAACCTTTCCGAGATTTAATTTCTCGGTTCGCCACGTCGTGGATGGCTAAAAATGACACAATCGGCAGCGTAAAATGAGGTATCAATCATCCCCCCCCACTCTAGAATAAATACCCAAACCGTTCTGGTTGTGACCACCCTCAGGACATTTAGGAAATAATTAATGACTATACACTATCGTAAATTGTTTTATCTGTGATTGGTGATTATAAATCACGAGAAAATGATATATATGGATTCTTACTTCACTAGGATAACCATCTTGTGATTGTTTTGCTGTTTCTATAGATTCTATAAATAGTTTACTTCACGTTAGACGGAGACTGATACCGATAAAACACCGTCTAGTGTGTTGTTGTTGTTGTAATTTGGGATAGAGACCCCCTGGCTGTCATCTATTGGGCACCGCCATGCCTAGTGTGATGAGTATATATATATATATATATATATATATATATATATATATATATATTATTTTTATATATATAAAATTGGGTCGCTAATGCCCTATTCATTAAAATTGCGCCTCTTAGCGCCACCGGAAGTAATAATCACCATTTTGTTTTAAACATATTTACACGAGCGTTCCTATACGTTTACATCCTTTTTTAGGTCGATGTGTGTATAAAATAGCCAATTGTTGTAGTTTGTTGGCCTTTTGGGTGTTCACATCGAGCATCCGCCAAACTTCGTACAGTGCCTGGGATAGAATTCGATACGTTCGTGTTTTAACACTTGTACTTTTCGTACACTTCACAATTTAAACAAACTAGGCTATCTGATGGCGCGCTGCTGTGCTGAATGGGTTTTTATTCGATTTTGTATAGCGGCCGGGTTGTATAAACTCGGGATCCAGCTCGATGTCCTTATTATAATTATGATCTTCCTTAAATTCAATACTTCTTATGTGTTAACGTAATCGTTCGGCAAAATTCTGGCAAATTAGATTTTTTAATTTTATATGTCTGTAAATATTGCGTCTTATTTTACGTTCACAGCCACGCTAGAATTAGAAACGAGCAACATCTTACCCGGGTCAGGGAAACTCTGTAACCGTAATTAACCTGTAAGCGAAGTATGGCTAATCGAAATTTATCCTTTTAATGCAGCACTTATGAATGTTTTGATTTTGTAGGGTATAGATACGCTTGCATAATGGTTGTCGTAATTTAATTCAAGTTACAGTTAATAAATCCAGTCGTCTCACAGGTGTGCATTATCAATTATAGTAAATATTATAATGTATTATGTTGTCTTTTGAAAAGTAAGTAACTTTTGAAAAACCTGGAAATGTTAGAAGATGCAACTTTTTAAAGCTGATGTCTCCCAAATATTCTAGTTTTTTCTTCTTCTTTATATATATATATATATATATATATATATATATATATATATATATATATACATACATATATATATATATATATATATATATATATATATATATATATAATATAGCAACTGGTTACTATAGTAACACCACACATGTTGCATAACCTTCTTTATGTGTATAATGAATACGATGTACACACAATTTCATGAAATCTTTCTTTATTAACGAGTACTATATTTAATGTTAGTGTAATTGTTTCAGAGGTTGGTGTATAATTATGCCATTTGTTAATTTTATTTCAAATAAATTGGTTTTCCTTGGCCTCCGTGGTTTAGCTATAGCGTGTTGGGTCACAAATCACTATCACCCGTGTTGAAATCTCGGCGTGGGCATAGATGAAGGTTGGTTCATCTTTGACATCGCTTCATTACCTTCGGAGGTCGCTCGGCCCATTTAGCCTACCATGTGCACAAAAGTGGCCGTAAAACATCAATCATTATCATCATCATCATCATCTTGCTCTAAGTATCTTCCAACGAACCAACGCATTGTTATTACAGCCCCTATTAGTACAGCATCTGGTTGTTTACCTACCCCGGATTAGAACATATAAAGCAGAGCTGCGCGGTCATTTGCCATGACTAAAATTATACTCACCATAAGAAACATTGTGAGTATTGTATCTTTACAGAACATATGCATTGCAATTGTTTATCAGAATTTTGTTAAAAAATTATGTTTAATATTAAATGCCTGATAATTAATGGACTAAGAAGGATACGAAGTATGACGTCACTGACTTGTACAACTTCCGATGTCAACCATGTAATAAAAAATTAATAATAATAATAATTACTAATGATTTGCTTTTATAAATAGATGACGTTATTACGGAATCCTGATTCTAAATAGTCTGTTTCATGTATATAACAAATTAAAATAAAGACAATCAGGTAAGAGTTACTTGATGTTATTTAAAGGTAGTCAAATGCTATGGATGCCTGGATCCAGGCTAAATAAGAACTGTCCCGTGTTAAGCGTGTCAGGCAAATTTTGTCCAGCAGGAGGAAAGTACTGATCAGTATCAAACAAGTACTGTCAAACACGAGGCAAATACTACAATAGTACAAGTACTCGATTACTTGTTTCGGCTTCATCCGGTCATTATCCATATTTAGTAGTCTTTTTTCCACATGATAGTTAATATTATTTTATCAACGCTTTTATAACTTAAACAAAGATCTTGGTCACACTTAAACTTCGGACTGAGTGGTTAGATAATGGTGAACCACTA
>JAODUP010002172.1:0-13941 GCA_025642065.1 Paralvinella palmiformis | reverse complement strand
TACCATTAAAACTGTTTATCTTAATTGCTATTAAAAGATTGACATCTGCGCTGAAGCAGACCGTAATAGCGCGCCATAGCTTCCGTACTGTTTGAACTATGCTATCATTTTCAAACCTGACCTAACGTCTGCTATTGTAGTTCTTATATGTTATTTATGACAAGCAGATTAGAGCTAATCTTGAATCTCATAGTACAAACTGGACATAACTGGACCTAGGAAAGATAATTCTATTCCCACATACAACCAAGGTGAATTTTATAAGTTGTTATATAAAACCCACCAACCGCGCGAGCTGTGTCCAATGCCACTGCTCGAGATGCGATGCAGTATTTCTATTCCTGAGTCAGGAGTACATGCTTTAAGAGCGTACTGTATCTGCTACAGTCATTTAAATGCTGGATAACCAGGCCAAACATCTAAACGGCGTGCCTCCAAAGACGCAAATAGTGCACGGAATATATAGCTCTAGATCAACTTTTCTTGAATGCAGGGACCGGGAAATATGGTCTCCACGCATAGAAAACGGAACTTTCTCAACCGCAGCATAATATGCCTTGTGATATTTGCTGGAGGGTCAAATACCTCATAAACATACAAATCCAATAAATACTATGACCTACTCGTCACTATTACATCGGCGTTTGTTTGTATGTGTTTATATGTGTGTTTTTATAACTTATAATCTGAAATAGTGATGATGATGATTGGTATTTTACGGCCACTTTTGTGCACATGGTAGGCTAAATGGGCCGAGTGACCTCCAAATGTAATGAAGCGAAGTCAAAGATAAAACAACCTTCAGATATGCCTACGCCGAGATTCGAACATGGGTGGTAGTGATCTATGATCCAACACGCTACCGTTAGACCACGTAGGCGCCCCTAATCTGAAATAGTAATGGGGAGATAAAATGGTTATTTATATGTAAATGTGCGGCATGTCTGCTTTTATATAGCTGAAGTTCAGTAAATATTCAAATGATTTGTCACGTTGAACCTTCCAGGTAGGATAGTAGCCGCTAAACCCGGATCTAGAAATTTATTGTAACTGTTTCTACAATTACCAATTCCCGTCGCCATGACAATACATCACGGCGCATCAAGCTCATAAAGGAGTGAACATCATCTGGCTGTGAGCTTAGTTGCCATGACTTCGCGCATTAGGCGCGTATGAGGATTTTCAGCAAGATAATAATGCACTTGTCGCATATAAACACATAAACCTATCTTTGTACATGGCATAAAATGTAGCATGAGTATTATTGTTAGTGTTTAACCTGTCAGATGTATAACAACATATATATCTTATTGCACATAAAAAATAAATACACACCTGGGTGGAAAAACGGTTATAGGATATTTATTAATCTTTCTTCTTCTTCTTCTTATTATTATTGTTGTCGTAGGTGGTGTCAGGATTGCACATCATCCGTATGTTTACATAGAGGTCTCCACTATATATAATATTTCTGTATATCTATTTGTATCTTCCCTTTATATTGTTTTAATACGGAACTCTCATCAGCGTTTTTCTGCCTGACACAAGCCATCTTCACCTTCACAGATACCTGTAATTGGCCTTCTTCTCAATATCTCTAAATATTCTTTCCTCTTTGCCGCTGAAACCTCCCGGAAATATTGTCATAGGAGTCGTGGGACAAGGATGTGCTATTAGCCGATGCCATAGGAGATATAATAGCCCATTTTGTTTGGGGGAGGGGGATTTTTCCATCGCTTGTAAAATAGGTCTTCTTTATTTAACTTTGATTTATATTCCAAAGTTATCTATCAGTAAAGAAATGGACGTAGTCGTGCGTGTGTGTATTAAGATACATAAATAGTAGGATTGGCTCAGAACCTAAAGAACCGTTGAGACTTATACCTCCTTAAATCTATACATACATACAATTATACATACATCAATCTATATATATATATATATATATATATTGTTCTACACCTTCACATATATATGCATACGTAGAGCTAATTCGCTTTTCGTACGCGACAAATATGTCATGCCCACAGGTTACATACAAAAGCGGAAGTCCGTACAAACGATAGCATTTGACACTACGTGTGTGGTTCAATGGTGAGTTAGTACATACACAAGATAACTCCTTTGACACCACAGTTTACATTCAACAGTAACCTATATATAGAGTATTTAGACACCCCAGATGCTGACCTCAGCTTTATTATGGGTTCAAACAACTAAACGATTGAAAAGTTAGGCCTTTTATAGGCCTCAGCGCTTTAACCAACATCACAGTTTGTTAAACACGTTAAAAGATGTACACTACCTACATATAGAAGCAGTTAATGTGTTTGTGTGTGTATGTGTTTGTATGTGTGTGTGTGTGTGTGTGTGTGTGTGTGTGTGTGTGTGTGTGTGTGTGTGTGTGTGTGTGAAAAGGTATTGATCTAGAATGACATACATACAAATAAGCATCCCCTAATATCTCAGGAAGCAAAATATTGGTAACCAATGAATTTATTCTACACATATTACAGAATTAGTATTTCGACAGTAGAGGATGTTCCTAAAATCCTACCCTCCTTGAGTTTGGGTTTTCCACCAATGTGGCCATCATCCATAATAATTTATAAATAAAGACAGCCATATTTCAGTATCAGCCAACATCCTCCTTACTGTTTCAAAGAAAGCATATCGTGATATCAATGTACCACGTGATGATACCATTATTAGTCACATGCTGGGTTATGTAACTAGCTGCAGTGATCTGACAAGGAATACTCCGTGAATGAACTCAGTATTGTGTCGTCCGTGATCGTCTTTATATATATATATATGTTTGTGCTGCAATAACAGTGACTGGAAGCTTTATCTGAATTTAAGTTATGGTCATTTCGTATGTACTGTATGATTGCTTTATGACATATGCTTTATTAATTATGCTACGAGAAGCAAATCTGAAACAAGCCTAGAAGCAGTCGGTTACATCAAAAGTAAACTCCATATATTCCACATAGGATAGGAACGAAGATTAGACTGCATAACCCCTGTCGCTATATACTGTAGTCTGGCCTACATATTTATGTTCTTGTCAACAGGGGGTATATTTTAGTGATAGCGGGACGAGTACAAATCCTTTCTGACCCCGATGAGACACCTGCCAACATAAAGCTGTCATTGTTGACTTATTATCGCCATAAGATAAATCCTGCCAATGGACATTTGACAACTAGAGTTTTGGATGAGGTCGTATGTTTTCTCCAACTAAGATATGTACAGATGCCCGGTTATTTGTTAGTTGTTCAAACGGAAAGGTAATCAATGTCAGGGTTTTATGGTGTTTTGGGGATACTTTGTTCTTCTAAAGCGTCTTCTATTCACTCAATGATTTGTCAGCTAGTCGTATTGATATTATGCTAGATATTAGTTCCATCAGTACCTCATGGCACAGGTCTATAGCACCTGTGTTGAAACACGGGCAGGGCTGTACGAGAAAGGTATTTTATCTTTGGCTTCGCTTCTCAATACGGTTATCATCACAAGCCTACTGTGTGCCGCCTAAAGGTGGCTGTTAAACAACAATATATATATTTTTCCAACATATATTTGATACAAGCGTCATCCTTTGCTCATTTAACATACTTTATACGAAATCGCCGGAAAAGGGAAATTCCTAGTCAATCACCGTAAGCATAGCGCTAAATGGTAAACGGATTTGTTCTTTTTAATAACATCAATCATTTTCATTATGCTAATTGTGTTATTGTCGACTTATTATTAATATTTCAACTGTCCAACAAATTATGCTTACATTGAACAGACATGAAAATAAAAGAAGGAGGATAAAAGTCATAATGTCACAGTAAAATAGATCTCTATTGCCTTAATTCGTGTACACTTTCTGAACATATCATTTATAATATATGCCATATTCTAACTATATCATATATAGTATATGCCATATTCTAACTATATCATATATAGTACATGCCATATTCCAACTATTTCATATAGAGTATATAGCATTTCTCACTAACATATTTATAGTATATGCCAAAAAATTCCCAGTCAATCATAAACATAGGTAAATTTAAAAGGATTTTTCTTTTAACTAAAATTTCATTTTTAATAGTGTTATTTTCCAATTAAAATTTTTAACTATAACAAATTTTGTTACATGACCATAAAAAAAAATTTAAACTAAAGTTTCCATAAAATACATCCTATTCCAACTTAATTTCCTCATATAATATATGCCATATTCCAACTATATTCATATATAGTATATACCATATTCTAACTATATCATATATAGTACATGCCATATTCCAACTATTTCATGTAGAGTATATACCATATTCTAATTTGCTCTTGACTAGAACCTAGTAATTTCATTTCCACTCCCAACAATCACGGTATACAAGAATGGTAGCTTATAATTATTATGTCTACCAAACTATGCTTCGTGCAGATAATACATCGAAGCTTATTTGTCCGTCGTTGATATAGGTTTTTGTGGCGTGCTATCACTCGGTATGCTGCACAACGTTTCGCTTAACTAGATTTAACTGAAATTCTTTTAATGTAGACTACCAGAACAGCTCTATCTAATTAAGCATCCTTTGAAGTTTCATAATTATTTTAACAATAACAATAGGTCAGGTGATTGTTGAATTTATACAGTTACGAGGAAATAAATTACTTGAAAATGTGTCCAAATAAATCTGATTTAGTTCGGTATTAAAAACAGTATTAACGGTAAATTAATTACAAATATAAAAATATTTAGTTTATATTAAAGAAATTGCATAACCACACCAAACAGTGACTTCATAATAAAATCGATTACAACGTAATCGTAATATTATCAATTGTTTCCACACCGATGTTTACATTGAATAGAGATCGAATTTGCTTTAGTGAAAAAGGACAATCATAATATCAATTAAGTAAATCAACATGTGGCATATTTGTGTAATTATCTTAAACAACTGTACAGGTGACGTAAACATTTATAATTTAACACAGTTCCAGCAGTTATTATTATAATAAATAGTTTTCAACCCATAACAGAATACGCAAATATCGTATAAGTAATTTTGAGTACAAATTTTCACCATACCTACTCATTGAAAAATACATAGGTGTGTGCGCGCGCATGCGCGCGCCCGCGTGCGCGTGTCTATAACTTCCTCAATCTATGCATACATAAATGTACACACATCTAATATCTGATACCTAAATAATACTAACAAACCCGATCTATTCGTCTGTAGGATCTAGACAATCCACCTTTCGTAAGTCACAGATGTGTCACGACCACAGGGAAGCCGGAATACGTACAAAATGATGTAAATCCTTCTCCGCCATGATTATAAACCATATGTTCTTTACCCAACATGATTGTCTCGTCAACTAATACTCAGGATATAGAAGAAATATGTTCATTTCTTTCTTGAATGTTTTGAATTATCCTATTTTCAAAAGAAAATGGTTAATGTGTGTCCCCTAGTAATATCGAATAACATCAATCATATCTTGAATCTTAATGAAAAGTTCAACCATCAAATGAAATGAAATGGGTTTTTAAGGTCCATTTTCTGTACATTGTGTAGGCTAATGAGACCAAGGAGCTCCAAAATTAAGGATGGAAACACCTTTACGATTTGGACTTGCCGGGAATAGCAATCGAACCCGGGACCTATTGAACTCTGGTTCAGCGCGTTACCAGTGGACCACGAGTGCAAAGCTGTTTATGATTGGCTGGAATCGGTAAAGAAATATATCCAAAATGTTTCATGTTATATCTATATAATAAGTCATATCAAATAATAGCCATGTGCATATGGACAGGGAGATAATATTAGTAATTCAGCAAACCTAAAGAAGTTCAAGTATCTATAATACAAAATAATCGACAGATCAACTACTAGTTGGGGATAAAACGTTCGATTGGAAGTAATTGTTTGAGGATGATCAAATATAGCCTTCTATGTTTACAAAACCGATAATGTCTGCATCTTAAACATCTCATTGACTACCCCATTAGCATACAGATAGGTTGGAACTCAGTACTGTATAAATAAATCGCCAATGATATACCCAATACGAAAACGAATGATATCGGATAATATATATATCCTGGTTTGTAATTTGGGTATTTTTGTTGTTGTTTGTTTATCGGATGGTTAAAAAATGTGTATGTGTATGTATGTATGTGTATGTATATATGTGTGTGTGTATATATGTATATGTGAGTAAATGTGTATGTGTGTTAGTATGTGCGTATTGGTGTTTGTTTTGTGTATATATATATATATATATATATATATATATATATATTTGTGTGTGCGCGCGCGTGGCTTCCCGTGCATGTGTGTTTGGTAAGGTTCATTTCCTAATATTGCATACTGGTACCGGATCCTATAGATCCTTGCTGACTACACATTATTGACACACTGACTAGACACCCTTTCTCTTTTTCGTGAGTATGTACCTTTGAGTCCTTGCTAACTACAGCACTTTGTAGTCAATTGATATCCATTTTCCTTTTGCCTGGGTTTTTGTATTGCATTTTGTTTGTTGATTCTCGTTCCAAATTTAATACCCTGTAAGTCGGTAGAGACGTCTATTGTCCTTGTTGAAATAGCACCCATAACACGTTGTTTATTATCTTTAAAGGTATGGCTTTAAAGGTATGGCTGATAAAACGCTTCCGTGATGACTACATCCGTTTTTGTGTCCTAAGTGGAGCCACACAAGTTAATTCTGTTTTGAATAGATATATATGATACTTTTTGGAAATAGTATCTTGTATTCTCATGCGGAATACATCCGTTTTATGTATCTTTATGTTCTTTTTTGTTGAAATGGATAATTGACCTGTTCATCAACTCCTCAATCACACACATACAAATAAATATAATCAAGTTAGTTAGTTAGATAACTATGACATTAGTGTTAGCATGTTATAAGTGGTGTGTCCGAGTGGTGTGTGGGCAGCTCTGATATGAGATATTTATAGGACACTTATTGGGATGATATGGGCTGCGTATAGAGCGGCAGTGACGTCATAGATAGGCGGAAAAATGATACAACAATCCACAATAGGATTATGGCGATAATGATTATGCAAAAACATAATTTAATGGAAATGTCTAACGAAATGACAGCTTTATTGGAGTAAAGAATACTACGCTTATCCATTACATTAACACGTGGCTCAAAATGTGCCTAATCTAACTGTCCCGTCTCATCCAATCATATTACAGCAATCCATGGTAACAGGTCAGTGCCATCCTCAAACACATTTTACTCAAAGGCCGAACAATCCTCCAACAGTAACTCATCTAAACATAATGACTCGTCATTGCGTTGAATAAAGTCCAAACTGAGGGGATTATCTGCCAGAAGGTTTCGTAATCAGATTTAGAGAATTTCCCATTTTATCCATCATGAAACACAACAAACGTTCCATTGTTTTGTCGTAAGGTTCGTGTAGCATCAGTTAGTCCCGGCTATGACGCAGCGTTCATGGCATATAAACATTTATATTCGTGTGGAGATCACCTACACACGGATATACATACTTAAACAGAGGCATATAAAGCATATATACATTTAAACTTACATATCGTAGTGACAATAATCTAGACAAAAGAGAATGAACAAATTATGTCCTCTTAATTAAGTCAGCTAAATATAGGAATAATCAGTCAGTAGTTGGCTTGTTATTTTGTTTATATTGAAGGAAACTGATTACAGTGTTCAACTTGTTTATCCCGTTGTTGTTTTCCCACTGCGGAAACATTCCCATATAAAGACAAATAGCAGAGTTCCGTCTGCAGTCATCCTGTGGTGACAGACATGTATGTTAGACCATTTAGAGGGTTGCATTCGTTAATATAAACGTATACCACAAAGTAAGGCTTGAAACGTTTAGCCTTCAAATTTGATTTATTAGAAAGAATTCAAAATTAACCAATTTTCAATTCATCTTCATCTCGCATATATTTGTTTCAGACTCAAATTTTAATCAGTAGGGTCAACGAGTCTGTTATTGTATTAATGCCATCCTGAAACCAAGTCCACATTATATTACGAATGTCACTAAACTTATTCTTAATTACATTCTCATTTTATTAGTTATTTATCATAATCAAATAGTCATCTGTACAGTTTAAAATATCTTAGCAGGTAAGTCATATTCTACATAAGCTAGTCTTCTAGGAGGAATATATATATATATATATATATATATATATATATATATATATATATATATATATATATATATGATTGATTACGATAGAGCTCAATAACACCATCTAATGGCACACAGATAGATAAAAGTATTGATTTCATAACATTTTCGTTGATTTGCAACATATGGGATGAATTATCTGATGTTTCGTATTAATTTATATTGGCATTGATACCATTCTGATGACGGAAAAGTAACTGATTGGTAATGTTTCAGACTAGAACTTAGTTGATGAATTAATGTCTGTTGGATTCTGATTTCATAACACATCTTGGACTGACAAAAAGGTGAAAACAAATTACATTCTACTTAGTGATGTTTTGACTTTTAGAATCAATTCACAGATGCTTTCAGATTTTGTTTAATATCTTGCTGCCATGACAATACAAAAAAAAACACAATTTGAATTGTAATGTTTTAGGCAACATCACGTCTGTTTCGAAGCTTACATTGTTTCTAAAATTCTAAAAAAAACACAATTTGAACTGTAATATTTTAGGCAACATCAGGTCTGTTTCGAAGCTTACATCGTTTCTAAAATTCTAAAAAAAGTTTGAAGTTTATAAGAATAATAATCTTAATGGATCGTCAAATACGACTTATAGAAGCGATCGAAGCACCGAAACAGCCTCGATTCGAGAATGAGATATTATCTAGGTAATCCAGTTCCTTCTCGGTCTATTTGAAGTAATTGATAAGTTAGACTGTAACACATTGTCCGAGTTGGTTTATCATGTATAGTTTGATGGATGGTTTTAGGTCTATTTAGAAGAACGCTGTCACGGAGTGTTAGTTCACTGTCTTTGTATAACATCGAGTGCTTGTTATCAGGTGTCCAACATGCATTATTGGAATCACTGCATAACGGTATGGCGGTCAATATATAACTCATAAGCCGATTAGATGCATTTATATGCATTTACAGAGATTGACATCAGACAGTTGCTGAAAAGGTCATCCAATTGTTTTCTGTGCAGTTGACCCTATGCCTACATGGCTTTTGAAAGATTGTCTGGATGTTCTGATAAGCCTAATTACAAATATGGTTAATAAATCATTATATCTGGGTTCTTCCCAAGATCCACGAAAGTTCTCCTTGTAAAACCATTAATAAATATTACAGTATGGACTGTAATATTTTAAACAATTACAGACCTGTTTACGATCTTACAGTTTTATTTAAAGTTATAGAAAGGGCAGTTGCTTTCCATCTAAACAAATATTTAATCAATAATAACCTTAATGTGTGTGTATGTGTGTATGTATGTACATTTTTTAACCATCCGATAAACAAACAACAACAAAAATACCCAAATTACGATATGGGGTTAAATATCACTTGTATGCTGATGACACAAAGCTGTATATATGACTAGATTCTGACAATCAGTTAAATTTCTCCTCGTTCTTAAAATCATTACTGATGGGTGCATCTTCGATTACCGCCAATGGGCAAATAAAACATTTAGGGATTATTTTTTACTAATGTATTAACGTTTATGAACATGTCACATCAGTATGCCGAGCTGCCTACTACCAGCTTAAGAACACCCACTGGTTAAAAACATTCCTGACACACGAACCACTTGTACCTCTAGTCCATGCCTTAGTTACATCTCGTATAGACTATTGTAACTCCCTGTTATATGGCATATCTGATTATAACATTAATCGCCTTCAGCGAATTCAGAATAGTGCAGCTCCATTTCAAGATTTTACTAATAACTTATAAATCTATTTTATTAATAACTTAATGATTGGGCGACCTCCTAAGGTAATGAAGCGAAGTCAAAGATGACACACCCTTCAGATATGCCCACTCAGGTTGTAGCGATATGTGGTCCAGCGCGCTACCAACTAGACAACGAAGGCGCCCTCTCTTCTCTTATGGACTTATGTAACATTCTGATTAACAGTGTATATGATTATAACATCAATCGTCTTCGGCCAAAACTCACACTGATGCAGGTCGTATAGTGTCAAATGCTCAAAATGTGAAGACTGGTAATATCCCACTTTACGTCTTTGCGGCCTACATCACATTTTGGTTTCATCGAATGCCATCACGTCATTACGTTACGTCACTCGGATACGTCACCTACGTCACAATTAAGAGATGCGAAATATTAAATTAACAATAGCAGCCAAAAGAAGTTAAAACAATTTTACATACAATAAAAATACACCGAAGATGAAATATTTACATCGAAAAGGCATTACTTCCGGTTTACATCAAAATCAGGGTTAGGTCACGATTTTTGAGATTTATTTAAACTATCATCCATTGAAAATGATTACCCAAACTGAACTCATCAATTTGCATATATCTATATTTGAGTGACTCCGGGTAGTAAAGAGGCTTTATAAAATTATTATTATTATTATTATTATTAATACTATAACTACGATTAATTGTAGCTGTGATTAAAATGTGCTTAAAAATCAGAAATAAATTTAAGCTGATAAGTCTTACACGAACTACGATGATCAAGGCAGACCTCATGTTCAGGTATTTTATATTTCTACTTTTACAGAATAACAATCACATACACACACATACACACACACACGCACACACGCGCCACACACACACACACGTCATTTGGCTGCTTCCATAATATTGGTAGTGCAGACAACACAATTTTGTCGAGTGTTAAAACTTTCCTATAAAAGACGTAACTTTTCATCTTGCTTAGACAACAGCCTGTAATATAGTTTAGACAACAGCCTGTGATATAGTTTAGACAACAGCTTGTGATATAGTTTAGACAACAGCTTGTGATATAGTTTAGACAACAGCCTTTGATATAGTTTAGACAACAGCCTGTGATATAGGTTAGACAACAGCCTGTGATATAGTTTAGACAACAACCTTTGATATAGTTTAGACAACAGCCTGTGATATAGACAGAATTTGTTTAACTGTTTTAATCCAGACTGAAGATGAGTCTAATATCTATGATGTCAAAATATTTCTTTTGAACCAGACCAAATTATTGCTGAATGTAAAATGACATTGTCTTGAAAATTATATATATATATATATATATATATATATATATATATATATATATATATATATATATATATATATATATATTAACTATATTATTGACCTTTACAGCGCACGTGTTGTTTACTGCCAACTGTGTTGTCAAATGGTACGTTTTGTGTGCTTCCACTTTCTGTACTTAGCTTACACGCTCTCCTGTGGAGTGTGACATATTTGTCACATACGGAAAAGCGGATTAGCTGGATCCCACAGGGTGATGAGTATATATATATATATATATATATATATATATATATATATATATATATATATATATATATATTATAAATCAATAATATATAATAAAGTCCCATATCCAGCTGCTCCTAGTATACATACAGTGTATAAGAATACATCGGACACGTAGCGTAGACAGAGATGATAAGAGATTGTTTGATGCTGCTGACAATCACGAACATGTCACAACGACCCTGTGAAGATGTCACAAATATATGGCAGGCATGCCACGGATATGACATGGTAATATCACAGAGTTAGACCGCCTCAAAACTGTCAAACATAATCCTTCATTATCTATCATAAACATAAGATTGACAGACATACATACAGTAAACAATATAATGAATAAATATATATATATATATATATATATATATATATATATATATATATATATAATATATACAAAAATAAATTTATAATATATTATATATATATATATATATATATATATATATATATATATATATATTGTGTGTGTGTGTGTGTGTGTGTGTATGTACATTTGTATGTGTGTGTGTGTGTGCGTGTATGTGTGTATGTATGTGACTGTATATATGTGCGTGTGTTTACACTGTAATATACCTACATTGTGCCTGAGCTCAAGCATGTTTCTGCATGATTACGAGACCCGACAGAGCATTGATTGACTGTTTAATACATTGATTATATGTAAATATAAGTCTGGCATGATGTCTGCTTATCTGCAACAGGAGTCCAATATATATTCTAATGTCTGGTCGCACTGGACCAACCAGCCGCCATAGCAGCCACTTAACCCCGAACCAGTCAATTTAGTGTAATTGTAATTACAGTTACCAATTCCTGTTGGCATGACAACAAACCAGGATATACTCAGTCTGTGGAACAGTCCATGTCCTCCATCTACTAGTATAGTTACTTCAAGATAGTCCATTTTAAGAATACCCATTTCCTTAAGAGAATGATGCCAAGTGTTCAAAATCTGTTGGGGAAAATATGTGCAAAGTACATCCCTAAATTAGTTAGGTACTTTCAGACAGGTTAGGAAAGGTAACATGGGAGTCAATATTCATTTATATGTAACAACAAAAACTACAATTATTACACACGCTAAATTAAACCAATGAATAGTTGAATACCTCCTCTCACCCCCCCCCATGATGTATATGCCTATGTTGTTCTCTCTCTGTGTCTTTTGTCTGTCTATGGCTCCCCTCCTCTCTCTCTCTCTCTCTCTCTCTCACACACACACACATAAATACACACACACACTCTCTCTCTCTCTCTCTCTCTCTCTCTCTCTTATATATATATATATATATATATATATATATATATATATATTTTGTGTGTGTGTGTGTGTGTGTGTGGTGTGTTTTTAGCTGTGTATAATAAGGCACAGGCACAAGTCTCGAACCGTGAATTCAAACTCTGGACGTTTCTTCAGGGGACTGAATCCAGAGTGGCGACTTTTCTTGCTGAGACATGTGTAATGTCTCACCAGTCCCTAAGCCGCCAAGCAAAATCAAAATACGAATCACCTACAGCCGTGGAGTTTGGGTGTAAAACACCAAGTCAGATCACTAGTATAAATGTTAGCTTAATTATCTAAGCAGCCCATTTATAGCTATTTTTCAATTGCTGTATCTTTCTTCAAAGCAATACTATATAAACTATATAACTCAATTGGCACTGTCTTCAAAGATCAGTTTTATAACGGCAGGCGTCACGAAGCGACTACTATTAAAACTGTTTAGCTTAATTGTTATTAAAAGACTGACATCTGCGCTGAAGCAGACCGTATTAGCGCGTCACAGCTTCGTACTGTTTAACTATGTTATCATTTTCAAACCTGACATAATTTCGGCTATTCTAAACTATTGTAGTTCTTAAATGTCATTTATGACAAACAGACTAGAGCTAATCTTGAATGTCATAGTACAAACTAGACATAACTGGACCTAGGAAAGATAATTCTATTGCCACATACAACCAAAGTGAATTTTATATGCAACTAAAGTTGTTATATAAAACACACCAACCGCGCGAGAACAGAGAAATATTTTGTCAGGTTCTTAAAACCCAATTATTTAAAAGTGAATTTATATATTTAAAATGTTTGTGCTAAATGTTTTAGAGATTTAGTGCGTGCGTGCGTGTGTGTGTGTGTGTGTATATATACCTCTACATTTTTCAGTCTATATATCTGTCTCTTCTGTCTATTGTTTTCTATGCCTGTTTATCGGAAATAATCTTCTATGATTACCTGATATAGTTTCCGTTGTCATTTCGCTAATTAGCTGAACATCGTGTCTTATCTAATAGCAATTTCATAATAAGAAATAAAATAGTATCTTTTTACAATATTCGGGCTTTATTAAAACCATAAACATTTAGTCGATGCTTACACTCTGCCTAGTCAGTT
>JAODUP010002168.1:0-44222 GCA_025642065.1 Paralvinella palmiformis | reverse complement strand
ACGCCCAGAGTTTGAATTTACGGTTCGAGATTCTCTGTCCTTCCCTTATTATACACAGCTAAAACACACACACACACAAACAACACAAACACACAAAAAACCAAAAAAACACACACATATATATATATATATATATATATATATATATTTTAATAATATAATGCCAATTAAAACAGATCTTTTAACCCCTTGGGAAATTTAAAATTTAAAAGTTTTTGCAATATTTATTGTTAATGAACTATTTACTTATTGAGGGCCGTACCAACCGGTCTAAAACAAGCACGTTCAAATGCATTTGATTGGTTAGCATATGTACATATTCATTAATTACTAGACTTCTAGGGACATAGAGCTAACTGTTTTACAACAAAACAAGGTAATTTATTGTCACATTGCAAGATTCATGTATAAAAGTCAATCAAAAATATAAAATATAAAACTCTTAAAGGTTGAATCGCAAGCCTCAAAATAATTTAGTCCAACTGCAATTCCCCTGACACGGGCATAATGAGTATATGATATGTGGATTGTATATTACTGAACTCTCGTATCTTGCTTTAAGACTTTAGTTATGGTGGTATATATATTCTCTTAAAGAACAGCCGACCTTTATGGTATACAATTGGATGACTTACACAATGACACCATAGCGGATTAGCTCGGCATAGCTATAAGTTCACGTGAGCATTAATATGAAACTTGGACAACGGTTTGAATTCCTGAAATAGCGAACTCTAACAATCAGCAAACAAAGCAACGTGCAACATAAAGTTTAACTCGTTTGTGGTTCGAATCTACCTTGATAGTGATCTCATCAATATGTTGATCCATGTTAGATGGATGGTAGACTTTGGATTATAATTCTAGCTAACATGTCAACTCAAAAGAATTTCTCTGGGGTTGTTCTTTTTAAAGGCAAACACAATGTTTCCGTTTAGATGTCAACGCATACTATTTATAATCTAAGACTCTACCATCGTCTTCTGAAGAGCTGCGACATTATAATATTAACAATAGTGTGGAGGTTACTCTCTGTTTTGTGTTTTCATGTGATTATACATAATATGATATAGCACAGCCATATTGGTTCTTTTCTCGATCATTAAGATTAACATTGGTTCCTGTCGTATTTCGACCGATATTCAGTCTTAAGTACACAGATAATCCGTTATTCCGACATGGTCGGTCCCATAGCAATGGGAGCATCGTGTGTCGGTGTATGTAGTCAAGAAAACTTGTAATTGGTTATGATATAGCAATTATCGCGTATCGGCGAGTGTATTGACCATTACTGACACCATGCCACTGTCTCTTGCATGACCGAATCAGCGGAAATATTTGGCAACAATTTAGTGTTGTCGGATTATCAAGGTCTTTTACATTGAAATGTCGCATTCTGTTGGCGAAATGACGTGTTGAAGTCGAAACGCGAAATGCGAGTAAGCTAGATTAAAGACACATATATAATGGAGCTAAATCCGTCACAGACGATGGTGTGTATGAATGTGCATTTGCTGGATAAACAATGTCCGTATTAACGGAATCTCCCTATATTTCTAATAAAGTCACAAAGGCGGCGAAAGACTGCTAACGCAATAACAGCAAAAAATGTGACCTTTGATTATATCAGTCATTGTCATTACCTCAAATATCCAAACAGCTGTCAACAAAAGCTTAATTGTTATATTAGCATACGGCTTTCATCTTACGACGATTGAACAATAGCATGATTTATTTGTAAATTACGACAGAAATATGAGGATTGTTTAGATGCATCAATGGTTAAAAGTCTAAATGTATTTGAAATATAATACAACACCAAAAAGAAGAATATTAACAAAACTCCGTCACCGTTATCAACAACACAATAACAAAACATTAACAATAACCATGACAACAATGACAACAATACTATTACCAATACTAGTAAACAATAGTCAAATAAAACGAAGAAGAAGAAAGTGTTAGCGGAAGAAATAGATCAAACACGATATGACAAATTCCTGATAATCTTCCTTTAGATTGACAACAGTCATGGTTTTAGGACAAAGGGTTACAAATTCAGTGAGTGAGTAAATCAGTGGGTGAGTGAGTGAGTGAGTGAGTCAGTCAGTCAGTCAGTCGGTCAGGCGGTCAGTGAGTGAGCCAGTCAGTCAGTGAGTCAGTGAATCAGTGAGTTAGTGAATCAGTGAGTCAGTGAATCAATGAATGAGTCAGTGAACAAATCACTGAGTGAATCAGTGAGTGAGTCAGTAAGTGAGTCAGTGAGAAAGTGAGCGTGTCAGCCACTCAGTTCGTCAGTCAGTCAGTCAGTCAGTTCGTCAGTCAGTCAGTCAGTCAGTCAGTCAGTCAGTCAGTCAGTCAGTCAGTCAGTCAGTCAGTTATCTACTCAGTCAGTCAGCCACTTAGTCAGTCAGTCTATCAGTCAGTCAGTCAGTTGATCAGTCAGTCAATCAGTCAGTTTTTCAGTGGGGCAGTCACTGATTCGGTCAATCTGTTTTTCAGTCAGTAATGTCTTAATACTTGTTGAACATCACTTGGAATTTTAATTACAATCTTCTCGTCCGACAAGAAACAACTGCAGAAGAGAAGAAACAGGACAAGTAGTTAGTTGTTTGCTCGATTTCCATTTTTCACCTTTCGGAATTCAAAACATTTTCAAATTATCTATATATTCAAATGTTTCACTCCACCTTGGCTAGCAAATTACGTTTATTTGAACTGGACACAGATATATTGCTTTCACACGCAGCGCACACGCACACGCCGCACACATACACACAAACACATACTCGCACACACACACGCACATACAGATTTCTTCAAGGAATTTTCGGGAATTGTTGACTCTCTTGCTACCAACAATGGTCATCTGGTGATCTTAGGTGATTTCAATATACATTGGGATTGCCAGAGGAATGCAGATACCAAACAACTGGCTGACATTCTTAGACTTGCCAATCTCAAGTAGCATGTCCAAGAAAGAACACACAGACATGTTCACATCTTAGATCTCGTCATCTCCCGTGATGAAGACAATTTGATTAAGGGTGTGTCTGTGTCTTCCATGCTGTCTGATCATTTCCTTGTTAACATTAATATATGTTTACAGAAACAATCTGTTTCAGCTAAAGTTATTTCATATAGAAGATATAAGTCAATTGACAAAGACGCTTTTCTTGCTGATCAGCGAGTCTCTTCTCTGGTATTGGATCCACCGGATGATGTGGATCATCTGGTGGATATTTATGATGGTACATTGAGAGACATTGTAGATGAACATGCTCCTTTAAGGACAAAATAAATGCCAATCAGACCAATGCTTCCATGGTATAATAAGAACACACAGGCTGCAAAGAGACACATAAGGTATTGTGAGCGGCTGTTAATCAGGATCAGATTGTGTGTTTATTTTGAAATGTTCAAGGTCAGTAAAATTATTGTTAAAATACCCTTGCCTCTGCTAAATCTGAATATTATAATAAAAAAGATCAAAGCATCCAAGGGAAATCAAAGGACTGTTTTCAGTGTTGTGAATAAAGAATTACATAAAAGTCAAACTGTCCTCCCAAATAATATCAACTCAGATAAAGATATGGCCCATTGTTTTAATAAGTGAAAGATTGTCTGGATGTTCTGATAAACCCAATTACAAATATAGTTAATAAATCATCATCTCTGGGTGTTTTCCCAAGATCCATGAAAGCTGCCATTGTAAAACCTTTAATAAAAAAAACCATACTATGGGCTGTAATATTCTAAGCAATTACAGACATGTTTCAAATCTTACATTTTTATCTAAAGTTATAGAAAGGCAGTTGTTTTCCATCTAAACAAATATTTAATCAATAATAACCTTAATGAATCACTACAGTCTGCCTATAAAAGTATTCACAGCACTGAAATAGCCTTGGTTCGAGTGAAAACTTATATTATGATGTCAATTGATCAAGGTATGCCAGTAATACCTGTTCTTCTGGACCTGTCTGGACTCTACCTGTTTACCATAATGAACTCTTCTCTAGGTTAAAAGACATGTTTGGTCTGTCAGGTAGAGTACTTGAATGATTTAGATCCTATCTGGAACGACGCTCCCAGAGAGTGTCTGTTCATGGTATTTTATCTGACATTCAGTTTTTGTTATCTGGTGTACCACAGGGTTCAGTTCTTGGTCCTCTGGTTTTCACAATGTATACCTGTCCTCTTGGGGTCATTGCGCAGCGATATGGGGTTAAATATCACTAGTATGCTGATGATACACAGCTGTATATATCACCGGATCCTGACAATGAGTTAAATGTCTCCTCTTCCTTGAAGAATTTAGAACACTGTATTGCTGATATTCGGTTATGGATGACTCAAAATCTTCTAAAAATAAATGATAATAAAACAAATATTTTATATTTGGCATCACCACATTGTGTTAAATCCCTAAACCAGCATTACAGATGGGTGCATCTTCGATAACCCCTAATGGGTCATTAAAAAAATCTAGGGGTCATTCTGCTAAATCCCTAAATACGCCATAATTATAGATGGGTGCTTATTCGATTAGCGCTAAAGGGTTAGTAAAATTTAGCAATTAGTTTTATCAATGTCTAATATCATCTTAAGAACATCCACTATTTAAAAGCATTCTTGACACAAGAAGCACTTGTAACTGTAGTTCATGCCTTTGTTACATCTCGTATAGACTATTGTAACTCCCTGTTATATGGCATATCTGATTATAACATTAATCGCCTTCAGCGAATTCAGAATAGTGCAGCTTGCATTGTAACAAATACTAGAAAATATGATAATACCACCCCAATTCTTTAAAACCTACATTGGCTACCTGTTAGACAGCGTATCCATCTCAAGATTATGTTAATAACTTATACATCTATTAATGATATGGCGCCAGAATACCTGTGTGAACAGGTTTCCATTAGAAAGTCATCTTGAAACCTGAGGTCATCCAGTCAGATACTATTGCAGGTGCCAGTGTCTCGGCTCAAGTTATATGGTGATTGTGCGTTTAGTGTTGCAGCCACCACTGTGTGGAATAAGTTGCCGGCAAATATTAGAAATGAGTTGTTTCTTGGCAATGTTAAGTCTCTCTAAAAACACACCTATTGAAGGTCGCTTTCACAGATAAATAATTATTATCTTTTAAATCATTACAGGGTTTGTACAGACATGTTATTTCAGGTATTATTATATTACATATTATTTGTACAGCGCCTTTGAATGGCTCCTGCTAATAAGGGCGCTTTATTAAATATACTTTATTATTATTATTATTATAGCCAATAAAGACAGTCATCTGTAACATTGAATCATCTTTGTTCCGAATGAATGTATTTTCAAACAGGTGGCTAGTCGCGAATGGGATAATCCCTAATAAGTCGTGCATTAAAGAAAGGCTAGTCCATATTGTATGATAACAGAGACACAAGCATGAGAAGGCCTGCAACGCATACCCGGACAGAACATGTAAATATGATAAATTAGGTATTTTGTGGAGGATTCCATGTCTGTTTAACCCTGTTGTGAGAAGTCGGAAGTGAAATTATCATACCCAAGAAGTATAGTATTGTTTTAATTAGTATGGGATTGTTTATTACCAAATCAGACTCTGTCTCTAGAATTTGTATTCATATTGTTTTTAATAACAAGTTGACCTGGATTAATGAGATGTGTATCAAGTTAGTTATCATATCATGTTAGTACAAAGTGGCTACTATATCCAAAATAACATTTCCGACTAACATTAAACCTGAAGCATCAGCTAATTGTGAACAATTCGCCTATAATGTTTAAATAATGTATGTGGTTATGTGTGTGTGTGCGTTTGCTTGTTCGTGTGCTTGTGCGTGTGTTTGTGTGTTTGTGTGTGTGTTTTAGCTGTGTATAATAAGGCACAGGCACAGATAATCTCGAACCGTGAGTAGCGACTTTTCTTGCTGAGACATGTGCAATGTCTCACCAGTCCCTAAGCCGCCAAGGAAAAACAAAAAGCGAATCACCTACATCCGTGGAGTTTGGGAGTAGAACACCCAAGTCAGATTACGGCAGTAGTGAGAATGCTTAGATTAATTATCTAAGCAGCCCTATTTATAGCAATTTTTTAATTGCTGTATCTTTCTTCAAAGCAATACTATATAAACCATATAACCCAATTGTCACTCTCTTCAAAGATCAGTTTTTACAACGGGCAGGCGTCATGAAGCGACTACTATTAAAACTGTTTATCTTAATTGCTATTAAAAGACTGACATTTGCGCTGAAGCAGACCGTAATAGCGCGTCATAGCTTCCGTACTGTTTGAACTATGCTATCATTTTCAAACCTGACCTAACGTCTGCTATTGTAGTTCTTAAATGTTATTTATGATAAGCAGATTAGAGCTAATCTTGAATCTCACAGTACAAACTGGACATAACTGGACCTAGGAAAGATAATTATATTCCCACATACAACCAAGGTGAATTTTATAAGTTGTTAAACCCACCAACCGCGCGAGCTGTGTCCAATGCCACCGCTCGAGATGCGATGCAGTGTTTCTATTCCTGAGTCAGGAGTACATGCTTTAAGAGCGTACTGTGTCTGCTACAGTCATTTAAATGCTGGATAACCAGGCCAAACATATAAACGGTGTTATTGTGTTATTGTATGTCAAGGACGGTATTTATTACTTTAAGCGACTTTACTGTTAGAGCCAATTACAGTGCAGGTCGTACACTACCCACTTAAACTTGAGACGCTTAAGGTTCATATAACCAACGCTAATACATAAATACCAGTTCAGGAAACAAAACAAAAAACGAACGTTGTACTAATACTGAAGACAAATAAATGTATTTATGCTAGTCTAATTTTCGGGAAAAAACTGACTGACTGATTGAATAACAGTGTGACTGATTAATTGAAAAACTGAATTACTCACTGACTAACTTCTCGATTGACTGAACGAACGACCCACTCTGTCACTGCCTCAATTCACTCGCTCGTTCATATCTGCCTGAAAACAACAAAGACTATGGTGCCTTTAAAATTGTATTTGGAATACACCTACCTGAAATAAGAAATTACATAAATGATATTGTCAGAATGGGAATTGTGCCAACACTATTATGCTTAAAGGAACAGTACACTTTCAACACTAATATAAATGTGTTCACCAAATTTATAAATGATTTTAAAACACGATCAACTCCTTATTAAACAATCCAGCTAAACGTGCTAGTGAATCGATTATATATCGTCTGTTGTCTCACCATTTTTTTGCTAAAGAGAAACCAGAAATTCTGATATCTGACTTCACTATGTATAATATGGATGTATGGCTTATTAATAACTATGCATATATTATTATCCAGGCAAAATTCCCTTTATAGGTTGTTTGTACTGTTTTAACCTGAATCATGCATCGATGTGTCATATTTATATAAATGAACTGGCAACGACTTAGAATTAATAATAGTAGCATAACCCTTTTGCGCTAGGCGAGACCAAGATGAACTAACCAAGACATGACTTAACTCATAACGAGACACGGCTCGAGCTGGAAACTGGTACTTGATCCTTAAGCTTGTTGAAATCAGAGCACAGGATATAGCACCTTTGGCCAGACACTTTGGCATGCGAGGAAGATGTAATGGCTACATTCTGCCATACTTAAATTTACGGTTGCCCATTGTGGAATGTAACAAGTAACAGCATATCTAGATTTTATATATTATGGAGAAAGTCTATTAGAGAATTGTTCGATCTTCCAAACAGAACCCTTTGCAATTTATTATCGGTCATTGCCGAATGTTTTCCTGTTGAATGTCAAATATTATGCCGTATTTCAAATTTTATATGTAGTCGATTATCTAGTAAGAATAATTACTTGGGTTTGTTAATGAATATTGTAACTTGTGGCATTAATAGTTTTAGAGCTGATGATCAGATTGTAAATAGATGTGCTTTGGCATAAAGCATCATTTATGAGACCGGGTGCCTCAGTTATTATCAACAGTGGAACGTGAATATATTTTAAATATTATTTGTACGAATTGACTGTACATTTGTTTTAAATGTGTGTACATGTATGACATGATATTTTTTACTCCATGTACTTCTAGTTGGTACGAATAAAGAATGTTATTATTAGTTTTTTTATCTCCAGGTAGTGGTTCCGTACTGAAATCGTACTTTTGTTTGCATTATTTATTTCCACGTACAGTCTCTTATTAATTTTCCCCTTCGCTTTCATGAAGTACAAATCTTTATTTCGATTACCATATTGGAGGTGTGCATGCAATTAATCTGCAATATAACGCGTGTGATCTGCTCAGTAAAAGTTCTAGATTATTTACGTTTGGACGCAGCCAGGTATACTTTCAAATCGGGAGTTGATTCTCTATACCTTGATTAATCTTCTATCACACCACGGAAAATTTATTTTGATATCATAGTCTTATTTAGCCAAATCTCATCCAGAAACACATCGAATAATTTGATGGTTTTCTATTGGAATTGAGACCCAATTTGCTCTAAATGAGTACCATCGACTGAAATGTCTAAGATGTTAAACAAATTTGGACTTTTGAAAATCATAACTTTGTTTTGTTTTTATCTAGCGAGAGACCATTTGGGCAAAACAACAAATCAGTTATTCATTTCCACAATTGCTCTTTGATATAAGGTGGAAATATCAGTATCACTAATAGCTAAAGAAGTGTCGTCTGCAAAAGACAATATACATGCAGTTATGGATTGTAATATATCATTAACATGTGTTAAGCATAGCAAATGGCCTAGGATAGATCCTCGTGGAACCCTACAGCTCATGAATTCAATATCTGATTTCGTTTTACGGATTTGAATATATTGTTTCCTATTCACAGCATAACTAACAAACCATTTACTGTCGACTACCCTAATAACAAAGTAATTTAATTTATTGAATAACGTGTCTGTCTTTATAACATCAAATGCTTTTGAGAGGTCACATAATATAGATTAGGTAACTTGCTTATGAGTCGAATTATTAGCTAATGTACATAGGTATGATAAATGTAAAATCGGGTGAATTGTTGAGTGTTTCTCATGATGTATGTTAGCAAAGGATATTATTGATACTGAGGAATCTCATTACCTCGTTATAGATTATCTTTACAAATATTTCGAAAACGCTGGGAGAATGCTGATGGATGTACAGTTTTTCAATTCAGTAGGATCAGCTGATTTGTGTAATGGAATTACAAGCGTATTAAATATATTCCAGGAGTAGATTGTAGGACATTTCATCATGACGCTAAGGTTTTAATTTGTGTGTTATTTCGAGGACTGGTTTTATAGTTTCCAAAAATATCATGTTTATTTGAGGGATTTTCAAATAGTCATTAACGTTTTTAAGTTTTAGGGACATTTTCAGAGGTACCTATACCGATTTTTGAAAACTACTTAATGAAGCTATTTGTTATTTCATTTTCACCTGAAATATATTTGTTGTCTGTTTTGAAAGTCGGGGGCCAGTTAGAGTTGTTGTTTTGTTTACCTATTGCTTGTTTTAGTACTGACCACGTGTTTTTCATATTATTTGTATTTAATTCTAGGACATGAGTGTAATAATTTCTTTTTAGCTCGCGCTTGGCTTTATTTAATAAATTCAAATACTGTTTATAGGATTATTGTTTTCGTTAGTTGGCTTACTAAGTTTAGTTTTAAATAACTTCGCCTTATGTTTGGCGGATGCCAATAATCCAGTTGAGACCAATGACTCACGTTTTATGTATTTCTTATTGAACCGTGTTTTAAGCAAATAAAAGCTTTCTTTCGAAATATATTTACAGATTAACATGAATGTTTCATGAGCGGAGTTAGGACAATCACAGCTCAATATTTCAGACACTTTCCAATGACATTGCACTTGTTTAAATTTAGTCATGTTGGAATCAGTAGATTTCCATGTGGTAATGAATGTAAGTTTACCGATATATCTGTTTGAATCATTTACAATATAGGACGCACCAAAGTGATCCGCCACATCAGTTTAAATAATTCCTGATACTCTGTCTTTGCAGGTCAGATTATGATAGATATGATCAATCAGATTAGCCGACGTCTGGGACACTCTGGTTGGATTGTGACTAACTGACAAAAAAGTTTTTGGATACCATCAATATAGTCCCTAGTTGTAACTTATTAGTTCCATATTTCAATAAGCAAATATTAACATCACCAAGAATCAAGTTTCATTTACCCTCAGTATTGATAATTACCATAATATTTAACAGAGTAGATGTAAATATATCAACTTCGGTACATGGTAGAGTGTGGGGTCTATAAATGACACGATCGATTATTTTCCCCTGAAATTAATTGTCCACCTCCACTCGACAAACAGGGATTCGTAAACATGTGGAATGAATTATCTCAATACCCTAACTTAATAGACCCACGCCAGCAATATGATCATCATTTTTACGGCGTGTTTTAATATTTTGATATTGAGGGAGAATGATGCGAGGGTCTCGGTCAGCACGAAATACCTCACTCACTCCAATTATATCAAATGAAAATTCCGCTTGATGCAAATCACAAATCACATATGCGAGTCTCCATTTCCATCCAAGTAATCCGTCGATTCATATAGAGTTTTAAAGTAATACCTGTTATATACCTGTACCTGGTCTAGAGAAATGCTATCTGTATCAAACATTCAAGCACTAGCAGATCGGATATAATATTTTTCATTATGTTAGTTATGCGGTTTAAGCATTTAAAGAAGAGAAAAGAGAAAACAACTTTATACACAATTGAAGATAATAACGATGCTTGAAATGATGTTAGGTAGATGGATCAACATCTACCTTCCTAGTTGGCAGAAAATAGTCGAATGACTTTAACGTATTGTTGAAACCACGTGGAAGGGTCACTAGGAGCACAATGTACAGAATAGCATAGAGCACTTTAGTGCAGAGCAACATGTGACAGTCCCGTTGAATTTAACAAGGAATGACTCATTCTTATGTGCACATTTGTAACAAAGAATACCCCATTTGAATGTCTATAGAATAATGGGCGGGCCACAAGCAGCTGTGGTCATAAACAATGAATGATACAACTGATTGTATAGTTACATAACATGGTGTGTATTATATCAGTATTCATGTAGACAAGGGATTAAGAAACACTGATTACACTAAGATATAGGAAATAATCCGACAAAATTTCGCTTGGTAGTAGATTAGTGCTTATTATACAGTTAATGGTGCAGAGATAGGTTAACATAGTTCATGAATACATCAGTATGTAAGTTGGATGCATCTACTTTAGGAAAGTACGTATTATTATTAAGTTAGAAATAAGTTATATTTAGAATAAGTTGTAAAAGACAAGCAGTATTTTATATTTAGTTTATATGGCAGATAACTGACCCTTGACTTGGTAAAGTGTGACACTACAATATATGTCACCCCAGAATATTAATCATTACTTTCCTTTTAAATGCGGCTAATAGAAAAGGGTAATTAGCTTGAACGCATCAATATATCCGAATTTTCTTCTCCCGATTCCTAGAAAATATGCGATAACAATAATATAATCATTAATAGTATTATTATAATAAGTATTATAAATGTTGACTACTTCTTATCCTATTAATAAAAGAAGTAGTAGACGCAGAAGTAGTTATAGTAGTAGTAGTAGTAGTAGTAGTAATAATAGTATTAGACAACGATATCTTTCAATATTTATAACCGTGTATCTTAGAAATAAACCAGTAAAAATAGGAAATCATGTATATTTTGAAAGTATTACTATTATGTTCATAACGCGTTATTTTATTGAAAAGCTACCATAATCGTTTTTTTTTTAAAAGGTTAACTAGTTATAATTTAAAATAGCAGTGTTAGTTGTAATAGCATTATTTTATGATCTGGTAGTAGTATCAGTTTTGGAAATAAAAGTAGTAGAAGTAGTATCGTTATTATTAATTGTAATAGTAGTAGTAGTAGTAGTAATAAAACATTATTATTATTATTATTATTATTATTATTATTATTAGTAGTAGTAGTAGTAGTAGTAGTAGTAGTAGTAGTAGTAATAGTAAATAAAAGTAGTAGAAGTAGAATCATTATTATTAATTGTAGTAGTAGTAGAAGTAGTAGTAGTAATAAAACATTATTATTATTATTATTATTATTATTATTAGTAGTAGTAGTAGTAGTAGTAACAGTAGTAGTAGTAATAGAAGTAGTAGTAGTAACAATAGTAGTAGTACTAAAGGTATGGTAGCATTACTGGTCGCAACAATGATATCAGCGCTAATTTCAACAAACAACAATACTAATGATGGATAACATCATCGCTATTGTCCTAATTGTTGTTGTTCTGATTTACACAATGATAATGATGACCATAATGATGACAACAATGATGACGACAATGTCAACAAAATGACATTAACAGTGATGACAATAAATGACGTAATCGACGCTGAGAATTTCCATTGTTTCCAACTTTCTTTTGTTTTGTTGATTATTTGGTTGTTCCTGCTGATGATATTGCTGATTTTAATGTCCATCTTTTGGTTTCGCTTCAGTAATACGTTCTGTCGATTTCTGTTGCATAAGTTATTATCCACAAAATGTCTCCAACTTAGAAACAAAAATATATTAAAGACGACATTAATCTGGAGCTAAATATAGCATCATTGCCATATAGCAGAAGGTATTTGTTATATGTAGAACTATAATTAAACATACCATAAAACCTTGTGCACGTGTGGTTTAATGTGAGCTGTGTTGTCAAATAAATTGTTTTATTTCATTTTGTTTTTTGGTGCGTAGCCTACATACAACCGCTTCACTTTGGGGGTGACATATGTGTCACTTACGAAAATCAACTTACTTGTGTCCCCCAGGATGGTAATTAGCTCAGACATATATATGTATTTACATATGTATAGATGTGTGGAGGTGTACTTGGTTTATGTTTCAGTATAACTATGTATTGATTTGATTATGTGTAGATTAATGGACTTATGGGTGGTAAGTGATGTATAGGTGTTCATTTTCTGAATCAGAGTCACTACATATGTGTATCCTAAAACAAGCACACACACACACACACACACACACACACACACAACACACCAAACATGTGATTGATTATCATGGCATATTTCGCCTTTATCGGATGATTTATTATTACAGGTTGCCTCCTCACGTTTACACTTCAAGTGATGTCGCTCAGGTATTGTAAATAGCAAAATTGTCCATCACACCTAATTGTCTATCATGACCAAACCGGATACTTGTTTATCATAGCATTTTGGAAGGAGCATTGAGTTGTAATACATGCATTACTTTTCAATAAGGAAGTATTATTGTATCATGTCATCGTCCTTTTCGGGTATATGCATTTGGTATGCCATAAACTAGACAAAACGGTAGGTTCAGAACGGAACCAAATTGTTGTTTTTATTAGCAAACTGCTTTGAAATATGCTGTATGTCCCATGAAGCCAATTTCTGGCCACCCTATCATTCTTACAATATTTATATTAAACTAACCATGGCCTAAAACATACTGACCTAATTATGGTTTATAATGGGGTCATTTACTGACTATTTAATGAACACTGAAAAGCCAATGATTCGTTTTAAACAGTTAGATTAAGTGAATATTTGTGTGTAGGACATGCACCTCTTCGTGTTGTCGTATGAATTCATAAAGTGAACTGATTGATAATATTATTACATTAGTTGGGGTTGGGTTTTAGGCGTTTCATTGGCCATTAAAATATCAAAGAATCATTTGTGCGATTTTGTAGATATGAAGTCAGTAATGCCATTAAAATGAAAATACCTGATATGTCAAGAAATCTACTTAATTATATGAAGCATTGTATCCATTCTTCCAGAGGTGGTGTTTTCGGATCAATGATGTTACTCAACTTTACTTTAGTTGAGTTAACTGGAAGACATACTATTCATATGTTTAAAATACATGAGTAACATGGAAAGTTCTAAAATGAGGAACATATTAGTTATCTTCTCATGTCTTTCGATGGAGTTTGAGTTCGTTAATTATATTTAAATTGGTTAAGTCGTTCTTCCCACAATTCTCACTCCTGGGTTATATAATGTAGAACAGACTGGCTACGGAAATAAATCTGGCTGATACAGGTACGAGCCAGATTTGAATCTGCAACCTTTATATATGCAGCGCAATTCTCTAGCAACTCAACTTACTCCTCGAGGGAGTAAAAATCAAAACGTGAACAAAATATTTTATATTTAGAAAGTAACCTTACTATGTTATATTTTAGTTGTTATTATTTCTTACTATTATGTTATATCCCATTAAGGATTCAATTCACATATGAGTTACAAACTCCGTATTGAATAGGCGGACAGGGAAATATAACAATGGGTGGTCCCGAATACTGTTATTCAGCACACTAAAGCAGTTAGAGTGACATATATACCCGTGAATATTTAGGTTATCGGTACCTCTGCTCGGAATCATTGATAAGTGCTTAACATAAGGCTGTGTAATAAACAAGTGGAAGTTACAAACGAAAACCATCAGGAATTATAACAAAATAATGGAGACAATTGCATTGTTTAGATTGCGATTATATCTTTATTTTAATATAATTAATTCTTTTCAATTTCAGTTAATACATCAGTATCAAACATCCCGTATTAAGGTATTTGTTTGTGTACCGTAAATGATGGGGAGATATATAATAAATACAGGTAACTCTCATTTAAATGAAAGTCTAAATTATTTACGTTTATGTCTCATTGTAATGTCCCTAACAATTCAGATAGTAACCTAATAACACTGCTAAATACTGAGCGTTGGTTTGTTTTTTATTAAATAAAGAATTATATACGAAATGAGCTTCTCAGATACTCAGACATTAACCGACTTGTAAAAACAATTTAAACAATAATATGTATTGTAAACTTAAAGCTAATCACTGAATATCTTTGGTCGGGCATTATAATAACTTCGAATTATTATTAGTATTTTACTAGTGTTGTCAGTATTAGTTTTATTATTGCCCTAAACACTTGTTCGAAAGTAGGCAAGAGTATTGTTTGAATAGCATTAGCAATGGTAGCAATAGTTAAACACATCACGGTCAATATCGAGGTATAACATGAACGGAATACATATGAATGCAACGACACACTCAATGTTCCAAATTATTGTTAACATTGATATCGATAAAATTAAGACCCTATTTCCTGCTAAGCCCATTACGAAGCACAAAACCAAACTGATATTTTGCCAATGCACTTATAACATTATAAGGAACACTGGAACAATATACAAGGATTATCCTGCACCATCGACCGTCTGGCTGTTTCCATGATGCTCATAAATGTTTCATTCTTAGTTAGCTAATTAATATCAAATGTTTCACTGTTGATATGATGCTATATTATGTCCGAAAGAAATCGTCAAGATAAGCCTAAGGATGTGCAGCTTTGAATAGAAACCCAACATAAATTATCACTTTGTTTGTGTGTAAACACAGCAATTCCTCACAAACATTTTATGTCAACTCACAAATGTTATGAGAGCGGGGACCATTCCACAGTTTTCATGACTTCAGGGTTTCAGATATGTACCTGAGATATACGTATATACCGTCACATCATCAGGTTGAAAACAGTATCAACGATATACGTTCCTGGATTGTCGAAAACAAGCTAAAACCCAATGATCATAAGACTGAAGTCCAAATAATGAGATCCAAATTACCCATACGCATTCACTGTGTATGACAGCTAGTGGTTGAATGATCCCCCATGGCTCCGACACTAACAGTGGGTAATCTTGAAGCTATGATTGACCAAAACTCACCATGGACGAATTTGTTAAACACTTTTGTAAGACTGCTTATTTTTTACCTACACAATATTTAAACCATGCGAAATTGTCTGTCAAAAGAATCTGCCATCACACTTGTACATACTTTCATCAGTAGCAGGCTGGACTAATGCAGTGCCATTCTAGTTGGCTTAACAGAAACATCTGTAGTCAAGCTCCGACGAGTACACACTATGCCAGTTCCACTCTAGAAAGAGAGATTATATTACGAATATACTTAGAGCGTTCAAAAGGTTTCCAGTCAGACACAGGATTATAATTAAGGTTCTCCAACTAGTATCTAAAACCCTCAACAACTTGGAACCGGATTATCCATCATAATTACTACTACTTACTACTACTACTGCTACTACTACTACTACTACCAATAATAATAATAATAATAATAATATTTTTTTAAACCACCAGAAATTGATTAAATATCGAGTCCATGAAAACATATATTAGACAATGCCGATAAACAAGGTTAAATGACTTAGTAAGCATTACAATGGAAATAATCATGGCTTTATAAAATGTTCGTGCATCATGGGATTCTTCAATGTGTTGACTACACCGTCATAGCTAGTGTGTCGACTAGATTTCAATAGTATCAGAAATGCGCTTTAATGGTAATATTCCCATTTGAACCAGGTGGCTAGAAGTATGACCGGCTCTCGATGTAATGGCACCGGAATATTTCTCGGATAGTTCAGCAATTAGATAAGTTACACCAGTGAAACTGGTGTATTTTGCATATTATGTAATATAGATTTAATTTATATTAATATAAATTGATTACATTTAGTTATTTTGTATTTCTGATGTTGTTAAGGATATGGATCTTGATGCTCTTATCAATGCAGAGACTTGGCTGACTGGTAATGTCTCAGACCAGAAAATTGTTGGTGATGTGACTCCAGCTGGATAGTCATTCCACCATGCAGCTCGGATTCACAAAAAAGGTGGGGGAGTCGGCATTCTTCTCCGTGATTCTTTGAAGTGTGAAACCCATTTGCGTTTTCAGGCTAAGTCTTTTGAAAATTACCAACTGACTTTTATATCTGGGGGATAAGTGTTCGTGTAGCTATTAAATACCGATTACACCCCACTAAGAAAAATGGCCTGAAAGCAGCAGATTTCTTCAAGGAATTTTCGGGATTTGTTGACTCTCTTGCTACCAACAGTGGTCATCTGTTGATCTTAGGTGATTTCAATATACATTGGGATTGCCAGAGGGATGCAGATACCAAACAACTGGCTGATATTCTTAGATCCGCCTATCTCAGGCAGCATTTCCAAGAAAGAACACACAGACATGTTCACATCTTAGATCTTGTCATCTCCCGTGATGATGACAATTTGATTAAAGGTGTGTCTGTGTCTTTCATGCTGTCTGGTCATTTCCTTGTTGACATTAATGTATCTTTACAGAAACAATCTATTTCAGCTAAAGTTATTTCACATAGAAGATGTAAGTCAATTGACAACGAGGCTTTTCTTGCTGATCTGCGAGTCTCTTCTCTAGTATTGGATCCACCGGATGATGTGGATCATCTGGTGGATCTCTATGATAATACATTGAGAGACATTGTAGATGAACATGCACCTTTAAGGACAAAGGAAATGCCAAGCAGACCAATTCTTCCATGGTATAATAAGAACATACAGGCTGCAAAGAGACACAGAAGGCATTGTGAGCGGCTGTGGACTAGGACCAGTTTGTGTGTTCATTTTGAAATGTTCAAGGTCAGTAAAATTCTTGTTAAAAATACCCTTGCCTCTGCTAAATCTGAATATTATAATAAAAAGATCAAAGCATCCAAGGGAAATCAAAGGGCTGTTTCCAGTGTTGTGAATAAAGTATTACATAAAAATCATACTGTCCTCCCAAAGAATATCAACTGAGATAAAGATATGGCCCATTGTTTTAATAACTTCTTCTGTCAAAAAATATTAAATATACATAGTGGGTTCCAGTCCAGCACCTTATCACAGGGGAAGCCATTGGTAGAAGAGTCCTGCATATCCATGATGGATACATTTGAGCCTTTTACAGAGACTGATATCAGACAGTTTCTGAAAAGTCATCTAATGCTTTCTGTGCAGTTGACCCTATGCCTACATGGCTTGTGAAAGATTGTCTGGATGTTCTGATAAACCCAATTACAAATATAGTTAACAAATCATTATCTCTGGGTGTTTTCCCAAGATCCATGAAAGCTGCCCTTGTAAAACCATTAATAAAAAAACACACTATGGACTGTAATATTCTAAACAATTACAGACCTGTTTCAAATCTTACATTTTTATCTAAAGTTATAGAAAAGGCAATTGCTTTCCATCTAAACAAATATTTAATCAATAATAACCTTAATGAATCACTACAGTCTGCCTATAAAAGTGGTCACAGCACTAAACAGCCTTGGTCCGAGTGAAAAATGATATTATGATGTCAATTGATCAAGGTAAACCAATAATACTTGTTCTTCTGGACCTGTCTGCTGCATTTGATACAGTTGACCATAATGTACTTTTCTCTAGGTTAAAAGACATGTTTGGTCTGTCAGGTAAAGTACTTGAATGGTTTAGATCCTATCTGGAACAATGCTCCCAGAGAGTGTCTGTTCATGGTATTTTATCTGACATTCAGTTTTTGTTATCTGGTGTACCACAGGGTTCAGTTCTTGGTCCTCTGGTTTTCACAATGTATACTCGTCCTCTTGGGATCATTGCGCAGCGATAATGGATTAAATATCACTTGTATGCTGATGATACACAGCTGTATATATCACTGGATCCTGACAGTGAGTTAAATGTCTCCTCTTCCTTGAAGAATTTAGAACATTGTATTGCCGATATTCGGCTATGGATGACTCAAAATCTTCTAAAACTAAATGATAATAAAACAAATATTTTATATTTGGCATCACCACATTGTGTTAAATCCCTAAAGACACCAGCATTACAGATGGGTGCATCTTCGATTACCCCTAATGGGTCAGTAAAAAATCTAGGGGTTATTTTTGACCAATGTATTAACATGCATGAATATGTCACATCAGTATGCCGAGCTGCCTACTACCATCTTAAGAACATCCACTGTTTAAAAACATTCTTGACACAAGAATCACTTGTAACTGTAGTTCATGCCTTTGTTACATCTCGTATAGACTATTGTAACTCCCTGTTATATGGCATATCTGATTATAACATTAATCGCCTTCAGCGAATTCAGAATAGTGCAGCTCGCATTGTAACAAATACTAGAAAATATGATCATATTACCCCAATTCTTCAAAAACTACTTTGGCTACCTGTTAGACAGCGTATCCATTTTAAGATTCTGTTAATAACTTATACAACTATTAATGATATGGCGCCAGAATACCTGTGTGAACTGGTTTCCATTAGAAAGTTATCCCGAAAACTCACGTCATCCAGTCAGATACTATTGCAGGTGCCAGTGTCTCGGCCCAAGTCATATGGTGATTGTGCATTTAGTGTTGCAGCCGCCACTTTGTGGAATAAGTTGCCGGCAAATATCAGAAATGCGTCGACTCTTTAAAAATTTAAGTCTCTTTTAAAAAACACACCTATTTAAGGTCGCTTTCAGAGATAAATAATTATTATCTTGTAAATCATTACAGGGGTTTTACAGACATTATTTGGGGTATTATTATATTACATATTATTTGTACAGCGCCTTTGAATGGCTCCTGCTAGTAAGGGCGCTTTATTAAATATACATTATTATTATTATTATTATTATTATTGAACCAGTCGCTCCACAATAGTTCCTCCACATAGCTACTTGGGAAGCATATATTAAGCCATTAAAGTTATATATCTTTAATGTGGGAGACTACATTATATATTTTGGAGAATAAAGACATAGTTTGTCGTCGAATAACTGTTTGCAGTGTTTGTAGTTCTAGAGCATTTAATATAGCTGTGGGGTGGTTGATCTTAGGAACTCCTATAAATAGATTAACCAGTGTTCCTTGTAGTAACTCCATCTGATTCGTGCTACTGAAGTCTACAGAGTATATGCCATAGGTCAGGCTGAAGAGCACATGGTACGCCATAAGTGAGCCTTCATGTCACTGCCTAGTCCAAGGTATGACATTAGACTCCCCTGGAGTCCAAATATAGTTCGTCGGCAGGCCTTCGTGCGTTTTTCCAAATGATTGTCAGATTTGCACGTGAGTGTAATAATTTGCCAATAATGTTTGCACCTTCGACTGTGTCCATGATATTTGTGTCTAAGCTCCAATGAGGTTTTACACTAAAGGGCTTTTACCGATCATGATGCACTTAGATTTAAATGCATTAAAGGAAAATATCCATGTCTATGAATATTTCAGGCACATGTTGATGATAGTTAGTAGCTCAGTTACTGTATAGCTAATAAAGGTGATATCATATCCACATGCCACCAGATTAACTGACGAACCTTCAATGCATATTCCCATGTTCGACTGATACAAGGCAATGAACAAGTTAAATCGAATGGGGTAAATTAAAGGCTTGTCGTGTACCTTTGCTTATGTTGTCTAGACGTTCCATCTAATTACCGCTCGGTTGTTGGTGTATCGGTTGAAGAGGAATGCCAATGTTGTATTTTCAATATATATCTGTATGCTGTTATAGAATAATCCATGATGCCAAATTGTATTGAAACATTTCTGGGCATCACAGGTGGATACACATACCTGATTTCCTTGATTGTCAAACATATGGAGACACCATTTGATAGTCTACATGCTAACGATGAACCCCGTTTCTTCCTAAAGCCAAAATGGTTGCATCATCGGGCATTATAAGAAACTCTATTAATTTAGAATGTGTGAAGTTCAGCGTGAATGGTCTGTAGCGATCTGTCTTATGGGATTTACAGATGATTTCTTCCGGATAGGTACAGTGACTCCAAGCTTAAATATATCTGGAAACATATTCCTTGACAGAATTAACGAATAAGGATCTGATAATACATAAATCAGAATACCAGTCTCCAATATAAAAATTCGGACAGTCGCACCGTCACATCCAGGGGAGCTGCTGCTGTTCAAGTACTTTAGCTTATTGCCTATCATTAATGGGGTTATCAGAATTCCATGATTTTTGACAAAATAGCTCTTGTAGTATGAGTTAACAACATTGACAATTGAACAGATAACCAGTACTTGTTCATATGTTCATATGATCTGTCAGCTGTTTCGAAAGCATCGTTGATTTTGTTCCTGTAGCATTGATGAATCCGCCTCCAGTTACAATCTCATATCACTCTGGTAGGATTATGCCTTTGATCACGATGAGATTCGATAAGAACCAGGCAAGACAAGCCTTATTTTTATTCAAGGCAATGAAGGTGCTCCATATGTTGTGGGAGCGGAAGATGTGGTCGTTCATTAAACTTGCGAATTGGCTTCTTTCTTTGATATTACTAACCCCTTGATTTAGTCCTTCCCCATAAAGTGATCTAACACATCATCAACTCTGATTATGTATTTTCTAAAGTAAAATGTTGCAATTTGCATGAACTGACCAGCTAGGTCGTCAGAGGTCTGAAATCCATGAGGATTCTCAAAGGACTGAATCAGTGAATGCCCTTAAATAAACGTATACATTTTTATGTCAGCATCTGGAATATCAGAGGCAATGTGATGTGAAACCACGAAGATGATGATCAAGCCTACCTTCGATATCGTATTCATCTCTCCTTCGGGCTTTCCTAATTATTCTGGGAATGGAGACAGCTCATGCTTAAGCACATTGACCATTTCCACTGTTATATATGCGATGACTACATTGAGCAGATGCTGCAGTAGCTTCCTGTCAGCTTTGATTGTTTTTTCTACATATACATCCTATTTTGTAGACACTTTAGCTTTGAACCGGTCAACAAAAGTCGTTGTTTGCTGCTTGTTTACTGCATTCTAGAACCACGTGGATCCCTCCGCTAGTAGCTACTTCACATTGGTATTGACTATCTACCCATCTCTCTTTTCAGCAGTTCAATGATCACTGAACATCTCACATGGTTCAGTGTCTTTACTCGCCAGGGATTCCAGAGTTTCTTCCATAGTCTATGAGTAGGTTGTTTCATCCTCTTCTGTTGACTTCATGCGTAACTCCGACACATCAAATCCTCGGAGTTGCGTAGGTTCTTCACAACATCAGCATCACGCATTTGTCAAGAAGGAAGATTATCAGAACCACAGAAAAGATCCTCCTCATCGTCATCTTCTAGAAGATAGAGTGGCTTTGTTTCTTTTTGGGTGATCTTTCTAACCACATAAAATAAAACTTGTCTCTGGCTCGGTCATTACTTTTGATAGCAAAGATGTCATTTTGCATCTTGCATATCCTGTTGATCAATTAGGTTGCCTGATCAGCATGGACTTGATTGAATCAGCTTTTGGTCCTCTTCAATACACTGTTTCCATAAAACAACTCTGCGTGGAACTATGGCGTTGTCTTCATGTCTGCAAGGTAATCTGGCCCCCTTCATGCATAGAGTATGTGGTCACATGAGCCATGGTAACATGGTTAAACAATCATTGGCATTTTACCACGCTAACTTGTCTTCTTACGAGTGATAGGATTATGGTGACAACCCCTATTGTACACTGATAGACCACTACAAATACCAGGCCAGTAGTAATTCTGGAGCACATGGTCCATGGTATTAGCAATACCAAAATACCATGCAAGGGATATGTTTGTGCCATCTTCCAAATTGGATGTAACGCAGGCCTAGACACAAACTAAAATCACACAGCAATGGTGGCCACAACTCTAACACGCAGACAACCCAAGAAATTTTAACTTTGCAACAGGATACCACTTTGCTCAGCAATCTGCTTGTGTTACAAATAATACATCTTAAATGTACCAAATACAAAATTCCAATATTATCAAATGTAGAAACTGTCTTGCCATTGACTGTACCATAAATGATATTCCACTTGGTGCCTTTTAACATGTCCAGAGGCTTTGCATTTCCCATACCTGTATCAGTTGTATGCGTACCAGATATGACAAACGGCTTGCTGTTGTTGTTTGCATTTCCAGCTGCTTTCTCTTAAATGGTCCCACTCTGCTTAAGCAACTACTCGAAAAGCTGAGAAAATTCAGCCAGTTCAGTAACCAATTTTGGCTTACCATATTCGATATCCAAATATTTACTTTCCAACATCTACTCAGTCAGAGTGCGCTCGCATAAATCAACATATTTATATTCACCCTCTCATTTGGTTAAAGCTTAAGGAGAATTAGAAGTTTAAAAACATAAAACAAGTGTTTTTCTAATTTAAGCTTATTATGTGATCTAACGTTACTGCAATGTGTTTCTGTAGTAGGACTCTATACCATCAGAATAACATTTTTCAGCTTCTCAAACATCTTCAGTTGGCATATGGTTAAATGGTTCACATCACTTCCATGCCAATGATGCTGCTAAATGTATCTCCCAGTCACGTGTTGGCCATCTGTTAGTTTTCTCTAATCGGTTAAAAGATGCCATCAATATATCAGTTTATCATCTTCACTTACAGAACTTAATTAATTAACTTTCATGTTGTAGCTGCGCCTCTACCTCAAGTTGTGCCGGTTCTGCAGCGAGCTTATTACGTAACATCATGTAAACCTGAATTTACATCATAATATGTCTAGGACTTCATATTGACCATCAGCAGTGAAAGTCTAAAGGTAATTCATTTATGGAGCCGTATCTCCAAACCAAAAGCCAACCACTGGATATCCAAAGTGCGGAACCAACTTTTGATGAACTACTTAAGTGAACAAATCAAAGGATTCTACACAAAGTTAATTACATTTAATTAGTGTAAGCAAATAATTAATTATTACAAAGCCGAGTGTACAGGCAAATTCACAGGCATTTCTTAAACATGACATACTTTCTTAAACGCAAACGGAGCCTGGAATGCTTCATTTAAGATATAAACCAACCGGCAATCTGCAGAAAAGCAAACAACAGTCACTTATGAATCCCCTGAATCTTACATTATATCTAAAGTTGCAAATATGCCGCCATGAAACACTAAACTATAGTTCTTTAACGATGAACATGTATCAACATGTTAGTTTATAAGTATGTGTGACATGTGTGATATGTGTGATATGAAATAATGAAAAAATAAACGATAATGCATTAAAACCAATACTAGTATCAAGACAGTATGCTTTTAATTAATTACAAGCTTTAATAGCGCATTCCATAATTTAAATAGATATTCAGAAACGTCAAGTCCAATATAATCAGTAAGCAATCATTTGTTCAGAATATCTCAGGCAACGTGCAGAAATATTGATCTGTCGATCTCAAAGTTGACCAAACAATCACCTGTTCTGTCTGATACACGCGGGGCATACACCCCCCGTATATACAATCAGGTAATAATAATAATAATAATAATAATAATGTGCATTTATAAAGCTCCAAAACCAGTAACCCTATTTCGAGGCATCTGAGCGTTATAGTCGTACTTCCTTATTGCTGTGTGTATCCACATTAAGCTGAAGCGCACATCGAAACACCCGCCACTTGAATTTCAGTAGTTCTTTCCGTACATTACCAACACGATGCAACTGTTACAACGGAGAGGAATGGAATTCGGATATATATATATATATATATATATATATATATATATATATATATATATATATATATATATATATTATATATCAAAAAGCTATGAAAAGGGCTGTGGGTTGCTCTACTGCATGAACTATGTGACACCAGATCCATGCGGTCAAGATGGTCAGCAATTTTGGCAATAGAATTTAAAAAAGATTGGATGAAATAAAGGCTATGGGGCCGTATTTTCCCACTTAAATAAACACTATTGTTATCTTGACACAAATGTCAAAATTACATAAATATCCACAGATTATTTCAGCCTACATTTAGACCGAATCTAGAGTCCATGTGGGCTAAGCGAATCATTGATGAATAAATCCGTCCATTTATCAAGCTTTTCCATATATATGTCGAAGCTCCAATATATCCCACCATTACCACTATACATGTTTCAGAAGCGAAGTCATTACAAGGCTAAATATATATAAAATAATCCCTTTTTTAATCACATAATATACCGCCTTCTTTTCCGCTCCTGTCCAGTTTTTCGCCACCTAACCACTATGCATACCTTTATGACAAGCCTAACCAGCACAATCATATAACTATGGCAAACACATTTACAGCAGTGATAAATAATTTATATTCTCGACACCAGTTGCTAACAAATATTCCACGTATATGCGTCATACGGTTAAGATACCTAGATGTCGTGGTGGCGATGATGGTGTATATTTACAAACAGTTGCTCAGCTCACCATCCCGGAAAATTGAAAAGTACTTTTGTTCATAATCGGGTATTGGTGGTGAAAACCCCTGAAATGATCATGTTATTAATATGGCAACCTACACTCAATCCGAACAAATAACCTAGATGCATGCGGATCTACACACAACTTTGGATGTTCTTGCGCCCATGGTCTCCAACACTTAAGAATAACAATGAATACATGTTGCATTAATGATACTTTCATTGAGTACTTCCTGCAAATACCTAAACATGAAATTAAAGGATGAAAATTAAGACGTACAATTTACTAGGGAAATGTACACAATATTAACTAAACGTAATGTCAATATCCTCTGGGCCTATGTGTTCCTTGTGCGATTATAATGTTCTTCTGATATACACAAATAATTAACAATATACATTTAGTTGTTATGTGCGAATTCAATATAGACCGGTCATCGTATAGCACTGTAATCAAAAACGATTATTCGGTACAGGATACAGTCAAGATAACAATATTTAATAACCTCAAACGTATTATGGATATGAGTGCTTTATTTATTTATTTATTTATTTATTATATGTGCTAGTTTTCATCAATTCTTATATACCAAATAGTGAATACGGAAATTATGACATCAGGTTGAAGAACACGATGATGGCTATACTAGAGCAGAACAAATCAGTAAGAATGATACTTTCCTCAAACAAATAAATGTCGAAATTTAAGATCTTAAAGCGATTTGTTAATATAACTATCGCATGTCTGCTACAATATTGAACATTGCCTTACCAAAAATATTATGGCTAATCACTGAACTGGTTTAGTGAAGATATAGCTGTTAAGTGTCAAGTCGATTTATTAGCTGTATTACTTTCTCGTTGCCTAATTTATTTGAGCTATTTTCGCACATACTTTATTTTGAATAAGCATGTTTAAGTCAAATGGCTAGAAATACAATTATAAGCCCGGGTAATTTAATTAGTTTTAGTTAACAATATTTCCGGACAGCTAGCTCTGTCGTACATCTAATATTGATATGTACTTGTGGGTTTAAATTAAATCCTGTATTAATTGTAATGCCTTTTTATTCGACAAATTCATTCATCGATTTCCTGTAATAAAACAGCGAATATTTTGCCGATGCATAAAGATTATTGAATATTTTACCTGAATCGTATTTTGCAATTTATATTTTAATAATTCTCACTGGATGTCAATATGTGACATGAGAGGTTATTTCCTGCACTTGATCAGGAAAAGGGGGGTAGTCTTGATAGTATTCTGCCACTAAAACATACACCTCCATATCGTTTATTAGTATGTCATGAATTAAATTAGAATACACTGTATCCAACTGTATTCAAAACAGTTGTTTATCATATTATAGACAACTTATTTCAGGCTATTTAATTACACGAAGTAAATTTCCATAATGATTATTCAATTGGTGCTATTAAAAGTCATCTGGTTGATGAATAATACTATTTGTAGCGGGAAACATTATCTCCGAGTTGTTGATGGATTGCCGTCTTAAGACCAACAAATCAGATACCAAAAATAATATGACAGGCTGCAAATGCTATTGGTTTGATTAATATACTCGTTATACTGTTCATACTTATGATTATTAAAACCTATATTAGGTATTAGCAAAGCATGCGCAGTCCACACCTGCTGTATGTAGTAGCATGGAATAAGAAGTGTAAGTCACTAATTATTTGTATATTTACGTATTGGGCGTTTCACAGAACTATATCCATCTATACTGTCTTTTAGCAGTTTTTAATGTTATCAACTATAACGTATAAATATGTTTGCTAATAGATCATATTATTTGTATGGGGAAAGTTTACAATTTATTTTTGCCGAAAAAAACAACATGTTATTGAAAATAAATAATCAAGTTGGGAACTGAAATATATCGTGATCTTCCTGACACCAATATTAATGTTTAATAATAATAAAATAATACTAAAAATGGCAATAAAATAATAATAATAATAATAATATTAATAATAATAAAGCACAGACCTTCAACATTCATGCATCCTAATTAAGAACACATTAGCTACAAATAAATCATAAGTTCATCAACTGATACGATTTCGAGCCATTTATGGCTAAATGTACGTAACTATCGATGCTTTTTAAGAATACGAAAGTTCTTGTTCATCGTCTAACAAGAAAACAATCTTATCAGACTTTAAAAATTAGCCCCTGTTTTACTCAAATAAAATCAAATAGAAATGTTCAATACATATTTAGATGACTGACAATCAGACTGTCTGAATGACGTACTGACAACTTGATAACTGACTGCCTAGCTGGCTGACTGACAGATTGACTAACTAAGTTACTAGATAATCCATCATTCACTCCTCATAAAATAAATAACGCAATCAATCAATCACTTAATCACTCAATCAATTATTCACTCAATCATTCACTCACTCGTCTCGCTCGCTCGCTCGCTTATTCACTAAATTACTTCACTCTCACTCACTCACTCACTCACTCACTCACTCACTCACTCACTCACTCACATCACTCACTTACTCAATAACTCACTCAATCACTCATTCAGTTACTAACACATTCACTCAGTTACTCACCTACACAAACGGACACGTACACTCAGTCATTCGGTCACCTTTTCTCTCACTAGCTCACCTGTTACCTTAATCCTTCACTCACACTATCAACCTACCCCACTCCCAATGGATTCGATTCTGAATGTGTGTACTTCTATTCATTTATCTAGTCATCTGTCTGTAGTTGTAAACAAAGGTCACTTGCCTTCCGGATTACATCAAATGAATCTGATATTCAGAATGTAAATTATCTTGACGCATTACGGTACAGTTTGACGTAAACTTCACGAAGATGGATGAACTTCTTGAATGAAAGGGAATTTTAACTCAAAACATGACTGTCTGCGTCAGCAGCTCTCTAAGCAACTGAAAAACCTCATCCGTGTTAATGAAATTAGTTCTGTAATTTGATATTAATTTTCTCTGCACGATGACGCTGGCATATAAAACTCTAATGGAAGTGAGACATGGCTATTTGTTTGTAGCTTGTTCAGTATCAGTTGTTTAATATAAGAACAATGGAAGCAGTTGGTAATATCATCGTTTTATAAACTTCAGAAATTTATGATTATCTTTATTATATATATCATCCCAAGACCGCAGTAATACTCTATTAGCAACATAAATAGTATGTTTGATGACAGCATTACTATCTACAACCGATGCCATTATGCTCACCCGCAACACTTCCAATCACAGAAATACAAACCTCCATAAAAATGGACATTGTGTCACGTGGTCCATGATTCACACCCTTCTGAGGCATAGATACGGCATACATGTTATTGTATTGCATATCAATTGCCTCTCTAACTCATCAGCAGGCTGACTAATTGATTGACTAATTAACCAACATATTCACTAAAGGACTGAGTAACTGAGTGACTGACTTAAAAACAAGCTTACTATTGAAAGTGTGCACTTTATATAATTAGGAAATGTCTATTTTCCAACAAGGGATAAACAGGCTACAGATACAATACTATAGATCACTGGAACGCATCTCTTTTTAATGGTTCACAATTGGGGGATCTGAAATCCAGCGGACTAAAGCAGTGCGATGTCTATTTAATTTATATTATCGTACGCTCACCTGGATACTGGGACCCTTGCTTGAATTAATTCATATCTCATGACACTTTTAATGTTTTGTATCATGCTACATCTCCGAACGGCAGGAATATGGCTTATTTGTGACGCAATTTGTTATTTGTTTCACTGTCTGTTTATCACTATGCGTTAATAAAGTACATAGTGGAGCTCTGATTTGCTCCGAATACCGAACTACTGTCAATCGTGTTAAATGTTTACTCAGCTGCGTGATAGTTTTGATTTGAAATGTTAAATATTGTATTAACAAATCATTGATTATTATTATTATTATTATTATTATTATTATATATCATTATTGTTATTATTATTAATATTATTATTATTGTTATTATTATTAATATTATTATTATTAGTAGAAGTAGTAGTATTATTAGTATTAAAAGTATTAGTATTATTACTAGTAGTAATTTCGTATTATTATTATTATTATTATTATTATTATATCACAGCATTAAAAGCAGGTATTAGATCAAATAATCTGTTAGCTGATAATCTGTAAATACGACGGTAGGATAGAGGGATAGGTAGATATACAGATAGAGAGATATATAATTAATATATATATATATATATATATATATATATATATATATATATATTAGGAGCCTGTAAGTGTATGTGTTTGTGTAGCTCACTCACTAACTAACACATTCACTCACTCATGTAATCACTCACTAACTCACTCACTCACCCACTCACGCATTTAATCACTCACTCACTCACTACACTCACTCACTTGCTCGATCACTCGTTTATTTATTTATTTTCTTACGTATTTAGACTTTTCACTCTGCTTATAGTACATGACAACTTACATTATAACTCAATAAAGCTAAAACGAGGAATTTTGGAATTAGCTAATACATAAATTATAGCTGTGAGATCTTCGTGCAGACAAATGTAAAAGAATATTCATCCTATAGCAGAGAAAAATGGTATTTGTGGCCTGATTTTTCAATGGCGATGAGTGTCACCACTAGAATGGATTATATCTGTACATTTTCAACAAAGAAGATTACTAAGTGACACAGACAATAAATAATTGTAATCATACTTCTAAGGAAATCACACAAAAAAGAAGTTAATTACGGCAAGCGATTTTCTAAATCCAAAGAAGTTAATTTTGGCCTAAATATATCACATCCACACACTATTCAACACATTTAACCTCTTAATTACTTCAGTCACATAATTGATATTATGCCGTATTGCTATAGACTTAAATTTCAAATACAAATTAGTTTTGGCATGGATTGCTTCGAGTTGAAATATTAAGTCCAATATACCATTCATGTCGACAAAATAGTTCAACTGGAACAATTGCATGTCAACATTGTAAAATGGTTTATGACTTTTGCCTATTTACGGTCGATTGATCCTTCATCGGGCTATTAAGTATATGTGTGTATATGTGCGTGCATTCAACTTTTACTAGGCCCAAACTTGTGCTAATAAACCATGTAATCATACGTGTCAAACAGAACAACAACTCTATCGGAGATAGACGTTCATGCGTCATATCTATTTGTCCATCTAAACTGCAGAACTATTTGATTTCCTAAATATAACTTTTTACTTTTTTATCTAATCTGTTCATTGATTAATTTCTGGGCAGTACAGCCTCACTGCTAGATCACACTTACTTAGCTTCATATAAACTAAATCAGTGATGAAACAGACACTGTTGTCTGAGTAAATATCCTCAGTTTTTGTACATAATATAAATATTTATGATAATCCTTTTATTATAATAAATATGCTGTATTGGGACATATCTGTATTCATAAATATGTCTACATGGTGTACTTTAACATAAATAAACCTTCATTCATTCATAAACTAATTGTAATTATACGTTTGGTAAAATAAAGCTGACCAATTAGTAGTGAAGTGAACGAAACCAACTCCATAGACATCGTTGATGAGATTTGGTTTAGATTTATAAATTAACGGGTTGGAATCAGATATATTAATACTAATAAAAAGTGAGATTAATATCAGTTAAACAAGAACCGATGAAAATATTAAAACATATATATATGATAACAGTACAAACATAGTTGCTATTATCGCCTGCTAAAGCTCTTATTTTTCATTGTGTTTGTCCTTTATAGTGCTGGCATTGCGAATGTTGCTGGTAACACTTCTAGGGTAAATGTCGGTTAATATTTGGCTTCAGTAAAAAGCTTTCGATGTGTTTTGGCCACCCAGCAAATAATGGACAAAACAAGGGGAAAACATACACCCGCAAACACGCACACACACAAGCACATCTATACATACACATACACTTGCTTACACACACATACACATGCACACACATACACGCACACACGTACACACACACACAACATATATATATATATATATATATATATATATATATATATGATTGTGTGTGTGTGTGTGTGTGTGTGTGTGTGTGTGTGTGTGTTGTGTGTGTGTGTGTGTGCGTGCGTGTGTGTGTGTGAAATCTAGATTCTAGAGACATAAATACTATGATGACTAGGGCAATAGAGAATTGTATTGTTACTCTAACAGTATTAAAAGAGGCATTTATTTGGTGAAACTACTGACTCGACAAGTGAAACACCTAACAGCAGACTTCATACAAAATATTTGGGATATTGTTTGTCTTCAGCTAGCCTATGAATCACCTATTGTTGTAGCATATTGTAGCTTAGAGCCAACATTTCAATATAGCTCTCGCATTAATATCTGATATCAGCTACCAACAGCTATTCAGGTACGCTAACAACCACTGGGTGGACATCAGAGGTTGACTTTAGTATTACGTCAGGCCAGACAGTAAGAGTTACGACGTTACGGACAGTCTGCGCCATGAGGATAGCCTGTTAGACTACACGGCTATACATATATACATCGTAATTCTATCCGAAAATTATTAAAATATGTATCCTAACCCGAACTTCCCACGGGGACTATGGCTTATTGCAAAATTAGATTCATCGTATTATTTGCGACCTGTACTGCCGGCAATTATTATTAAATATAAACTGTTGAAATGCATGCGACCATTTTTAATGACTTATTCAAATGGCTAAAAACCTGATGTATTTAAAATAAACCTGATTGACTAATATGGCTCACTGGGTATGGACGTAACTTAACTAGGCTTCACATTTCAGAAATGTTCGTGGTGACAAATTAGTAGCGTCTTATAGGAACGCAGCCGCACCTTTCGTGGGATATTTTGCAGCTAAGACTATGACCTTTAAATGTTTTACAATTAATAAAAAGGAAATTATTTGTTTACTTCTAAAAACATATATCATATGTACAAATTGGCAGAGTAATGAGCTAAGATAATTGAATGACATTAGAACATATATTTAGGCAGTTAAGCACTAGTTAAGCATATTACTTAGTATGTATCAGCTTGTTGTAGTGTTTGATGTATGCATTGCTCTTGTCCGCGTTAATCCTTTCTTCTAAGGAACCCCTTTAGGTAATATATTGAGGTAATCCAGATATTGGTAACTGAGATATAATACAGATTACCCGAAAAGTTCAGAAGATGCACATATTACCTGATTATAAAGAGTAACTGCAACATATATAAACCAAATGTTTCTTCGTGTGTATTATTCAAACAATATATGGTACTTTATAGTGTTTAAAATGTGCGAAACTCTTTTGTCTGTATTCTATTAGTAAAGTTTGATTAGTTATTAATTGTTCGTTGGAATACGAGACCCACTAATATCGTTATCTGTCAGTGACATCCTTTGTCATAAGCCATCTGAGTGTCATCCTGTTTAGACTTGAAGATAGTTAATACATTCAATGCTGGTTAAAATAACAAACCCTGTAATTTGCCGAGTACTAAACGCTGACAATAAGATGCAACCCAACACATGCCACAACAGCACACTGATCCCGCGAAAAGGTTAAGCTTTGCACAGCCCATTATCTTTTGTGTCAAAAACACATAGCTCAGCGAAGGAGCGATAAGGATATTTATCTGAAGCCCAAATAATACCACAATGTTGTAAACATTTAAACGGGTGAGTTGGAGTCCCAGTGTTACACGTATCATGTGGAGTTCATCACTTAATCAGCTCTCAACTGGCTAGTTTATTGCCATCGATCGCATCCACCAGGTGTGTTAAACTTATGTTAATATATCCCCAGCAAACAACTCCAGCCTCGGCATGGCATTAATTAGAGATGACTCCAGAATTATATCAACCCAGAAGCTTCAGACAGCTTTGGTCCATTATATTTTCAACTCTGACCCGTTTCCTTTTGTTTGTTTTTTACACTTGACAATGACCAATTTATTGATGGCTTCGTAGATACCGCGGTCAGTGGCATTGACAGATAAAAGCCAAATCACTTTCTAGGCTATCCGCACACTGTTAACAATATTGTTGGTATTCAATGCTAATGTTCCTCGGCTAGATTAGGTATTGCGAATCATAATAGATTTCGGAATTTGCTTTGCAAACTGAATATATCCATTGCATACTCTCTTGGCTTATTTTCTAATAATATAAATATGGAAAGAGCCAAGGAATGTTATTGAAACTCACATCTTAAAACGAGAGCATCGGAAAGAAAGAAGAATATTCAACCTAACAGAGTAACGTATAATAGAGACATTATGGAACTAAATTATACTTTAACCGATTCACGATAGAGTCCAGACATAGTTGAGTTAATATTATGGTCTTATAATGGTATATAAATAATGCGAGTACTATATTTGTCTTAGGGGTTATGTTATTAGGTGATAAGTGCATTTAGTCATCTATGCATTGTACTGGGTGATAATTTACGTCACAGTAAATTGCCTTTATGTTTAAAAAAACTGTGTGTCATGGCCTGAAGAGCTTGCATTAAGCACTTTAATTTCGTGCTCGGGATATGGATTTGTCATTCATCGAAGGTGATTACGGCGGGCTTTTCTTTTAACCTGATCCCAGCTGCGGAAGTGAGAAAAGTATTAACTTTTTCTGGAAGATTACATTTCACAGCTATGTTGTAAAACTGGTTCCATTTAAGAGGGCATGTAATGAATATCTGTCGAACACCAAACTGGTGACTGGTGAGACATTACACATGTCTCAGCAAGCAAAGTCGCCACTCTGGATTCAGTCCCCTGAAGAAAGGTCCAGAGTTTGAATTCACGGTTCGAGATTCTCTGTGCCTGTGCCTTATTATACACAGCTAAAACACACACACACACACACACACACACACACACACACACACACACACACACACACACAAAAAACACAACACATATATATAATATATATATATATATATATATATATATATATATATATATATATAATATATATAGATAGAAGATAGATCCTTTGAAAATTGTGTATATAAACCTCGAGCAATATGGTAACGTTAGACATTCTATGCAACCTGATGAAGACTTGAATAGGTCGAAACCGGTCGTTGCTGTTGGGTTGAGTCGTGTTATATCGCTGCTATTAGTATTAATCTGAATTTATTCTGATTTATGCTTATATTATTCACACATTATTCATACTGTGTATTATTATTTTATTTCTCCATTTTAGGTTTAATCTTTCTTGGCCGTAGTGTTCGACACAAAGCCTGGTTTTGGTTTAATCATAGTTTCTTCTTTTTTATATTTAGATTATCCTCTTTTGGATTATTTTAGAAATTTTCTTTTTTCTTTTCATTTTTCTCTAATTTTACCGGTAATTAATTATACTTACAATTAAATATTTAAAAAAAAATCAGTTTGGAGTTTGAATGAAAGTATAACACCTGTGCCAGCGCCTTAACTATCTTTATAAAACACACACACACACACACACACACACACAACACACACACACACATATATACACACACACATATATATTTAATAAAATGCGAAATTTTGGATAATTGGATGACATATTTGAACGGTATATTATGTAGCGAGATATATCGTTTCTTATGTGCGGAGGGGTTCTAAGCGGAGGTGTTCTCGACCATGGGTCAAATAGATCAAGTGGATAGGCGCTTTAATTTAGATCCCACCACACCTAACTGCATATACTTAGGGACGCTAAATTAAGCGTGAATGAACGTTCCCTTAGTGATGAACGGAAACGTATGAGGGTTAGCTGTTAGGTTCGAGTAAATCGTAGTATTTACTCAGGTTTGAGACGATATTTCGTTCTAGTCCAGTAATAATCCATTGTGCGGTATTGCTATTTTGTTTTTATTTTAGTTTAATCGCTTTAGTGAGTCCATACTGTGTTAGTGTACATTCTCTTTGTTATGAACAAACTGTAATGTTGTTAACACGCTGAGGCTATATATAGGGCTTGAATTTTCACTTAGGTTAGAGAAGAACTTCGACGCCAGACCAGTCGACGTGTATTGATACATGGTTCATATAGGTAGGATTTATTCAGTTATTCGAACCCAGAATAAAGCTGAGGTCAGCATCTGAGGTCTCGAAATGCTTTATATACAGGTTTCTTTTGGACCACAGAAAATTACTGTTGAATGTAAACTGTGGTGTCAAAATAGTTTATGATATGTATGTAGCAAGTCACCATTTGATACCACAGCTCGCAACAAACAACACGTGCGTATGGTTCAATGGTATGTTTTTTACGTGCTTCCGCTTTTTGTACGTAGCCTGCATGTAGCCGCTTTCCTGTGGGCGTGACATATTTGTCGCGTACGAAAAGCGAATTAGCTGGTTCCCACAGGCTGATGAGTAGACCAGACACATGCTTAGGTATACGCACACATTTATCAATATGTGGAGGTATGGAACATTTTATTTTTAGATTAATGTATGTATAGTTGTATTTATATTTATGGAGGTAGGTTTCGAAGGATGTTTAGATATGTTGATGCTCTGTGCCTGTTGCCTCTTACTATGTACCATAAAAACACACACACATACACACACACACATATATATTTAATAAAATGCGAAATTTTGGATAATTGGATGACATATTTGAACGGTATATTCTGTAGCGAGATATATCCTTTCTTATGTGCGGAGGGGTTCTAAGCTTGCGATATTCTCATGGATATTTTGACATATGACTGAAAGATTTAAACGGCATCTTTTTTACATTGTCAATGTCATTTATGATATGATAGAATACTATGTGAATTTTCCCAGAGAAGCAAGTCTATGTTAAAGGCATTAACTCCTGAATTGTTATCGGATTTCTGTATGAAAAACAATTGAGAATTTGCTTTTATTAAAGAGTGTACTAATATTTATGCATCCGCCTAAGTATGCCTATGCAATATTGATGTGTACTACTTGGACGTGTGCAGAACATATTAATTCCGACACTGAGAATGTCATAGATAACATCGGCTGAATTTATGATGGAAAAGTTTATTAATTCTACATGAGGTAAATACCACAATTAAGATAATTTATAATTCGCTAAGTTATAATTTCAATATCGTCTTGAATGTTCGTAGCAAGCTAAATGAGATAATTCATGACATCTTAGGTTCATCATATATATTCGATGTCAAGTACATAATAATGAAATCTTCAAAAACAATTCATATGAATTAGAACCACTGTTTGTTGTGATTTGAAGAGTTATGAGGTTCGACCTCTACGATTAAAAATATGCTGAATCATTGGGACTTTTCTATTAGTAACTACCTGCCATACGTCCACTGCTGAAGATATATGTGTCATATAATGAAAATATTAAGAAAGTTCGCTCTAAATATAACCTTCCTTCCTCTTCTAAGTCATTGAGCTTGTAGCTGAATGACTTATATGCTATTAATCAGTGTTCGTACTGTCTTGACCATTCACCATGAAATTCTCATTTAAAAGTACTCGTGACAATAGTTGATATGCCTCGTGATTGATCCATAATGCAGCAATTAAGCTTGACCATATCCTGTCTAACAGCTGTTAAGATGAAAAGCTTCCCTTCTAATGACTAAATTTCTTCCAACTGTTGCAAACACTAATAATAATATAAGGCAATTCATAACTACCTTTCATAGAGCATGAACAACTTTGAACGAATATATATATATATATATATATATATATAAAGCATTGCCTGTATTCTACAACTTGATATATTATACAATAATATGATATTTCCTGATGAGCTAAGAAAAAAGTAAAAATATTTCCATGAATGCAATAGAATTTCGTGGAACAAAACAATGCTATGGTACATATTAACGTATGTGAGTTCTACCTGAAATTGATATTAAGATCTAACTATTAGCATAAATATAGAAGTCCAAAGCTTACTTGATATGGAACTGGCAAATGCTCGGTTATACAAAGAACTTTAATCGATAACCAGTAAAATAAACATAAAGCACAATATTTGGATTTCATTTTAACAAGTTTGCCATCAGGAGTATTAACTAAGAAACCTATGAACATTTAACTGCAACTACTGCCTTTATTTTAATTACCGAGCTTTATTTATGTGCAGATATGACTTAGGCATATCTAGAGAAAAGATCATCAGCAACGCTTCAGTAGAAAACTAACACGGCGTACAATTCATTTGGGATGGAGTTTATCCCGTGAACTACCTTGCTTTGTGTAATACAATCATGACATACTGTGACAGTGGGTCAATGCTCCTGCAATTCCGGGGGGGGGGGCGGTTGTCAAATATCCAATTGGCAAAATAACATATGACACGTAATTAATGGGACGCTTCCATCAGGTATTATAGTCCAACTGTTCTAATATGGCGCCACGTTAATATTGGCTATTGTTATATCGTTTTTCCCTGTTTTCCACAAACAAGTGTGAGCTGTTATTTCCACTATACGGTCGATTATGATTGTTCGCAAAGAGAGATATGTGGATGGCCAATTATATATCTTAGGGTTGAAGTAACTTAAGATCGAAGACTTATTCATCTGATGTAGGTGACAGGAATAGGATTAGTTCTTTGTCGGTATCTTCCGCACGTATTACAGACTTGGAGATGAAGGACAACAATAAGAATAAGAAATAGATACAAGGAATATCAAAGTAACACAAACTAAAACAATAAACTGATGATGAACAATGACAATAATAATCAATATCCTGTTTATTGCACTATTTTTCCTGTTGATGCTACAACAAAAAGATAGAAAAAAACGACCATTTCTGCCTCAGCTAACTGTAGTTGTTGTATTACTAGTACTAAGAGTAGTGGTCGAAGTACTAGTAGTGGTATTAGCTATGATAAAACAAATATGAGTAACTCTTTTAGTATTACTGCTACTACCACTACTACTACTACTACTACTACTACTACTACTACTTCTACTACTTCTACTACTTCTACTACTACTACTACTACTTACTACTACTACTATTCCTACAACTATTTCTACTACAGGTAATATAGACACTTGCAAATTGTTATCATTTTATTTAATTTGCTCTTTTTAACTGGATATTCATCATTCCTGTTCTGGCATGATTTTTCTTTGTGATTATATATATGTTTTTAGATTTTAGTTATTGCTTCTACAGGGTTAATTTAATCAAATCGACGACGTGAGTTCCAAGAAGATGGCCTATTGACGGTAAATTTCCTTTTGCTCAATTCGGAACATTTGCTAAACTTGATTGGTGACTACCGTTTGGTAGAAAGTGTCTAGATAGCATACTCGCAGCGAATTATCTTATTATAACTGTCCTAACAGCTAGTCTGTTTCGTTGCCATCCAGGTCTTGAAAAGCAAAGACACCTTAATATCACGAATGGATAAACGGTGAAAGTGACAACATATCAAACACACGGTGTCATACTGACGTGTTGACAAACCCGATAGCATTAATACAATTAGAGCTGGCACTATAACTGGTGGAGCATATAACCGACAGTGACGTTGAATAAGTAGCTTTCTCCATCAATTCATGAGGGGCGCCCCGTGGCCTAGCGGTAGCGTGCTGGACCACAGATCACTACCACCCGTGTTCGAATCCCGGCGTGGGCATATCTGAAGGTTGTTTCGTCTTTCACTTCGCTTCATTACCTTTGGAGGTCGCTCTGCCCGTTTAGCCTACTTTGTGCACAAAAGTGGCCGTAAAACATCAATCATCATCATCAATCCATCAATTCATGAAATGATAACTTTTTAGACAAACAAGCCATGCTTGGTCAAGAGTAATTTGTATGCCTATATCAATTGCATTCATTGCCACCTTTATTACAAGTAGAATTAATAAACAACGCCTAATTTCAGGACATATAATCATCTTGTGTGTTTATACTCATCACATGATGTGATGTATCTCATATCAAGTAGATCTACTAAAATGGCACAAAGTGACTGGTTATCGAAGTAACTGGTTCAGTGAGAATATATTTTCCATTAAATTAGAAGATGGCTCAAATACCATTTACAATTCAAGGTTTATGATTTACTTTGCGAATAAATAATAATCATCTTTCAGAGGAATCTAAAACGTATTCCTATTTACTTTACAACTTTAAGAGAATGACTTAAATAGCTAGCCTGGTTAATACAGAAGGAAGTGGTCATTTAATCTTAGACGATTGGTCCGTTATTAGTTTACCTTAGTGCAATATTACATCAATGAACGTTACACTACAGGTAAATGTATGGTGTTGGGATACATGGCTCTACTATTAAGAGCTATTTATATATATTTTAATTCAGTTCCCTAAAGACATTTCTTTGGCAATATAAACATCCTAACATTATTTCTGGTCAAGATAATGAGATGGCCAAAGGCCAAATATATTTCTTTCTTATGCAACAAACTCTCTCGGAGTATATCGTTACTATATTTCTATACAGCTTACGTAACACTTAAAGCGTCAAAGAAAGTAACTAACTTATACCACTATTTTCTGTAGATACGATAATATGTTTTTTAAATTTGCAAGTTTTCATCATGCAGCTAATATTGATTTGTATTTTGTTATTAATAATATCACTCTATTAACTGGAGGGGGGGGGTTAGTAATTTAAGTTATATGTCTCTAAGCTTGGGTTACGCAGTCCTTTTTACTGTAGCGTCTTATATTTATGTCACTTTAATGCTGACCAATCCAATAACTCTAACCCTTACATGTTTCCTCACTGTCCAGGGTGAAGTGAGTGGCTGGAGCCTAAGAGAAGAACAAAGGCACACTTATTTAAAATTTTACAAATTGAGTTCATTCACTGACCACTGTTTAAAAAGCAAGCGAAATGTGGCAATACATAGCGATGTACTAAGAAATCGTTTCTACGTGCATGATATCTTTAGCAGAACAAGTTAATTAAAGACCAGATTTCAGAAGTCATGTCAAACAATTGACAGTCGCCTGTTGCTAAAATGAAAACTGTCTATTCTGGTATAATGTAAACCTTACTCAACAACTAGCCAATTACACTATTTATGGAGATACTTGTGCCCAAAATGGATTAATACTGATGTTAGATTACGCCTTCTGTTGTATCTGTTTTATCCTGTCAAGATGCACGTTTCCACGTTATCTAGGTTCTTGTTTCTATGAAGTTTAACCAAATACTTGAGTTGTTATTGGATGAATTTGCCTTTATTAACAAACCAACATATCCTAAAAAGTATATTTCAACTGGCTGGAGCATTTTGATGTCTTACTAATATGTATTCACAAAGATCGCAGTCTGTAATATTATCGCTAGTTTTATTTTACCTCTTTTTATGTCTTCTGCTATTAATTATTTGAGTATCATATGTTGATGGTTAGATATATATTCATGAGATATCGTGCACCACCTATACCACCCATAAATGTGTTTCTAAGTGTGACATCATATTTTACTTCAAAGATTTTAAGAGCTTCGTCAAATGGAGAAATTAAAAATGTACTTGTAGCACACATATCAGGCTAATGCGCAGGTTAGCTCAACTTTCGAGTTCCAGACCCAGTGGTAGCATTATATTATGAATGCTAATTGAACGCAATGGTGCAGTTAGCTAGAACGTAGGACTCTCAGCAGAAGGGTCAAGGGTTCGAATGTCCGGGAGCTGCAACGCTGGCATGTTGCGACTGGTTCACTCATCCATAAATTAAATCTTGACAGAACGTGAGTAACGTGGGAGTTGAGATGTGCGTTGGGTGCAAAGATATCTGATTCAGGGATAATAATACGGTACAATGCCTCAGAATTGGGTTACCTGGTTCTAATGCTATATAAAAATGCATTACTAAGTACTGTATATTTTATGTACGGGAGCAAAAAACAAAACAACAACAACAACAGGTAACTAAAATATTCAACATATAGATGGAGGTGTGTTACAACAGATGCTGATCGATACAAAAGAGAGAATAATCATTAGACACAAAACAAATTAGGTCGCATATAAACTAATGTGACTAAATGTGTTTATTCCATTTGTTATTGTTTGATCGAATCTTCTTTTTTCATGACAACAGCTTATATTTAAAATGCTTTGTATTTATCGTATCTGATGAACGAAAAATGACACTTGTATTGTTATCAATGAGTCTTATGAGAAATTGAATATTGAAGTTTCCCTTTCTTTTATTATATAGTTTATTCAAATCCATCCATAAGTTCCCGAATTATATTATTCATATTATGATCATATATATATATATATATATATATATATATATATATATATATATATATATATATATATATATATATATATATATATATATATATATATATATATATATATATATATATATATATATATATATATAGTAATTGTATTCGATGATATATCAGTAGCGTTATTACATATCTATATTACATACTATTATTTACAAGCATATACTATTACGCCATCATACAAACAAAAAACTGTAACCTCCAAAATAAAGATTAAATACATGTAGAACATAATTGGTTATACGAGGAGGCGCAGTGGCCAAAAGGTTATATATTTAATCGTCCATGTCTGCTGTCCAAGCACGCTGATTATGGTGATATAACATAACATAATGTAATGTAATATAGTACCATATATTATACAATATATGTAATTCATAAAAGACAGAAATTTCTTTAAAGATCTACTAAAGTTATGTTGCGATATCAACTGTCTTATTGTTTTTGGCTTCCAGGTTGTACCATATTTCAGGTGCTAGGTTAATACATGTCTCTGACAAAAATACTGTTTTTCTGTATTGAATGTGTGGCTGATGAAGGTCTATGGTTTCGAGCGAATGAATATGTCTATTTACAATGAACATGTCCATTAGGTGATATGGTAAAGATGTATTAATGAATGAATACATTGTTTTTGAAAGTTGAAAGGTCGACACGCCATTTAGCTTGAGAATCTGTAGCTTCTTAAATAAGGGTTCGGTTTGAGCATTATAGTTTGATTTCGAGACGGCTGGATTGCCTTTTTCTGTAATATGTCTAATGTCCGTAAGCATATTGAGTGACTACAACCCCACAATAGGGTGCCAAATGTTAAATAGGGATATATAAATCTATGAAATATTGTTTTTAGTACTTAGAGTATGCTTAATTTTATTGGGAGCATATAGTCCACCAGATATGTTTGATCTGCAACTATCTATATCCTCATGGCAGTTAAGGTTTTCATCTATTAGTAGTTTCAGAAATTTGTCACATTTAACTCGTTTAATAATAACATTATCTAATGTTAATACATATTTGTCCAACTTAACATTCTTTTGGGGAAGAGTACATGAGGTGTTTTGCTTATATTTAAAGATATTTTATTCACCTTAATCCACTCAGCTAATGATGCAATGTATTGATTAACAAGTTTCTATAATTCCGTAATATTGTTACCAGATACTTAAATAGTTGTATCATCTGCAAGTAGTACACATGTGGTTCACCGGAGAGATCCTAGTAGATCATTTTATGCCAAATAATGTTGAATCAATACATTTATAATAGATATATTGTTTTCTCTCTGTTAGATAGCTCCTGAATGTATGTGAATTTATAAATACCATTTGACAATATTGAATGTGTATTTGAATACACCTATAATGATGATGATGATTGATGTTTTACGGCCACTTTTGTGTACAAGGTAGGCTAAAGGGGACGAGCGACTTCCAAAGGTAATGAAACGAAGTGAAAGACGAAACAACCTTCAGATATGCCCACGCCGGGATTCGAACACGGGTGGTAGTGATATGTGGTCCAACATGCTACCGCTAGACCACTGAGGCGCCCCAGGAATACACCTATAACATTTAGCTTTGCCTAAGAAATGTATTTGGGGCAATACTTTTAGAATTATCTGGTAAATGTGAAGGATAATTAAAAATATACTTTAAAAGTCCGTCTTTAAGAAGATTATGCATTGAAATATATTTCCATTTTGCAATTTAGGAGAATTTTCATACTAATTTATAATGATGTCTACACTGCAACGATATAACGTACGCCTAATTTATTATTAGAGATATATTAGTCTTGCTAACAGTTCTAGATGTAACCGTTTTGGTAAACTAAAGGAATAAGTGATATCGATCTGGCTATATAGCATACAACTAGGTGGAACCACGACAGGAAACTTTTTAGGATAGTTCTTTATCTAACAAAACACGAAATACTAACCATAATGTCCATAACACATATTGTTTCAACCCAGTAGAATGGTTAGATTGAATTGCTACATCAGTGTTAGGTGAGACATTATCCCTCCTCCTGGATAGGTTCCAACTGTAATTGATGCAATAACGATCTACCTTCGAAAAAATAAATCTGTAGCGTAATAGAGAGGATTTCTATTTTCGGACTCTTCTGTCATTGCGATGACACATTTGTCAGAAATTCAATATGTGGAACAAAATACTTTATAAATATTGCTATGGCATTAATAGAAAAATGGTTTTGGACTTTTGTTCTTCTAATTAGCTTGGTTATTGTCATGCGAACAGAACTGAATAAATAGTTAATTTGTTTGTTTTTTTCAATTAGATTTTGATTGTTTAGTTGACAATAACACTTTATTAGAAGTAACAGCAAAATTACTACACCCAAGGTGTTGGAAATAAATATCATCATAATAGATTTAAAGGTCATTTTTACCACTGAATATAGAAAAGTGAAAATTAAAAATAATTATAACCTTGATATCACCTGCTTCATAATACTATATAGCAGGTGATTCTAACAGCTTGTTAACATTGTTATTAATTTCTTATACACAATGATGATAATTTAATTTTTAAGGTAGGGTCAAAATAAATAAGCTGTTATAATATTCTAGGTCAATTTGTTTTAGATTAATGACCGTGATATGAGTGAATTGTTCTAATATAACACATCATTGGTTATTCATGACCAGATGAACGTCATGATTC
>JAODUP010002164.1:25000-34282 GCA_025642065.1 Paralvinella palmiformis | reverse complement strand
ATGTAGCCGGCTGCCTCTAAGGGGGAGACGCAGATGGGTGAATTGGTTCAAATTGGATAGGGAGATGGAAAATTGGGCTTTGAAAATGAGAGATGGGAGAAATGACCGTTAAAAATGTTTTTGAAATGACAGATTTAGGGCTTACTTGATATAGACAACCTCACATACGTCGAATAACGCTGAAGAAGTGGAGTCATTTATTACAGCCTTGGTTATTCCCATGTATCCCATAACCATATATATATATAGCCATTGGGATTGAATGTACTCCTTGATCAATGGACCTTAGCTTCTATTAGCCATCGTGTCTGAGTATGGGTCGAATTGGTTTTGTTTGTTATGGGCCGAGTTGGTTAATATGTGGGCTCTGTTTATATGGATAGAGTTGGTAGCTGGACGTTTACAATACGTATCATTAATGAATTATGATTAAATAAAATGTGTTATTCTATAGCAGTCTCTGGTAAACAAGGTTCGATATCTACTTACACAGTTAGAGCATTTTATGATAGAGACACTAATCAATTCTTTTGGTTATAGACGACCACCTAAATAAGACTTTCTACAAATCAAATATGTAGTATTACATATATTTAATAGGAGTATAATATATATAATATATATATATATATATATATATATATATATATATATATATATATATATCAAGTATATTGCTAGATGTTTATTATTTGATAATAACGTCACTTACACATATAATTCACCTGCTCCTCTATTCCTAGAGTATTATTCAATATAAGTCCTAGATTTCTTACGGACAAGTAAAATTGGTTCGGTGAGAAAACAATGAATTCGGTCTTATCCTTGTTTAATTAATGTTAACTTTTGAATCAGGAAAGGACAGAAGTGAAACAAGTGAAAGAATGTAAATAAGATTATAGGCTTTTACTTTATTTTATATTGCTCCCTAATATCGTAGTGGCAAGAGCGCTGCGCCGCAAACCTCTAGGAATCCGGCTCATACCTGTTTGTAGGATTTGTTTCCCTATGGAGTCAACCCTCAGACATATGTCCCGAATATGTCACGCGTAGAGATTACATAACAATCTCTACAATAACTTTATATATTTCACATTAGATAAGGTCACGAACTATTTCAGATTTATTTATTACACCAATTTCTAGATGATAATAGCTTTTACACATAACATTTATGTGGATCAGAACAAATGTGTGTGTTGTGTTTAAGGTCAGTAATATTATAGTTGAAATATCCTAGCCTCTGCTAAATCTAAATATTACAATAAAAAGATCAAAGCATCCAAGGGAAATCAAACGACTGTTTTCAATGTTGTAAATAAAGTATTACATACAAGTCAAACTGTCCTTCCAAATATTATCAACTCAGATAAAGATATTGCCCATTGTTTTAATAACTTGGTTTATCAACAAATATAAAATCTACAAAGTACGTACTCTTCCAGCACCTTATCACAGGGTAAGTCATTGATAGAAGAGTCATGTATGTCCATGATGGAGAGATTTGAGTCTTTTATAGAGACATATATCAGACAGTTGTAGAAAAGGTCATCTAATGATTTCTGTGCAGTTGGCCCTATGCTTACATGGCTTGTGAAAGATTGTCTGGATGTTCTGATAAACCCTATTACAAATATAGTTAATAAATCATTATCTCTGGGTGTTTTCCCAAGATCCACGAAAGCTGCCCTTGTAAAACCATTAATAAAGAAATCACACTATGGACTGTAATATTCTAAATAATTAGAGACCTTTTTCAAATCTTTCATTTCTATCTAAAGTCATAGAAGGGGCAGTTGCTTTCCAGCTAAGCAAATATTTAATCAATAATAAACATAATGAATCACTAGAGTCTGCCTATAAATATATGTTTGGTATGTCAGATAAAGTACTTGAATGGTTAGATCCTATCTGGAAGAAGGCTCCCAGAGAGAGTCTGTTCATGGTATTTTATCTGCGTTCATTTGTTGTTATCTGGTGTATCACAAGGTTCAGTTCACCATTTAAAAGCATTCTCGACAGAAGAAACACTTGTAACTATAGTCCATGTCTTTGTTGCATCTCCTATAGACTATTGTAACTATCTGATATATGGCCTATCTGATTATAACATCAACTGGCTTCAGCGAATTCAGAATAGTGCAGGTCGAATAATTACAAATACTAGGAAATATTATCATATCACCCCAATTCTTCAAACATACATTGGCTACTTGTTAGACAGTGCATCCAATTCAAGAATGTATTAAAAACTTATAAATCTATCAATGATATGGCCCCAGAATACCTGTGTGAACTGGTTTCCATTGGAAAGTCATCCCGAAAACTCAGGTCATCCAGTCAGATACTATTGCAGGTGCCAGTGTCTGGACTCAAGTCATATGGTAATTGGGCGTTTAGTGTTGCAGCCCCCAATTTGTGGAATAGGTTGGCGCCAGATATTAGAAATGCGCCGGCCCTTGAAAAATTGTAATCTGTTCTGAAAACACATCTGTTCAATGTCACTTTCAGAGATAAATAATAAGTATCTTTTAAATCTCTTAAATAAGATTTTTACTTATTATTTTGGGTATTATTATAATACATATTATTTGACAGTGCCTTTGATTGGCTCCTGCTAGTAAGGATGCTTTATTAAATATACATTATTATTATTATCATTATTATTATTTTATCTGCGTACAGGAAATATTATGACAATACTGAGCTAGAATAAATGATATTATGTTAATAAAAATGAAATGTAATCCTTAATAGTTATTTACATGATTAACAAGTTTTGATTTAAATAAGAATGCCATATTTACACATTTATATATCTTTGTATAATTCGTTTTGTATTATAAATGTGGTGTATTTATTTCAATTAGATCTTGTTTTTATATTCCCTTCAATAACATGTATTACATTGTATGATATGAGTAGTTCGTGATGTGAATTTGTCTGGCATCTTATTTATTAAAGCTGCTCTGATAGTGCTGTGCTGTCGCGATTCTGTCATCTTAATGTAAATTTCTTCCTCTTGATTCACATTAGGTCTAAATATCTGATATGTTGATCACCATAATGATATTATTGTTCAAGAATCTTACCCGTTCTTGGCAAATATCCATAATGTTGCTTGCCTAAGACGTGGAATATGTATCTTCACTCTATTTTGGTGATTGAATTTGTTACTGGCTTGCTTAAATGATTTTAAAGAAATATTTGGGTTTAGCCGATTTAAACCAATTATCTATAATTCAGATCAAACCTAATTTATTTATATTTAGAAAAGTGGTTAGGGTACACATTGTTACCATGAATGTTGTAAATAATCCAGTTACTATAGTAATCTTAGACAAGGCATGAATTGTGCTTGTTATATAATACAAAAATATATATTACTATATTTAAAAATCAAGTGTAAAATACTTATGCCTAATATACTTATCTCCTCCCATGAAATATCATATCTTCCCTTTAAATTATTAAGATAGGGAAAACTTTTAATTGAAAATATAACCGACAATATCCATATCATAATGTATAATGTAAACAAAGCATTTAAATTCATTCTATATATACGTAATTGATGAACCTAGATGGCAGTTAGCCATTTCCAAAAGTAATTTTGTGTATCTTTTACCAATTGTAAAAGATGAATGACTGTTAAACTTGGTATTCAGTTCATAGTCTCTTTATCACACTTTAGTAATCCGTTACTCGGATTATCAGGAGGTTGCCTATTGATAAATGTCGTCTTCATGATATTTTGATGTGTGCTTCTTCTTTACTGGCTTTAGCAGCATTATCTATTATTTTGTTGTATTCCTATTGTTGTATACAGCATCATCAATATTTTTGGAATTATCATTCTAAAGTTGCGTTTCTCCTCTAAATAAAGTTTCTAAAGTATTTTAGATGCCTTTTTTAACGAGAATGAAACGTTCCGTTCATAGTGAACATCTTCTTACCCGTAATTTGTTATTAATGAATGACTTCGTCAGCTTCAAATGTCTGAAAGTAAACATCTTAAGTAATGATGCTTAAGGATTTGTTGATTCGTAAACAATGGTCTTATGTATACAAATATATTAATCTTTAATCGCATTACTTTCATATTATTAGCAGAAGCAAAATGGCTAATATATATTAAGTGTATAAGGGTTTCCAGATACCTATGATTAAACGTTATTTAAATATTATTTTCTGTACATTTAGTAATAATTTGTTGCTCTACATATTTAATCGATACCGTAAACAATTATTCAAAACGTGGTAATTTGTGTAGATGATAAAACAAAAAGAAGGCCAGTTCTGATTCCTGATATTCACCATATGTCAATCAGTGTCTTTATAACTGGAACATACCTTAAACATTGATATATAAGTATCACTCTGAATTCAGGTTGTGACATGTTTTTTAAATATAATTTTCTCTCATATTATTTCTAGCTATTAAGTGTTTAATTGAGTCCTTATACATTTTGTACTCGTTCTTGAACGTACCCCAAATATTATTATTCTCATAATAGTTGAATTGGCTGGATGACAAACAATAAACGTAGGTTCAATGCCAACAAAACAGATTTCATCATTAAATGTACATCCAGAGAAGGTAGCAAACTTACTCATTTCTTCCCTACGAACATCCTTAGTCATAGTCTCACACTATCAGACACTGTACATAATCTTGGTGTTACATTTAATAACGATTTTAATTTCAGAAAACATATTTCTGTGGCATGTCGCTCATGCTTCTATCATATTCGTGACCTTCGTCGTATTCGGCGCTATATTTATCTTTCAGTCGCCAAAACCATTCCTATAGAACTCATTACTAGTTGGCTTAATTATTGCAACTCTCTTCTTTATAACATCGCAATCTAAGGATATTCTAAAACTTCAGTGTATTGAGAACTGTTTAGTTCGGGTTGTCACACGGTTTCCTCGGTTTTCCCTCTCTGTCCCACTTCTGAAATATCTTCACTTGCTCCCTGATCAATTTCGCATCATTTTCAAACATAATATTTAAGAACCAAAAATAAAGCGAGAAAAAGAACAAGCATTCATCCATCAAGGCAAGGTTTAGCCAGTACTGATCAATATTCTTGAAACATTACTTTTTTTTAATTCACAAAGTTCACTTCAATTAAAGATAGACAATAGCATTCTTCTGTTTTCTACAATAGCATATTTATATCATTTATATATAAATTAACAAAACGTCGTTATTAATATCACTGACAGAATCATAAAATTATAGGAATCTAGACATACTATAATTTTTCACACCATTCTTTTCGATAAGATGACTCAAAAGTCTACAATAAGTTTTCGGCAATACATTCCATATTTTCCTTAAACTTTTTATCTAAGTAACATATAAGCCATTAATATCAGGTGAAATCAAAGGTCACAATAACGATCCATAGAAACTGGTACAATATGTGTGGAACATGTATAAACCAAACGTCAGATACACCTGACCCAAATTTAGACATTTAATAATTGGTTATACATACCATATTATGTATCCGACTATTACAAATGATTTCGTTAACATTTGAAGGGTCTAAAGAATGACCAAGATGATATGCTCTTCTCTGAACCTGTAGTGTTTCCCCATGTATATGATAATATATTAATAATTGGTATTAAACATTAAAATATATTTTTGTAGATTTAAGAAAACATCATATTCTTTACTAAATGTATTACATATGTCTAGCATTATTTGTGTAACACCACCTTCTGTGCACTAACCGATATGTCGTCCGCATTACCGATTTAATTCTACAACTCAACTCATTTATGATGCTTTCCAGGTCACGAATAGGGCAAGTTACATTATAATACAACTCATTGATAAGACGCCTCATTTGATCCCCTAAATCGCATTTATCCTGACATTGTAATGCGCATGCCATTTTATCAGAGTTAAGGTTAGTTTAGTCTCGTAGGTTGTATTACTCACTTATAGTTAGCTTGAGTCCTAGTTTGATTTCATATATAATATCATGCCGGGGATAGCTATTATCCTACCCCATATTCTGCCAGAACACTGGCTGATCCCTAAATGCTTTGACATGAACATTCCACCCTGCAATCTTTGACTAAGAATGTAATACATTGACATCTGGCCTTAATGTATTAGGCTATTATAGAGCTAAAGTATGTAAAAATGAAACTACAGTAATATTTATGGAACATATTATTACAACAAATAACCTGCCATCCAGTAAGTTACCCAAAAGATCTCTACATGATAAAATGTGAACAGGTTTATCTTATCACTAGGATAACTGCCCGGAAGAACAATCTCTCCGGGATATCACTAAAATATTTAAAAAAATAATGTTGAGTCAGCTACAACAGCAATGTGATCTGATAGTTGATCACCTTCGCGTATAAAGTTTCAGATACGATAAATTATCCAATTTAGGTCTAGTATCTGAGAATTAATTTGTGTGGGAATAATACCATGTTTATAACGTTATATATTATAACTTTTGATGAGTGTGATCTCTACATTTGATAACTTGTTACATATACTTCGATATACAATTTACTTCATGTTTGCAAACAATATGAATTTAATATTGACATACAAGGAATGTTCGGTGGGGAATGCACCCTGAACCTCCTCGAAACCCACATCAACACCGTCATTAAGAAGAGTTATGTTGAAAAACTTTGACGGGAATACTTAAGACAATATGTGTTTTTTGTACCGACCTGACATAGCTGCTAAGCATATTCCGATAAATAGAGCAGTTGATTAGTTCAAAGATTAAAATGGCATGTATTAAGGCATAACTATAATACAATACTCTGGTATCACTCTGATGTAGGTGATATGATTTTAAATAGGGGAAAGTTTATACCTGTATCATCATTAATAACAGTATTGCTTTAAAAAGTGTTTACTTTTTGTGTTTCTTATGGGATGTTTCATTTTCTATTTATACTGCATTTAAGAGAGATGCCCTATAAATGAATACTATGTCGTACTCTTGTCCTCTTATGGCAAACATCTTGGTAAGAATTCACATTATGCTAAACTACTTGATGTATTGATCATAAGAGTAATGTTATGGTCCAATGATCTCTCCTATTGATCGCAAATATCCATTATATATCTCATAAAAGAATGCTATATGTTAACCGAATAGTTTATGAATATATTATCTTGATGAAGAAAAACCCAGATCTCTCGAATGTCTTTAGAAATATAAATATGTAAGCATGAACTCAGTGGGAAAAGCATAGGTTTTCTACTTTACTGATTATGTATCTATGTCAGTTATTGTATGGCAGGTTCTTTTACTTAATGAATTAAAAGAAAATAGATATCTCTAGAAATAGAAATAGTATATGATATTTACTTATATTTTACTGTAATTTTTATTTATTATTTCCAAAGTTGATGGCAAACTGAAATTGAACTATTCTATATATTTGTTTAACTTTGTTTGAACATCTTTCATGTGGTATGCCTTTATATTATAATGGTAATGTTTTGGCTAATTACTAGAAAGGTTTCATGTTTCACTTAATGAAAACAAAATTATGTTCCTTAAAGGGTATGTATCGGCAAAGATTCGATTTTTGGGAACATATTCAATCTCTTTAGTTCTGCCCCAATCCATCAATATTATTCGCGTTAATAACTGTTATCTAATTGAAAAACGATAAATTAAATAAAAAATCGCAAGATTCCACGGAAACACCCGACGTCTCTCCGGAAAGACCCGACGTACTCTGTGACGTATATCATTCAGATAAACCACAAAATCTCACTGTTAATCCACCATAATGTCCGATTTATCTGAATCTTTGGACGACTATACTATTCGATCTGATGTGGATGAGTAAGAAGAAGAGTTCGTCACTCACACAACAGTCCTGGGTTACCAATATGAGCCGAAGAAGAAACAATGTGACAGAAACGAGCCGAAATTGTCGGAGACTGCTAGCGGCAGCAGGCTTGTTCGTCGACAAAACCGAGTTCGGAGTTGGAAACACGTATCGGTTCGTTCAGTTATACACATCTGTTGTTATATTCTAAGGCTCTTTAAAATGGTTAACAACCATCACTCGTGTATCTAGTATGTCATGATCATTGTTTATGTTGTAAATACGCGACAGAAAAAAACGGTTAACCGGGCGATAATAAGTTACCGTAAGCGGCGACTCGCAACCTGACAGCTCAATTGTCATTTATGGTTGCATTCAGTAGGTAGTAGAGTAAGCCTGTAGTCTATAGATAGTCCAACGCCACAAATAATATGATGCGCATCACGATTGGTTTTGTATATGTAACGATGTAGCCATATTGTAGGTCTGTTATCTGGTAGTTGTATTGGTCTCTTGGTATTGTTTAGGTGTATATGTTCAGAGTGTTTGGTGATGGGCATAGATATTGAAAGCTTATGTTGTCAAAGAGAGTGTCAGGATCACTGAAAAGATGGAGGGGTACCCTGAGATAACCCTCACATGCATGACACAACATCCAACTACCTGAATTCCTGGATGTTGCTTACTTGCAGTATCGCCACCAGTATCAAAATCAACTGGAATTCCCACATTGCAATATTTTTAAAAGAAACTTTATTTGCATAGCTTAACCATTAGTAACGTGGCATAGTCATGATATAAATATCATACATAAGCCCAATCCAAATATACCATAATACAGTACATATTGCAAGAAATGTTCGCATTAACTTTTTATTGACAGTAACAGAGAAACGTAATGTTTTTTAGAATGTACAGGCATACAGCTTATTGACAACTAGTCCGATAGTGCTGGGGTATAGTTGGGCATGACAACTGGCTTCCACTGCACTTGTGTATCATCAACAAGATCAGGGAAACAACGTAAACAAATACACAGGATTTAAATGGCTAACATAGAAATCTACTATGTGATTTGTATAATTAATCTTAGAGCCATTAAAAATCTTATTTTCTATATCGACCATTTGTTGTTTATCACATTTAGTGCAATATTAAAAGTTTTGACAGGTTTGTTTATTACTGCATGCTTTTTATTGTATTACAAAAAATTAATTTGCACGACAAATCATAGCATCAGTGAATAGATTTTTTAATAGTATACAATAAAAACATAATGCAACATTATCTGCCGAGTCTCCACAATCTAATGGCTAAAACAACTGGTGTGTTGTGTTACTGCCTCATCTTTCTCTGGGTGGAAGAAAACAAATGCCATTGCTTCTGGCTGCTTCATTACAGAGCTCTGTGATTGAGTTTCGCAGACCAAAGGGACTGTCT
>JAODUP010002164.1:0-20000 GCA_025642065.1 Paralvinella palmiformis | reverse complement strand
GTATTTTGTGATGTCATCTTTGCCAACCATCACGTAGTGTCACAGCTTGTTTACAAGTGTTCTGACCAGTTGACAGACAAAATGTCATAATCCGACGATATTTTTTATTTTATCAGAAGTATCATGCCCTACAGCTTTCAACCACTAGCTAAAAAGGTCACAGACATTATTAATTGTGAGAATTTAGCTTCAGAAAGCGCCGACGTGAACCCAGAGCAGCCACCTGTGCCACTGACACCCGACCCCGGTCCACAACAAGAGTTGCATTCGTGTGTATTTGTTTGTGTTGGTATAAGTTTAATTGATAAGTCAACACAAGGGGCATAAATGCGAGTATTTCCCTCCTCCTATCGCATAACTTCAGTTACTATAAAATTGTATTTGTCTATACATAGGAGCCAGGTGGGTGCATGGGGCTCTTCCATATATGCCCTATGCTAGTCTATACAGGAATGTACCGCCCTCGGTGCGTCTTTTTAGTCATTCGTTTTGTAATTTTCGGAGGGTTGTTGTTGTTTCGGGCAGGGTTTTGACGGCACTTACACTTCACATGTAATCGTTTGTATTTAATGCATGTTTTTTGGAACAATTGAATACGACGGAATACACCATTTTATATGTTTAATAAAGATAATCTGGAACACGAAACACAGGTTAAACAAGGCCATGTGAAGTGTTTCGGTCTTTGGCAAAGATGGTGTCACATTCCGAAGTTTTCCAAAGATGCTCGATTAATGTTTCAGCCATGTGAGATGCTAGCAAATCAAGTTTTAAAACGATTGTAACTTTATTTCTATGGAAACAAGTATATCACTGATTGAAATTGATTTTAATATATAACACTAACATTTTGACTAATTTGGGAACCTTTACCTGTGACCTTTAAAGAGTGGAAGTTGTTAAGATGGCAATAAGAATCTTGGCATATTGATGTGACATGTTCATACGTGTTAACACAATTGTTAAAAATAGCCCCTAGATTTTTTACTGACCCATTAGAGATAATTGAAGATGCACCCATTCGTAATGCTGGTGTTTTAAGCATATAACATCATATGGTGATGCAAAATATGTAATATTTGTTTTAATATCATTTAATTTTAGATTCTGAGTATATAATATCATTTAATTAAGATTCTGAGTCATCCGATGCCGAATATCAGCAATACAATGTTCTAAATTCTTCAAGGAAGTGGAAAACTTTAAAACTCATTGTCAGGATCTAGTGATATATATATAGTTGTAGGTCATCAACGTACAAGTGATATTTAACGACATATCGATGCCTAATGATCCCAAGAGGACCGGTATACATTGTGAAAACCAGAGGACCAAGAACTGAACCCTGTGGAACAATAGATAACAAAAACTGATCATCAGATAAAATACCAGGAACAGATATTCACTTGGAGCGGGCAGGTCCAGAAGAACAACTAATACTGACTTACCTTAATCAATTGACATCATAATATCACTTTTAGCTCGAACCCTGGCTGTTTCAGTGTTGTGACCACTTTTTATGCAGACTGTAGTGATTCATTAAGGTTATTAAGGATTAAATATTTTTTAGATGGAAAGCAACCGCCCTTTCAATAACTTAGATAAAATGTAAGATTTGAAACAGGTCTATAATTGTTTAGAATATTACAGTCCAAACCAAAATACAACATTAAGCATTACTAATGCATATTTTAATTAAACAACCATAATCGTAAACCACTTCGTGTAGGTTTGCTAAATAGTGATAAAATCTTTCCAGATTTCATAGAGAGCAAATAAACATTTAAAATACAAAATTACTACTCTATATTGTAATTAAACAATGATAATCATGATTACACTCTACAAATGAAATTATATATAAGCTGAACAACACCGTTCGAATGGCTACATATTATGCTCGAATATTTCACTAAACAAGATTTCTTGGCTTGGGTAACATTCTAGAGGCTTGAATATAACACCTCCTCATTGACCTACTTATATAAGGAACACATTTTTAAATACCTTACCGTTTTAATTATAATATCCATGATGTATTGTTTCATTGATAAAAAGAAATTAGCTTATTTTCATTTAATATATACGAAGCAAGATGCCAATTGGCCCCTTACTAGAATCATATAGTATTCCATAAATTGTGCATGCTTTAACACCCATAAAAGGTAAATAAATATCAAAGGTAAATACATTAATTGCAAATAGAATATCTCTATTGGTTACAGCCGATGCACGCCCTTTCACACATAATTTACATTGATTCAAGAACCGAAATACTCTCTCGCATGTCAAACAGTGATAACACGGTCTAGTTTACTGGGATATTTACATCGTATTCGCTGTGGGTATCATTTATTTCAATAGTTCGTGGGAATAGTCGGTTTCTATTAGAGTTCTTCCTATGCCATTCAAAGCTGTAATTTGTCTAATTGTAATAGGTTGTTAGCCGAGTATCGTATATATATATACATCTCGAAGATGATTTTCTTCATTAACAAAGTGCACTAAACATGTTAAGTGTCTGTGCGGTAACTTATTCGTTTTCATCCCACTTGTTCTCAATCCTTCCCCCGTCATACTCTGGTATCATTAATAAATAAATTCCCTGTTTGATTATTTAATGTGATGAAATATCGAACTAGATACATTCATGGACTTTACATTTTTAGTATCCTTAGTATATTGTATTGTAATTGGTGATATTTTTTCTTGGGAATTACCCAAGTTTAAATACAGAGCGCGAATTTAATTAATTTGCTAAATTCTCAACATGTTTATTTAATTCCAATCAATGACATTAGCTTACCGCATCATCATAGAACCTTACACTAATTTCCCTCTCGTATTGATATATTGGTAGATGGAGTCACTGACTATGCATTTTGTTCACATAATAGCCTAGATATCTAGCTTTATACATACATATAACACAGTTATCACAAGTCAACCCATTCACCCAATGCAAAAGATCCTGATACACTTAGACGTCATTCACACCTCCAAATATATATCTGAATATAGAAATAGGAAAATATATATATATTATAACATCAGGTGTTGTTTACTGAGTACTTTGTTTTGGACATGTGATCAAGGGTTAACTCTTTGATGAAATGAGAGATGATCAGATGAAAGATCCCACAGAACAAATTATGTAATAATATACTGTCATATCATGAAAGCAAAAGATAAATTTTATTTTATATCAAATATGAACATCCCTAAGATTTAGAACTAAGATGGTAAAATAATTTTAATCGAAAATTTCATTGTTGAAATAAAGTATTATATTTACTAACAATTTTCCTAATGAGCCTAAATTAGATTTGCATAAAAATTCAATATCATTATTTTCAATTGTTCACAAAACAGAACCTGATGTCAGATTAAGTATATTATGATTGTTTATGTTTAATATTGTTGTGAATAAGGAATATCTAAATAGTGATTATATATATAATAATGATTATATATATATATATATATATATATATAATACTTCGGGATAAAATATAAATAGTAAACACAAAGAATATGAAAAAAAATTCTAATCCATTCTTGGTGCAGTTCATTCGTTTTAGCAAGGATGATATCGGATAGATAGATATATAAATATAATTATATATATATATATATATATATATATATATCACTCACCCACATACTCACTCATTTATTCAAACAACTATTCATGTCTGACAAATACTATCAAATCAATAACACGTCATTTTACCTCCATTTATGTACCCTATCGAAATAGTAATTTTTATTAAAAACAAAATATATTTTATCACATTTATTTGTGACATTTTTTCTATATCTTTTGACCGTCAGTTTCCCTCTAAAGAAACAAATTAAGCAAAAACCACACACACACACACACACACATCACATGTTTTCATATACCCTGACTATCATAATTCATCCCCAAAAAATGGATTCATAATATCCCCTCCAAAGACAATTGTTCTACTATTCACAACTATTTATAATTATACTTTATGGTTTATAATGTATGCAGTCAACAAACCCAACCACCTTTAAAATAATATATAATTATTTCAAACTGCTACTATATTTTCTACTATTAGTACTAGATACACAAACAAATATTTATCTGGGTGACTGCGTGAGGTTTGCTTAATTCCTTAGGGAAATTTCGTATCTTGTATATGTGTTAACGTATCGTTGAACAACACGCACGTGTTATTTACTGAGAGTTGTGGTATCATATGGTATGTTTTTCTATGTGCTTCCTCTTCTGTACATAGCCTACATATAACCAATTCCTTGTGGGCCCAACACATTTGTCTCATACGAAAAGCTGATTAGCTGGGTCACCTAGGATGATGAGTTTTTCAGACATATATAGGTCTACGTATGTATAGATGTGTGGAGGTGGAGGATGTTGTATGTTTTGGTTTAAGTATGTATATTCTTATTTTGTTTAATTTAAATTTTTTCTTAACGGCTACGAACTGTGCGCAAAGGAGTAAACAAAAAGAAAACTAATGGCGACAGTGACTTCTAGTTCTAGCAGTGAGGAGTCTGATTATAGCAATTAATCTGCAAATTCCGGCTATAATTAGGATGTTTGAACTATATCCAAGGGTCCAGGGATTCTCTCTTTCCAATATGAACCCACAGAACACGAAATATCGCCAATGAACTAATTCTTCAACTCGGTGCTATCAGAGGAAACCGAATTGTGACGACCGCGTAGTAAGTTTGACAACATGGAACACAATTAATTGACGATGCTCCAACTACTATATTTCCACAACCAAGTATAATCTAACTAGAACATAAGAATGGCGTAGACTTCATTTAATAGATGTATGCCACTAAACTAAGTAACGTTCAGTGCAATTTGCATGGCTGTCCTGGTCCGGCCTGTCTAGTTCACACTTATTTTTTTAGAACCTTTGCCATCTGACATGACGATGTGAATGGATAAATCAATGATCACATAGATTATAATTCAATGGGTGATTCCTATTGCTGTAACATTGGTATGTATGCGTGATATCTTGTATTGCAAGTGAATTCACTGTTTTAATTTCTCAATCAGCCATTCGTGCAATGTTTACTACATGTAAATGTCAAGAGTGTTAATACTCTAATGCAATAAATTGTTTATTTATTAATATATAGGTGGTACATATATGATTGATTCCCAATTACAAGTACAAATATTATTTCCAAAACTTGCAAATTGCCCCTTACATCTACATTAAATATATAAAAATCTTCATTAAAATAAATTTACATTCAGCTAAATGTTTTATTTTAAAATTATTTATTTAAGCCATTGAAACCCATGCTACAAAATCTCCTACGAGTCAAGATCCATAACGAATGCTTAGCGTTATCATTCATCTGGAAAGATCGGTCTGCTAAATCATTGGGTTATATCATGATAAATATTGTGTTAAATACGTTGGAAAGATACAATCGTTCACCTGAAATACTAGTCTCAGTCTCCGTTTAATATGAAATAATTTGCTGAAAGGTTTCCAGTATTTATCGTTAGTGAAAACTGTCCATCCCCCATTAATAGTGGACACCATAGCTGTTTCTAATCCCAGACTGCAGTTGGTAACCGATGAAACGCATTTCGCCTGGATCGGTCTATTTGACATCTCTTTTGTGCAATAGTATTTTTACGTGTCAACACAACACTCAACAGCCATCTGATTAGCAGTTCATTAGCATATTCAATGTCTATTTATAAGTAGATAAGAGACGATTCACAAATTTCTGCTGGGGGTATATTTTTCACGAATGTTCCTAATCATGCGCTGCAACACATGTATCCATGGCCCAGGGAAAATATAAAACTGTATCATAGAACGATCTTCATGCTTTAAAATAAACACACACTTACTCCTGACTGTTTATAATAAAGTTTAAGTATATGACTCTTATTAATATAATTAACTACATATACAAGTTAAATCCCAAACGCTTTACACTACTCCAAATTTGTCCGATAATTGGGTAATGAAGTGTGAATTGTAATTAATTGTATGCAACTTTCAACAACTATATCTATGTGTACTCCGTTATGCAGCTGCTGTAGATTGAGGGATGCACGAGGCCTATCTGTTTTTCATTCAACGTATAATCCTAACCTGAACCTGAGAACAATTATTGCTGTGTTTTTTTGTTTTGTTTTTATCAGGATTTATTTTTTGAAAGAGATAGAAAGAAAGAGAGATTAGAGGTTCAGGCAGATTCAAAGAAGTATCTACTACATATACCTTTCCGTACGTTTCTTATTATATGCTTGCCCCAATAACAGTGGTAATTCTTGATGGTTTGAAGGCCCACTGAATGTAACACAATTTGTTCATTCCCCCATGCCACAAACGTGTACATGAATTGTGTATCTACTGTAGTATGGGATTGGTAGAACTTATGTAGGGAAGAGGAGTGTCACAAATCTCGATTTAGTTCACTGGGCCTTCATATATGTAATTGTATTTTGTATTTCAATGTTCCTCAAAATCACCACAAAACAAAGTGAATAACCTAAACTTAATTTTTCACGTGCTTACATGTACATTGCACAAAACACATAGCCATAACCACATATGATGATAGTGTTTGCTGCCAAGTTATATAAAACAAATCCGCCAAACTTTCAAGCTAGCTGTCGCAATGTATGGACGTTACAAATTGCCTATTTACAATATCATATCATCAAAATGTTTAGTGTGTTTGACAAGCCCCCCGGCCAGATGTCGAGCAATATAGCGCATATATATATATATATATATATATATATATATATATATATATATATATATATAACTAGATTATGACATCATAACCACATATGTATCTCCTGGTCACCCAAAATTCCCCTTTCCTCCAGGCCTTAGATCTTCTATCCATTACCTGTTATGCCATACTCCATATGTACGCATACCAAGTTTGAAGAATCCAATGCAAATACAAATCTGATTTGTTTTCACGCTAGCTAGAATGTTAAAGGTTCTTTGTGTATTGGAATATTTCAACCAAAATTCCCCTTAAATAGCTTTTATTCTGGAGATCCTGAAACATGTAAAAAAGGACAACGTTTAAAAGTTTTTTTAAAAATATATTTCAGTGAGCCTATTTTCGTTCTCAATTATGTCTATATTATTATTATGTACTAACTTGCACCTTGAACTTCAAGAGAATCCGTCTATGTTCGCAGAATCCAGAGCAAAACCAAATATGTATAATTTCAGTTGTCATTCTGCTTGTATTCTGGATTTTTTCAGGAAATAACGGTACAATGCTTACTGTCAACTTCCCTGCTGATGCTTATGCTTATGCTGCTGATGCTTATGCTGCACAATGTATACCCGTCCTCTTGGAATCATTGCGCAGCGATATGGGGTTAAATATCACTTGTATGTTGATGACACACAACTGTATATATCACTGGATCCTGACAATGAGTTAAATTCCTCTTCCTTGAAGAATTTAGAACATTGTATTGCTGATATTCGGCTATGGATGACTCAAAATCTTCTAAAACTAAATGATAATAAAACAAATATTTTATATTTGGCATCACCACATTGTGTTAAATCCCTAAAGACACCAGCATTACAGATGGGTGCATCATCGATTACCCCTAAAGGGTCAGTAAAAAATCTAGGGGTTATTTTTGACCAATGTATTAACATGCATGAACATGTCACATCAGTATGCCGAGCTGCCTACTACCATCTTAAGAACATCCACTGTTTAAAAGCATTCTTGACACAAGAATCACTTGTAACTGTAGTTCATGCCTTTGTTACATCTCGTATAGACTATTGTAACTCCCTGTTATATGGCATATCTGATTATAACATTAATCGCCTTCAGCGAATTCAGAATAGTGCAGCTCGCATTGTAACAAATACTAGAAAATATGATCACATCACCCCAATTCTTCAAAAACCTACCATTGGCTACCTGTTAGACAGCGTATCCATTTTAAGATTCTGTTAATAACTTATAAATCTATTAATGATATGGCGCCAGAATACCTGTGTGAAATGGTTTCCATTAGAAAGTCATCCCGAAAACTCAGGCCATCCAGTCAGATACTATTGCAGGTGCCAGTGTCTCAGCTCAAGTCATATGGTGATTGTGCGTTTAGTGTTGCAGCCCCCACTTTGTGGAATAAGTTGCCGGCAGATATTAGAAATGCGTCGTCTCTTGGAAATTTTAAGTCTCTTCTAAAAACACACCTATTTAAGGTCGCTTTCACAGATAAATAATTATTATCTTTTAAATCATTACAGGGTTTTTACAGACATATTATTTGGAGTATTATTATATTACATATTATTTGTACAGCGCCTTTGAATGTCTCCTGCTAGTAAGGGCGCTTTATTAAATATACATTATTATTATTATTATTATTATTATTATCCTTGTTTGCACTCCGATGGCCATTTTGGAGAAAAGAAATCCCTTTTTTCTTTTTAAATAAAGAAAGAACTTTGTTGTAATTCATAATAAGGTCACACGGCAGATTTGCGTTATATTTGCTCCAGCTTGTAAGAACGAATATATTCTTTTAAAGCTTTTATACGATAATATTCGGCGGTATGGAGAACTTAGATCAAATGGGGATACATATTATGATATATGGTAATTGGGCAACTTAACATTTTAATTATAGTAAAGTTTACCTTTACTTCTGTAGTGTTTTGTTTTCGTTCGCACTGCTTCAATTCTTGATATATAAGTGGAGCCACTGGATTGATGTGGCGGTGCTTCTGCAGTTTCATCCTAACTGGTCTCGTCAGTTTCCGGTGCTGAACTACTACATGGATTAGTGGCTCTCATTAGAGTTTTCACTGTGGTGCTATGATAGCCAATCAGCAACTGAAAATAATTTTAAAAAAATGAACGCTCAAACTCAGGCCAGGATCCTCATGGAGATTCTAACTTTTTCTTTAGTTTATTTGTAAATTCCAATTTAAAAATTTATATTTATATTGAAGAGAGGATAAATAATCTTCAAAACTCCATAATATCGACTACATTTGTATTTACCAATATCTTTGTCTACAGAGGGGGACGGGCCCGAAATTAAGTTTAATGTGATTTGGGTATCATTCCTGTAGACCTACAATGGTACCAGCATTTTATTGACACTTCTGTACCAAAGTAAACGTGTCCTGAGATAACAAGTGTCCCTCCATCAGAGAGGCATTTTAATGTATTAATTAGTACAACATCTTGTATTGATCTCTCCATAATAAACAGGTGTCCTGTAATTGGAGAGGTTTTAAAAGGCAGGGACCACTGTGTATTATTATATATAATTCCGGATTTATACAGCAGGCTGGACTGTGGGAATGTGATGTTCAGTTATTTAAAGAAGCATTGTTATACTTTATTATTGTACAACATTTGCATTGACTGAAATTGTATTTCCTCACTAATGTATAATTTTACTTCTATCCTCCTTCTCTGTTTTGACTTTGCGGGCTGTGGGTTCTCATTCTGACTTGGTTGAGTTTGTTCACAAGGAGACTACGAGTGCGATAGAGTTGTACTGGCAGTCCCATGCAACTTTATTTTGAGAGTGTCCGTCGGTGGAACATTCTTTTAACATTTAGCTTGGCTGCTAATCCTTCTTGGAATCCTCCCCAATTCTCTTGGTGAAATGTGCATCGCACAAGATAACGCTGAATAACAGTTTTGGGTCTGAAAAATTTTACCTGCAAAACAATGTATCCACTGTCTCCGAACACCAAGTAGTTTTTTCGCTTTAGAAAATTCGTGGACACTATATCCTGACAAGTGTGTATTGTTGCACGACTATGATACGCATGATTTAGACATATTTATCAAAAAGATATCGCCAACTAACCAGAAATAAGACGACCAAACTAAAACTTCACTTGATGATAATAGGTGACCAGGTTATGTGTTTAATCTTAGTGACGTCACACGGCTAAAGACGAGCCTGGAACCTGTTCTCGAGGGAGAGGTGTTTCTCTTCTTTTTTTAGAGGTTATGATGTCTACTTTTATTTATTATTATTATGTTAATTATTACTTTTTATGGTTGAAATAGTGTACAAAGTAAGATCTTTCATATTTCATCAAACATAATTACATTATTTGGTGGTTGTCTTGTAACTTTATATATCTCCCCCAATCCAAATTTATTGAAAATAGAAATAGGACTTAATGGTGAACCAATTTTATATAGTCCCCAATACAACAGACTTAATCAATGGTCAGGTACAAAGAAATACTAATTAAAAATATGTAGCACTAATTATGATATGTAATAGTCGGCACATATTAGAATTAGATTATATACAAATTGCTAACATTTCTATGTCTCTGATCTCCTTGATTTTTTATTATGGAAAGCATTTACTCCATCTATGATTTTTATAAATGCTTTTACAAAGGCAGCTTTCGTGGATTTGGGGGAAAATCCCAGAGATAATGACTTATTAATTATCTTTGTAATAAGACTTAACGGAGAATCCCAACATTCTTTTATGGCCCATAAGGACGTGATATGAATTTACTAAATACATAATTTAATACTCTAACTGTGGATGCTCTTGTTACTTATCTTGAAGTTATAGACTTAGTATCTTATGATGGCCAATAAATACACTTTTGTCCTTGCATCAATTATTGTGAATATTATTGTGATTCTAAAGAAACATTAGCACTCTATTCAAACATATGGCGTAGAATTTAAAACAGATGTATATTAGGTAACAAAATGCCATAAATGTTAAGGCAATGAAACGTGAGTGAGTGAGTGAGTGAGTGAGTGAGTGAGTGAGTGAGTGAGTGAGTGAGTGAGTGAGTGGTGAGTGAGTGAGTGAGTGAGTGAGTGAGTGAGTGGTGAGTGAGTGAGTGAGTGAGTGAGTGAGTGAGTGAGTGAGTGAGTGGTGAGTGGTGGTGGTGGTGAGTGGTGGTGAGTGGTGAGTGAGTGAGTGAGTGAGTGAGTGAGTGAGTGAGTGAGTGAGTGAGTGAGTGAGTGAGTGAGTGAGTGAGTGAGTGAGTGAGTGAGTGAGTGAGTGAGTGAGTGAGTGAGTGAGTGGTGGTGAGTGGTGAGTGGTGGTGAGTGAGTGATTTGGTGAGTGATTTGGTGAGTGAGTGAGTGATTTGGTGGTGAGTGGTGGTGAGTGGTGAGTGGTGGTGGTGAGTGAGTGAGTGAGTGAGTGAGTGAGTGAGTGAGTGAGTGAGTGGTGAGTGGTGAGTGGTGAGTGGTGAGTGAGTGATTTGGTGGTGGTGGTGGTGGTGAGTGAGTGAGTGAGTGGTGGTGGTGAGTGGTGAGTGGTGAGTGAGTGAGTGAGTGAGTGAGTGAGTGAGTGAGTGAGTGAGTGAGTGAGTGAGTGAGTGAGTGAGTTAGTGAGTGAGTTAGTGAGTGAGTGATTTGAGTGAGTGAGTGATTTGAGTGAGTGAGTGATTTGAGTGAGGCAATCAGTCAGTCAGAGAGTCAGTCAGAGAGTCAGTCACTGTGTGGGTCAGTGAGTGAGTTAGTGAGTGAGTCGGTGCGTGAATGGGTTAGTGAGTTAGTCAGTGAGAGAGTCGGTGAGTAAATCAGTGAGTGGGAGAGTGAGTGAATGAGTGAGTAGGTGAATGCGTGAATGAGTGAGTGACTGAGTGAGTGAGTGAGTCAGGCCGTCAGTCGGGTCGTTAGTCAGGCCGTCAGTCAGTCAAGTTTTCAGTCAGGCCGTCAGTCAGGCTATCAGTCGGTCAGTCAGTCAATGATTCATTAACGTGATCAATCAGTTAGAACTTCAGCTACTTTGTCAACATCATAATCATCATCTAAACAAATAATTATTATTAATATGTTGTAAAAATAGAAGTAATAATAGTATTATTATTATTAGTAGTAGTAGTAGTAATAGTAGTAGTAGAAGTAGTAGTACAAGTAGTAGTAGTAGTAGTAGTAGTAGTAGTAGTAGTTGTTGTAGTAGTAAAATGTAGCAATAGTAACAGTAGTAGTAGTAGTAGTAGTAGTAGTAGTAGTAGCAAATGTAGTAATAGTAGTAGTAATAGTAGTAGTAGCAAATGTAGTAATAGTAACAGTAGTAGTAGTAGTAGTAGTAGTAGTAGTAGTGTAGTAGTAGTAGTCGTAGTAGTAGTAGTAATAGCAATGTAGTAATAGTAACAGTAGTAGTAGTAGTTGTAGTAGTCGTAGTGGTAGTAGTAGTAGTAGTAGTAGTAGTAGCAAATGTAGTAATAGTAACAGTAGTAGTAGTAGTAGTAGTAGTGTAGTAGTAGTAGTCGTAGTAGTAGTAGTAATAGCAATGTAGTAATAGTAACAGTAGTAGTAGTAGTTGTAGTAGTCGTAGTGGTAGTAGTAGTAGTAGTAGTAGTAGTAGTAGTAGCAAATGTAGTAATAGTAACAGTAGTAGTAGTAGTAGTAGTAATTTAGAGTTATTCTGAGACTCTATACCGTGACGAATATAACAAAGTATTTTAGTATTAAATAATTAAATATCAGCAATACGTTGTCCTAGTTTATCCAAAGAATAGATCAAAATTCAATAATTTGTAAGCATAAAAATATATCAAAATTCTATAAAGTTGTGTTAAACAAATTGTTAAACAAATTGTTAAACAAATTGTTAAGCAAATTTTGTTAAACAAAGTTCTCAATAATTGTTTCATCAACTGTTACTTGATCAATACTCAACATGTATTAAGTCAGTTTGTGTCGTATCGTCTTACTCGTAGCACTTTTAATTAACATGATAATAAGACGATTATTCTCTTTGCTTCTTTAGATAATAATCGACAACATTCACTGATACTTTCTTAAAATGTAAAACTTATAGATTGTTTTGTATCCTCATTAAAACTACGATTAGTCGTCAAGTTCTAAATTCACGTGAATTAAAATTTTAATTAAAACAGTCTAACATTAATCTTATCACCGAAATAAGGACAAAGTGATTGACAAGTGGGTGTCAATTCAATTGATATAAATCAATTCACAGGGATAAGGATCTAAATCCATTATTCATTACCTAATGTCTCTGTAAGTAAGTTATTAGTAGAAGACACAAATATTTGGAGGTCATGAAAAAGTAAACGAACCACGCAATATAGACTAATAAATGCATATTAATTAGTTAATTAACTGTTGTGTAAAATGCAACTGAGACAATCAGTATTATATCAATACTATTTAGGATAGACACACAATTAGGTAACAATCAAAAAGGTAAATTTAAATTACTGCAGAAAATAACAATTAAAAAAAAATACATTATGGTGTTAGTGATAGGCTAGTGTATTTGACCTTCCAGTAAATATCACAAGGCATATTATGCTGCGGTTGAGAAAGTTCCGTTTTCTATGGGTGGAGACCATATTTTCCGGTCCCTGCATTCAAGAAAAGTTTATCTAGAGCTGTATAATCCATGTACTATTTGCGTCTTTGGAGGGACGCCGTTTAGATGTTTGGCCTGGTTATCCAGCATTTAAATGACTGTAGCAGGCAAAGTACGCTCTTAAAGCATTATAAGTACTCCTGACTCAGGAATAGAAACATCGCATCTCGAGCGGTGGCATTGGACACAGCTCGCGCGGTTGGTGTGTTTTATATAAGAACTTTAGTTGCATATAAAATTCACTTTGGTTGTATGTGGGAATAGAATTATCTTTCCTAGATCCAGTAAGGTTCAGTTTGTACTATGACATTCAAGATTAGCTCTAAGCTGCTTGTCATAAATAACATTTAAGAACTACAATAGTTAGAATAGCAGACGTTAGGTCAGGTTTGAAAATGATAACATAGTTCAAACAGTACGTAAGCTATGACGCGCTATTACGGTCTGCTTCAGCGCAGATGTCAGTCTTTTAATAGCAATTAAGCCTAAACAGTTTTAATAGTAGTCGCTTCGTGACGCCTGCCGTTGTAAAAACTGATCTTTGAAGACTGACAATTGGGTTATATAGTTTATATAATATTGCTTTGAAGAAAGATACAGCAATTGAAAAATAGCTATAAATAGGGCTGATTAGATAATTAAGCTAAACATTCTCACTACTGCCGTAATCTGACTTGAGTGTTCTACCCCCAAACTCCACGGCTGTAGGTGATTCGCATTTTGATTTTGCTTGGCGGCTTAGGGACTGGTGAGACATTACACATGTCTCAGCAAGAAAAGTCGCCACTCTGGATTCAGTTCCTTCAAGAAGAAACGTCCAGAGTTTGAATTCACGGTTCGAGATTCTCTGTGCCTGTGCCTTATTATACACAGCTAAAACACACACACACACACACACACACATATATATATATATATATATATATTCTGAATTCTTTAAAATTATTTAACAATATCAACTAATTTCAAATTTCTACAATTATTAATTGATGAAACCTTGACTACCGACGAGTAAATAAATTTTAATAAAAGCTTTCTAGTGTGTCACATGCCCTTAATTATAATTAATAAATTTTAAAGTAATAGCATCAGAACAATATACAATGCCTGATATGTAATAAATACAACCACTATTTTAGAACCCACAGATCCTTAATCTAAATTATAATATTACTTTTCGACTAACGAAGCAGATCTATATACTTTTTAATATCTTATTATGAGAACCTTTAAAGAACACATAAACTGAAATTTTCATTCGCGTGAAAGAAGACACCTACAATAGCCACATATAAAACAGATCCAGGGAAACCTTTTGTCAAAGATCTTGTCAAACATTATCCGGTCGTTGGTGACTGGTTCACTCAGCCATAAAAATTAGAACCTCACATGATGTCATGGCTTTATGTTTGAGTAACGGTTTACGCCTTTAATGGCAGCATGCTTTGTATGCTAATTTGTGAATAGAGGTAGGTGTAGGAATGAAGCTGATCTGATTCAAGGATACTAATGCATGTAAAGCATACCAAAACAACACAGTTGAATGTGGTACTATATAAATCATATTTTATTTTATTATTCAAAGTGGTAGTTAAGAAGCCTGAAAAGAAGAAGCCAATTATAGAATATATTTATATTACATGTATGAATCATGGAAAACAATATCATTCTGAAAAATATTCAATTAGCAATTTGGTTCGTGAATGTTATTTGAGAACTAAACAGGAATGTCATGATTTAATTAGCTTCAGTGATAATTCACATATTCCATCAGGTAATGCAACTTTGTCCCTTATCTTAAGCAGTCTGTTAGATAATGGTGGAATTGTATCGCACTAATCGCACATTCAGGTGTAGACTTTTAGCTTCCTGTAATTAAAATATACAACAATGGTACTGTTTTGTATTGTAAGTGTTCATTTACATTGTGAACCTCCTAAAACTCTGCATATACTTAATGACAGTTTAGCCAAGCTACAGCACTTGAGTATAAATAATTGATCATTTGAATCCTAACATATCAAAATATCATAATATTAAATTTGTTTGAAGAACATCAACCAATATGTCTGTAATGATGCTCCCTTATATAATTCCTATATTTACGTCAATCTAGCTTCCGACTCTTCTTCTTGGATGTTTTATCACATAGTATATTCTGCTGATGAAATAATCTGCATGCACAACCTAGAAATGGGCGAGATTATATTATATCAGAAACACAATAACAACAATAATATACCTAAGATCAAGCATCAGAAAAAACATTAATACTAATATTAATAACAACAACAACAGTAAAAATAATAATAATAATAATAATAATAGTAGTAGTAAAGTGCGTTTGATCGAGCAATGATTAGGACACTGCACTACAAATCTGTCGTTTGTTAATTCGAACCTGACTCCTACTTGTATATGTGGGATTTAACTGTCCTAGGTAAATGCCTCTGAGCTATTTGTCCATGTATGACGTACGCTTACGATAATTAACTCAATTCATCCCAACCCTAAAATATAACATTTGGTAGAAATCTTACAGTTCTATCAAATAAGATTATTGCAATAGTATTATTTCTCCTGTTGGAATTAACTCTCAATCCCAACATAATTAACTATACTCACATATTTCGAAAAACAATATTTTTGTTTCTAATAACTTAAATTATATTTTATTTAAATTTAGTTCATTGATTGAAAACTACATCTGATAGTCAATATAAGTATATGCCTGAACCGAACATGTCGCTAAGTCGACCCACTTTTGTGGTCAACAAATGAACTGATAATAGATCTAAATTCAATATATTTAATATAAAGAAAAGAAAATTAAAGACTAGCAGTTAGCTTCCTTTTTCTAATACTATTGATATCCTTAGAAGAGCTGAATTCAAAATAATGGTTGACTTAAATGTCTCAAAAACGTAATTTGGAATTTGATGATATAAAGGAAACGTCTGCTACAGAGGTTTTGGGAAATATTGTGAAAGTCATCTTTATTTTGCTGCAAAAATATCTATTAAATACTAAACCATTCAAATTTCAAATCCTATATTATTAATTTTAATATAAGTCCACGAGTCCATCAGTTGTGTATAATAATATCTATGCTATCAATGTCAGTATTGACCCATTGTAATATACTATATAATATGTTAGATTTTATCATTCTCCCTATTCTCTAAGATAAGTACAATTGGATTAATAGAAAGAAAACAATTATTCATCTTAGCTCTCAGATATTTTTGGAATATTTAGATTCCTCTCGGGCTTTTGAGGCTTCCGTAAATATAGCATAACCTGGTATTGTCACCACCTGCCTTAACAGACCACCTATAAGAAACCACTAAATTATCTGCTTTTCAGATGTCTAATAGGCAGTCATTGTAAATAATTTAACCTGTCATAACTATATTATATATATATATATATATATATATATATATATATATATATATATATATCGATTTATCTTATTAAAATTAAAAAAATTATCTACGTATACTGTGTAGACAGTTCAGAGTATAGTGATGATTGTGATATAGTGTGTAATGGTCCAAAATTAAAGCTAAAATACTATGATACAAGATATTATAACACTTAAAATAGCATGGGACAAAGAGGGCATTCCTGTGTAATCCGTTGATGTGATATTAAATGATGTATAATGGTACAAAATTACAGTTAAAATATTTTGATACTAGATATTATAAATATGATGTAAATATTTGTAATGTAATTATATTGCATTGCTATCACTAAAAAGGACCTCAAAGTATAGTTAGAGAATTCTTTTCATCATAAAACGAATAGTGTCAATTTGCTCACTGTTCTTGTTGAAGCCCTTTCCTCCCAAATGATTTAATCATGTCCATACAAATTGTAAGTTTTTCATTTAAACAGAACCTGTCGATTAAGTCATTTTGATTTAAAACATAATATATGAATGTTGGCCACATGCACTAACATTAATTTAAGTTTCATCATATCCACCACTCAAAAACATATTTAGATATACTATATGCAGTTTCTGTCTACCTGAATGTTACTGACTGCCACAACAATACCTCATTTTACTTTGTCTGTACAATATAACGGATGACTGTACCAGTGGTGTCCAATACGCAACTTAGACAATGTGGCTTACCAATTAGTCCTTGAAGGTCATCTGGAATTGCAGTTCAAAAGATATATTATATTCTTGCTGATCATCTGATTATGTTTTACTGAAATCCTAGATAGCGTTTGAAATATGATATAAGTAAAAGTGAACTGTTTTAAAGTGTGGGTTGATTATATAATTGATTTGTTTCTTGTGATATATACCACCGGTGTGTATATTTGAACAAGGGCTCGCCATGGGCTAAGACAGAAACTGTGTGATATATCATCCACATTTTACTATAAACATTACATAAATCTTTGGATAAGTGGTTTTCCACATAAGAAGGTGTTGATGTGTATGGCATGGCCTCAACACTTGATCCATACTTTAAATTGAAATGATGAAGCAATGAAGATGAACGTGTCACAACCAGGGATCTTCTGTTGAATGTCAGATGATGACAACGATGTTCCTACCATTACAACAATAGCTGCTCTATCTGAGATTAATGACCACCTCAGCCATGCACAGATCGAAGTTATGATCCATTTCAATATTAGAATGGCAAGCCAAGGAACCTCCCTACATTGCAGCTGATTATCTCAGTGTTGCTGCCTTCTCTGCCCCTATAAAAAGGCTATTCAGTGTTGCGGGCAGAATGTTTACTAGCAGACCTAACTTTTCAAAGATTGATGTTCATCAGATAAACTAGTATCTGAATTATCTGTTTACTTTGAATGCATTTTATGGACATTATTATTACAGTTATATGTATGTTTGGTGCCTTGGACATAAGCATGTCATTTCATTTAATTATTTCTAAATAGCTAGCATTTTATTCTTTACATTTAACCATGTTCAATATATGTTATGCAGGCTGCATAATATATTGAACATGGATAAAAACAGAATAAAATAAAGATTGAAATATATGTTTGCATACCATATATACTCGTGTATAGGCTACACTTGTTTATAAGACGCATTAGGTTTTAGGAGCAATTAACCCCTCTAAAGTCGAACCCGTGTATAAAACGCACACAAACCAGCAAATTTATTCAAAGCCATAGAATTCATCATCATCACTATCTTCATTGAACATTTGTGTTATCTGTTCATGTATCATCATACATCTCATCGCCTTCTTCGTCAGAGTCAGTGTCAGATTTGTGGTTGTAAGATCAGTGGTAAGGCATTGGTTGATCTTGAATTTCTGTCGGAGTACCAGTTTATTATACCGCACAAAACGTGTGCACCACCGGCTCATACAAGGAACGATTCATCGTTAATTATCTGTTTTGCTTTCAGTCTTATAGCGCCACGGGTAACAGCATAATTGTTGTCTATTTTCGAATATCCAGTCTTTCAGCTCTCGTTCTTTCTTCCTCTGCGTGCCTTCTTTGCTCATCTACATTTTTAGAATTAACAGATATACAACACACTATATTTGTTTCTTTTCTGTAGTTTATTCTGATAAGTTCCTATCTCTCTCTCTCCCCCTCTCTCCTCTCTCTCTCTCTCTCTCTCTCTCTATATATATATATATATATATATATATATTAATATATTGAAGTGTTTGTGTTAATTATAAATGATGCCATATCCTCAAGAATGTTTGGACATCAATATTTTACATCAATATGCAAACTAAAAAACTTTCATGACTTCAGTAGTGTTAAAAAGTGATTGATTAATTGTTTTGTTTTAGCAACAATACAAAATATATATAGGCCCTAACCATTTTAACAGTTTTTTATATGTGACTGTTTGTTAAGAACCCCGTTAAGCTGCCCATGTAAAACAATTAATAAAAACATTTAAAAACAGTTTAACCTGAATTTCACACCTGTTTCAAATTTAATATATCTATCTAAAAGATAATTAGATAAATTGTCTTTCCGTTAAATTAAAAAAAAGTAATAGCTTAAAGGAATCACAGCGCAGCGTTCTGCATCTATAAAAGTGGACAGAGTAGCGAAAAACCTAGTTTCAGGGGGAAAACAACTTATTTTATTATGTCAATCAATCTAGGTACACCAATGATGATTTTTTCTGATGGACCAGTCACAAAACACCAATACTGAATACCTCCTAAAGGAAAGTATTAATCTTTGGTTATGAAAGGTAGGCGAAAGTGGTCTTAAACCATTGATAATCGACCTACGCTAGATGTTTATCACAACTTTGTAATGAAATGCATTAATGAGATGATATATTAAGCAGCCAGGGTTATTCTCATTGAAATATGCCATAAATTTTGTTTGAAGAAGACATCTGATGGTTCAGTTTTTAATTTTACTGATATATATATCGATCTGACATCCTATTTTTACTGAAACGAATTGTGATTATTTGAACCAAACTTGTATGATATTACAGACATCCATTCCTTTAACAATTGATTATTATGTATATAATGTATTCTAAACTCTGATCTTATAGTTCAGTTGGTGACTATTGTGTTACTAATTGATCCTTCTTTTGTTGATGAACATTAGTATGCACACAACA
>JAODUP010002177.1:0-10083 GCA_025642065.1 Paralvinella palmiformis | reverse complement strand
TATGATATTGATCGCTTTTAGGGAAACAACTTGTTGGAATTTCCATTGAAATGCCTTTTCAATATTATAAAATTTTCATTAAGAAGGGGAAATAAATTCTTTTTGGTTATTTAGGGTATGTGTGATTGTTTTGATTGTTAGTTGAAAACAAAGTGGAGAAGATGAAGATGCAAATTGAATATACAAGCATGTATGTCAGGATGGCCGAGTGGTCTAAGGCGCCAGACTCAAGGTTGTAAGAGCCTTGCCTACACAGTGCAGTAGGCTCGATAGTGTTCTGGTCCGCGGGGGCGTGGGTTCAAATCCCACTTCTGACAAATAATTGTTTTGTTACATTAGTAAGAATTTCTTTGCTTGGAACATTGATGCTACTAGAAAATAAATATATAAAAATGGATATTGATTGTGAATTGAAAATGCGAATATTTTCTTTACCAGTTTAGTTTAATTTTACGTCCTAATTATTGTTAGCGATATTTCCCATGTTTGAAGGTCACAATCATATAAAGGATCAGGTCTAATAGCAGTTTCCTCTTCGCAATCTACTTTGAAAATAATTTTGGGAACCCTTTTTTCTTCATTGTGATCTCTTATCTGTTATAGAATTTGTTGCATGAATTGATTTCTTGGAAACATCAAATAAGATTTCAACACTGCGAATATTGGTTATGATTGTGTCTAGTAGACTAGATTAAAAGGTGATACAATATAGGATAGGGTACTATTTAAGAGCATTTAATATGAGTTTATATATATATAATTATGTGTTGAAGTGTATAATCTAATAACTACTACACATCAGAGTTTATGCTTAGGGATAATAACGGTATATATTGATAAAAGACCTGTAAATCTGAAAGCAGTTTTGAGAGACAAACCTTTGTGTGTGAAATGAAGGATACAAAAAATATGAATAATATTGAAAATGATAAAACAGCTATAATCAAGAACCATTAAAGAAGAAGAAGTCTATTAATATATTTATTTAAAATAAAAACGCAGAATTAAATTACTATTTAAATAGAAATGATTTGATGGAATTAAATTAGTATACGACAGACGTTTACAGAAGTCGGGAGCAGGCTTGGTTTCAGTAAAGAAATTCAATTTAATGTTCATTCCTTTAAAATATAATAGAAAGATTGCTATATATTATCGAAATATTCTGTTAACAATTACAATCCTTTTTATAAAACACGCTGAAAGGAATGATGAACAACCAGGTTATAGATAGTTGATCGCTTTTATGGGAAACAACTTGTTGTGAATTTCCATTGAAATCGCCATTTCTTAATACTTATAGGCAACATTATCATGTGTAAGAAGAGGAGATAAATTCGATTATTGCGTTACTTATGAGTATGTGTGATTGTTTTGATTGTTAGTTGAAAACAAAGTGGAGAAGATGAAGATGCGAATTGAATATACAAGCATGTATGTCAGGATGGCCGAGTGGTCTAAGGCGCCAGACTCAAGGTTGTAAGAGCCTTGCCTACACAGTGCAGTAGGCTCGATGAGTGTTCTGGTCCGCGAATGCGGGCGTGGGTTCAAATCCCACTTCTGACAAATAATTGTTTTGTTACATTAGTAAGAATTTCTTTGCTTGGAACATTGATGCTACTAGAAAATAAAGTATATAAAAATGGATATTGATTGTGAATTGAAAATGCGAATATTTTCTTTACCAGTTTAGTTTAATTTTACGTCCTAATTATTGTTAGCGATATTTCCCATGTTTGAAGGTCACAATCATATAAAGGATCAGGTCAATAGCAGTTTCCTCTTCGCAATCTACTTTGATACATGGAACCTCTTCATGGCTTGATACATCGTTGTTGCTAATGGACAGTCTGTGATCTCTTATCTGTTATAGAATTTGTTGCATGAATTGATTTCTTGGAAACATCAAATAAGATTTCAACACTGCGAATATTGGTTATGATTGTGTCTAGTAGACTAGATTAAAAGGTGATACAATATCACTGAGATAGGGTGACATGATTTAGAGAGTCACTGTTAATATGAGTTTTTGGCAGTGAACAATCGTCATCTATTGGATCTATTTTGATTGTTCCAATTGTTCAGAATCAGGATGAGCGAAGTTCTTCAATTCACTGAAAGATATATTAGGTATAACGGATATTTACTAAGAGACATTAGTATTAAATAGTGATATATATATATCACCGAGATAGGGTGACATGATTTAGAGAGTCACTGTTAATATGAGTTTATATATATATAATTATGTGTTGAAGTGTATAATCTAATAACTACTACACATCAGAGTTTATGCTTAGGGATAATAACGGTATATATTGATAAAAGACCTGTAAATCTGAAAGCAGTTTTGAGAGACAAACCTTTGTGTGTGAAATGAAGGATACAAAAAATATGAATAATATTGAAAATGATAAAACAGCTATAATCAAGAACCATTAAAGAAGAAGAAGTCTATTAATATATTTATTTAAAATAAAACACGCATGAATTAAATTACTATTAACTAGAAATGATTCTGATGGAATTAAATTAGTATACGACAGACCTTTACAGAAGTCGGGAGCAGGCTTGGTTTCAGTAAAGAAAATTCAATTTAATGTTCATTCCTTTAAAATATAATAGAAAGATTGCTATATATTATCGAAATATTCTGTTAACAATTACAATCCTTTTTATAAAACACGCTGAAAGGAATGATGAACAACCAGGTTATAGATAGTTGATCGCTTTTATGGGAAACAACTTGTTGTGAATTTCCATTGAAATCGCCATTTCTTAATACTTATAGGCAACATTATAAGTGTAAGAAGAGGAGATAAATTCGATTATTGCGTTACTATGAGTATGTGTGATTGTTTTGATTGTTAGTTGAAAACAAAGTGGAGAAGATGAAGATGCGAATTGAATATACAAGCATGTATGTCAGGATGGCCGAGTGGTCTAAGGCGCCAGACTAAAGGGTTTGTAAGAGCCTTGCCTACACAGTGCAGTAGGCTCGATGAGTGTTCTGGTCCGCGAATGCGGGCGTGGGTTCAAATCCCACTTCTGACAAATAATTGTTTTGTTACATTATAAGAATTTCTTTGCTTGGAACATTGATCAAATAGCAAATAAAGTAATAAAATGATATTATTGTGAATTGAAAATGCGAATATTTTCTTTACCAGTTTAGTTTAATTTTACGTCCTAATTATTGTTAGCGATATTTCCCATGTTTGAAGGTCACAATCATATAAAGGATCAGGTCTAATAGCAGTTTCCTCTTCGCAATCTACTTTGATACATGGAACCTCTTCATGAGCTTGATACATCGGTTGTTGCTACATGGACAGTCTGTGATCTCTTATCTGTTATAGAATTTGTTGCATGAATTGATTTCTTGGAAACATCAAATAAGATTTCAACACTGCGAATATTGGTTATGATTGTGTCTAGTAGACTAGATTAAAAGGTGATACAATATCACCGAGATAGGGTGACATGATTTAGAGAGTCACTGTTAATATGAGTTTTTGGCAGTGAACAATCGTCATCTATTTCGAGATGTATTTTGAGGTTGTTCCAATTTGTTTAGAGGAAGTCAGGATGAGCGAAGTTTCTTCGAATATCACTCTATGAATAGACTCTATACACAGTAGTAGTATACGGATAATTTATTTAACATATATATATATATTATATATATTATGATTTAGAGAGTCACTGTTAATATGAGTTTATATATATATAATTATGTGTTGAAGTGTATAATCTAATAACTACTACACATCAGAGTTTATGCTTAGGGATAATAACGGTATATATTGATAAAAGACCTGTAAATCTGAAAGCAGTTTTGAGAGACAAACCTTTGTGTGTGAAATGAAGGATACAAAAAATATGAATAATATGAAAATGATAAAACAGCTATAATCAAGAACCATTAAAGAAGAAGAAGTCTATTAATATATTTATTTAAAATAAAACACGCATGAATTAAATTACTATTAACTAGAAATGATTCTGATGGAATTAAATTAGTATACGACAGACCTTTACAGAAGTCGGGAGCAGGCTTGGTTTCAGTAAAGAAAATTCAATTTAATGTTCATTCCTTTAAAATATAATAGAAAGATTGCTATATATTATCGAAATATTCTGTTAACAATTACAATCCTTTTTATAAAACACGCTGAAAGGAATGATGAACAACCAGGTTATAGATAGTTGATCGCTTTTATGGGAAACAACTTGTTGTGAATTTCCATTGAAATCGCCATTTCTTAATACTTATGGCAACATTATCATGTGTAAGAAGAGGAGATAAATTCGATTATTGCGTTACTTATGAGTATGTGTGATTGTTTTGATTGTTAGTTGAAAACAAAGTGGAGAAGATGAAGATGCGAATTGAATATACAATCATGTATGTCAGGATGGCCGAGTGGTCTAAGGCGCCAGACTCAAGGTTGTAAGAGCCTTGCCTACACAGTGCAGTAGGCTCGATGAGTGTTCTGGTCCGCGAATGCGGGCGTGGGTTCAAATCCCACTTCTGACAAATAATTGTTTTTTTTTTGGTAATTTAAAAAACATTGTAATGAATTTAAAATCATATTTTCTTTACCTTAGTTTAATTTTACCCAAATGGCATATTTCTTTTTGAATAAATCATATTCAGTTTACGGGTTTTTTCGCAATTATTGATTAACCTTATATTATCATCGTTTGAAGGACATTACTCTTATTGTATAGTTTTGCATTTTTTCTTGAAACAAAATAATTTAACAGGGAAATATTTATGATTGTCAGTGACTGTTAAAGTTGTAAAAATCCTAATGGTGAATATTTGGATCACTGTTAATTGAGTTTTTGGAGAACAACCCATATTCAATGATTTGATTTGTTCAATTTGTTTGAGGTCAGATAGGAATTCTAATTCATCATAAAATTCTATAACCAGTAGGGTACATAAAACTTTATAAATTTAAATTTAATATGATTTTTATATATATATAATTATGTTTGAAGTGTATAATCTAATAACTACTACACATAGAGTTATGCTTAGGGATAATAACGGTTATATTGATAAAAGACCTGTAAATCGAAAGCAGTTTTGAGAGAAAAACCTTTGTGTGTGAAATGAAGGATACAAAAAAATATGATAATATTGAAAATGATAAAACAGCTATAATCAAGACATTAAAAAGAAAAGTCTATTAATATATTTATTTAAAATAAAACACGCATGAATTAAATTACTATTAACTAGAAATGATTCTGATGGAATTAAAAAAAAATTTCAGAAGTGGGAGCAGGCTTGCGTAAAGAAAATTCAATTTAATGTTCATTCCTTTAAAATATAATAGAAAGATTGCTATATATTATCGAAATATTCTGTTAACAATTACAATCCTTTTTATAAAACACGCTGAAAGGAATGATGAACAACCAGGTTATAGATAGTTGATCGCTTTTATGGGAAACAACTTGTTGTGAATTTCCATTGAAATCGCCATTTCTTAATACTTATAGGCAACATTATCATGTGTAAGAAGAGGAGATAAATTCGATTATTGCGTTACTGATGAGTATGTGTGATTGTTTTGATTGTTAGTTGAAAACAAAGTGGAGAAGATGAAGATGCGAGTTGAATATACAAGCATGTATGTCAGGATGGCCGAGTGGTCTAAGGCGCCAGACTCAAGGTGGTAAGAGCCTTGCCTACACAGTGCAGTAGGCTCGATGAGTGTTCTGGTCCGCGAATGCGGGCGTGGGTTCAAATCCCACTTCTGACAAATAATTGTTTTGTTACATTAGTAAGAATTTCTTTGCTTGGAACATTGATGCTATAGAAATAAAGTAATAAAATGGATATTATTGTGAATTGAAAATGCGAATATTTTCTTTACCAGTTTAGTTTAATTTTACGTCCTAATTATTGTTAGCGATATTTCCATGTTTGAAGGTCACAATCATATAAAGGATCAGGTCTAATAGCAGTTTCCTCTTCGCAATCTACTTTGATACATGGAACCTCTTCATGAGCTTGATACATCGGTTGTTGCTACATGGACAGTCTGTGATCTCTTATCTGTTATAAATTTGTTGCATGAATTGATTTCTTGGAAACATCAAATAAGATTTCAACACTGCGAATATTGGTTATGATTGTGTCTAGTAGACTAGATTAAAAGTGATACAATATCACGAGATAGGGTGACATGATTTAGAGAGTCACTGTTAATATGAGTTTTTAAAAATTTATTTTTTAATTTTTTGATTGTTAATTTTGTTAAAATCAATAAACTAATACACTCTAGATGATTCTATAAATAATAAGTAAAATTTTATAAAGACCTAAATTAAACATGTTTAGAGATCATTTAATATGAGTTTATATTTAAAAAAGGTTTGTTTCAATAACTACTTCAGATTTACAGGAAAATTTAACGTATTATTGATAAAACCTAAAATCTGAAGAGTTTTGAGAAAAAAAACTTTTTTAAAATAGCAAAAAATATATATTTTAAATATAAACAGTATTCAAATCTTTGGAAAACCCTATTTATTTTTTTAAAATCACCTTTTAAAATTCTATTAAACTAGAAAATTTTCATAAAAATTATTCGCAGTTTTAAAATCAATTTGGGTTTTTCCCAAAAAAAAATTAAATTTTAATGAAAAAATTCTTTAAAATAAAGAAAGATTGTTATTTACAAAACCTGTTAACCTTTTAAATTCCTTTTAAAAAAAAGTAAAAAGGAAGAGGAAAACTGGTTTAGATTGATCCTTTTATAAAAATTTTTGGAATTTCCGGGGGAAATTTCCCCAACAAAAATTAAAGGCAAAATTTAAAACTAATGGTAAAAGAAAAAAAATTCGATTTTCTTACTAATATATTTGTATTTTTTATTTTTATTTGAAAAAAATTTTAAGAAAAAAATTTCATTAATTTAAAACAAAAAAATTATGTCGGGATGGGATTTAACCCAGCCGGGAATTGCACCAGAACACTCATCGAGCCTACTGCACTGTGTAGGCAAGGCTCTTACAACCTTGAGTCTGGCGCCTTAGACCACTCGGCCATCCTGACATACATGCATTGTATATTCAATTCGCATCTTCATCTTCTCCACTTTGTTTTCAACTAACAATCAAAACAATCACACATACTCATAAGTAACGCAATAATCGAATTTATCTCCTCTTCTTACACTTGATAATGTTGCCTATAAGTATTAAGAAATGGCGATTTCAATGGAAATTCACAACAAGTTGTTTCCCATAAAAGCGATCAACTATCTATAACCTAGTTGTTCATCATTCCTTTCAGCGTGTTTTATAAAAAGGATTGTAATTGTTAACAGAATATTTCGATAATATATAGCAATCTTTCTATTATATTTTAAAGGAATGAACATTAAATTGAATTTCTTTACTGAAACCAAGCCTGCTCCCGACTTCTGTAAACGTCTGTCGTATACTAATTTAATTCCATCAGAATCATTTCTAGTTAATAGTAATTTAATTCATGCGTGTTTTATTTTAAATAAATATATTAATAGACTTCTTCTTCTTTAATGGTTCTTGATTATAGCTGTTTTATCATTTTCAATATTATTCATATTTTTTTGTATCCTTCATTTCACACACAAAGGTTTGTCTCTCAAAACTGCTTTCAGATTTACAGGTCTTTTATCAATATATACCGTTATTATCCCTAAGCATAAACTCTGATGTGTAGTAGTTATTAGATTATACACTTCAACACATAATTATATATATATAAACTCATATTAACAGTGACTCTCTAAATCATGTCACCCTATCTCGGTGATATTGTATCACCTTTTAATCTAGTCTACTAGACACAATCATAACCAATATTCGCAGTGTTGAAATCTTATTTGATGTTTCCAAGAAATCAATTCATGCAACAAATTATATAACAGATAAGAGATCACAGACTGTCCATGTAGCAACAACCGATGTATCAAGCTCATGAAGAGGTTCCATGTATCAAAGTAGATTGCGAAGAGGAAACTGCTATTGACCTGATCCTTTATATGATTGTGACCTTCAAACATGGGAAATATCGCTAACAATAATTAGGACGTAAAATTAAACTAAACTGGTAAAGAAAATATTCGCATTTTCAATTCACAATCAATATCCATTTGTATATACTTTATTTTCTATTAGCATCAATGTTCCAAGCAAAGAAATTCTTATTAATGTAACAAAACAATTATTTGTCAGAAGTGGGATTTGAACCCACGCCCGCATTCGCGGACCAGAACACTCATCGAGCCTACTGCACTGTGTAGGCAAGGCTCTTACAACCTTGAGTCTGGCGCCTTAGACCACTCGGCCATCCTGACATACATGATTGTATATTCAATTCGCATCTTCATCTTCTCCACTTTGTTTTCAACTAACAATCAAAACAATCACACATACTCATAAGTAACGCAATAATCGAATTTATCTCCTCTTCTTACACATGATAATGTTGCCTATAAGTATTAAGAAATGGCGATTTCAATGGAAATTCACAACAAGTTGTTTCCCATAAAAGCGATCAACTATCTATAACCTGGTTGTTCATCATTCCTTTCAGCGTGTTTTATAAAAAGGATTGTAATTGTTAACAGAATATTTCGATAATATATAGCAATCTTTCTATTATATTTTAAAGGAATGAACATTAAATTGAATTTTCTTTACTGAAACCAAGCCTGCTCCCGACTTCTGTAAAGGTCTGTCGTATACTAATTTAATTCCATCAGAATCATTTCTAGTTAATAGTAATTTAATTCATGCGTGTTTTATTTTAAATAAATATATTAATAGACTTCTTCTTCTTTAATGGTTCTTGATTATAGCTGTTTTATCATTTTCAATATTATTCATATTTTTTGTATCCTTCATTTCACACACAAAGGTTTGTCTCTCAAAACTGCTTTCAGATTTACAGGTCTTTTATCAATATATACCGTTATTATCCCTAAGCATAAACTCTGATGTGTAGTAGTTATTAGATTATACACTTCAACACATAATTATATATATATAAACTCATATTAAATATTTAAATTGTTTATAAATAAAAAAAATTATCCTTAATTACTCTGTGAAGATCTATTCATAGAGTGATATTCGAAGAAACTTCGCTCATCCTGACTTCCTCTCAACAAATTGGAACAACCTCAAAATACGATCTCGAAATAGATGACGATTGTTCACTGCCAAAAACTCATATTAACAGTGACTCTCTAAATCATGTCACCCTATCTCGGTGATATTGTATCACCTTTTAATCTAGTCTACTAGACACAATCATAACCAATATTCGCAGTGTTGAAATCTTATTTGATGTTTCCAAGAAATCAATTCATGCAACAAATTCTATAACAGATAAGAGATCACAGACTGTCCATGTAGCAACAACCGATGTATCAAGCTCATGAAGAGGTTCCATGTATCAAAGTAGATTGCGAAGAGGAAACTGCTATTAACCTGATCCTTTATATGATTGTGACCTTCAAACAGGGAAAAATATCGCTAACAATAATTAGGACGTAAAATTAAACTAAACTGGTAAAGAAAATATTCGATTTTCAATTCACAATCAATACCCATTTTATTACTTTTTTTTCTATAGCATCAATGTTCCAAGCAAAGAAATTCTTACTAATGTAACAAAACAATTATTTGTCAGAAGTGGGATTTGAACCCACGCCCGCATTCGCGGACCAGAACACTCATCGAGCCTACTGCACTGTGTAGGCAAGGCTCTTACAACCTTGAGTCTGGCGCCTTAGACCACTCGGCCATCCTGACATACATGCTTGTATATTCAATTCGCATCTTCATCTTCTCCACTTTGTTTTCAACTAACAATCAAAACAATCACACATACTCATAAGTAACGCAATAATCGAATTTATCTCCTCTTCTTACACTTATAATGTTGCCTATAAGTTTTAAGAAATGGCGATTTCAATGGAAATTCACAACAAGTTGTTTCCCATAAAAGCGATCAACTATCTATAACCTGTTGTTCATCATTCCTTTCAGGTGTTTTATAAAAAGGAT
>JAODUP010002163.1:0-20127 GCA_025642065.1 Paralvinella palmiformis | reverse complement strand
TATTGTAAGAGGGGAAGTTGGTAATCTTGAATTGAAATATGCCAGGTATGTTCGTAGAATTAAGTATTGGCTGGAACTATTGCCTGTTTCATCCGACAGATATATTAGTAATATCTATCGCGTTTTATATGGCCAGGCAGAAACAGTTGGCATACTTCCGTATCAATATTATTTTCAATTATTTACTGCACTTTGAGTGCAATAAATAATTGCCAATACGTAAGCATTTAATATATTTATCCAGATTATGCATGACTGGTCATCGATTAGGTATTGAGAGAGGAAGGTGGCCCCGGCCAGCTCGTATCCCGTATGAGGATAGCAAATGTGTAAATTGTAACAAAATAGATCACGAATATCACTTTGTACTGGAATGTTCTCTCCATGATGGCATCAGAAGATGACATATTCCAAGTTATTATCAAACACATCCAAGTATGCATAAATGTAGTGAATTGATATCTACGACCGTTTCTGGTACCTTAAAAAACCTTGAAACGCAGCGTGCAAATATATGTGTGCACCTTAGTTAAGAGGGTGCGGCCTAGGGCCTTACGTACATTTGTTTAATAAATTAAACATTTATAAAATGTTTCCACTGATCATCTCTTCGCACCAGGAATCCGTTTTATATGCGTCTGATGCTAAATAAAAACGCCATTTATTCGCTTTAAGATTGCATTTCACTCTGTTGCTATATCATTTTTCACTCATTTCGACTAACGTCAGAGAACAATTGTTCCAATACTGCTGATCTTTTATTGTTGAAACAAATTAATTGGTTTACATTTGAATTAGTTCTAATGGTTAATGAACCTTCTTTGTCAGTTAATTACGATACGCTAAGTACGTATCACGTATATTAGTTGCCACATTACCTTAACATAGATTTTCAAACACACACACATACACAAACCGACACATAAACACACACTCGCGCGCGCGCAAACACAAAGACACACAGATTAGTAGTAACAAATATGCTCAGTACCTTTCTGCTCATAAACAAAAAACATTATATGTACAGAAAACTTAACCTCTTTAACATTAAAAAAGGAACTTAGCCAATATACATGAATAATTCACCCATTAAGTAAAATATTGCTCATTACTCGAAGCTAAAATACGCACATAAAAGGGACACGCACACACATAGACACATCAAAAGAATTTTAAAAAATTTATATATATATATATATATATATATATATATATATATATATATATATATATATATATATATATAATTAGTAGTTACCCCTCTCAACTGTGGTTGAACGTGTTCCTATTTTGACATCATTTATAATTTGGCTGAACATGTTTTAAAATTGTGAAATGAAGGTGAACTTTTCCTTTAAGTGAATTTCTAATCACACACACAACACACACACACACACACCACTCCCCACACACACATACGCACCCACGTACACACATACATACATATCTATATATATATCTTTTTATATATATATATATATATATATATATATATATATATATATATATATATATACACACTCATATATACATCTAAATACACATACACACACACAGAAAATATATATATTTCCAAAAAAAAAAAATCCCCAAAAAAAACGTATACAAGAATTATAAACAATGACCTCTACCCATTTTACATAATATATAGAGCACCTTACATTAAATATAAAATAGCTTCACCCTCAATAAATGGATAATTAAAATATATACTGAAGACATGAAACTATTTAATTAACATTTACCTGAACAACTGTGACAGATATCTACTTTCAAAATAACAAAAATCAACATACAAAGGTTGATCTTATTTGATTCTTTTACCGAATTTGATCTTTTTTGTTAAAATTCTCAATCTAACAACATCAATAAATCTCCTTCTGGATCCAATCTCTATTTAGTCACCTTGGCGTACACGTCACCAGCTTCTGTTTCAAAGTGTTCTGTGTGCTTGATTCCAGAACTCTTCTCATCATTAGATGGTGTCTCTGAGTCCACAGCAGTTCCGGATTTCGTTGCCTCTTTCTCTTCACTGGCTTTATCCATCTTTGACTTTTGGTTTCTTTTCTTATTCGGTTTGGCGTACAACTCTTCCGGATTTATTCCATCTTTGTTCTTGTTTATGTCGTCATCTGTTTTGGTTGTTTGTTTATCCGATACGGCATACAAGTCACCAGATGGAGCTTCTTTGTGTCTTACGTCAGCACTTCTTGTGTTTTTATCCCCAGTGACACCATATGGGTCTATCATGTCATTAGGATCGTCAGGTGGCTCTACATCAGCATATTCAGGATCATCTTTTTTCGCTTGTTTTGATGACGGATGATGAAATTCCTCATTTACATACCTTTGCTCATCATTTGGCTTTTTTCGCTTCTTTCTGTAATACGAAGTGTTTCATTGTCATAAAAATAAGTTTGAACTCAGTTAACCATATTATGTAATATAGATAAGAATATTTGTCACAAAATAATTTCACCACTATCTTCTAAACTGTTATATTTGATCAAAACAATTTGACACTGGCTAAGCATAGGGGGTACCGTTCCTACTATTTTTTTCTAAATCGGATACTTTTTTTTAAAATTTGTTATTCAATAATTCTTCAACTTCAACACTAATATACGGATCTGAAGATATACGCAGAGCTATAGATACAAGAGTATAACAAGATCACAATCGCTTTATGTATATATTAATATTGATGAATATATATATAAGTGGTTAACTATATATCACGCCAAACCTATAATAAGAAAGGCAAAAACTATTACAAAATTATTAATTTAATGCAAATATAGAGGTATTTCATGACGACGATTTCCATTTGAGAGTCGTGTCCCTCTGGGTCCACTAAAGGGTTTCATCTTTGAACCCTAAATCAATTATATTTGTTACGTTGAACCATCTGTTAAAATGTTCTTTTATAAATTATGAAATCACAACTAGAGGACACAAACTGGTTCATATATTGATAAATTGTCTGTTTCAGTTACAAACTACGTGTTTATTTTCGACTGATATGCTATATTTCGTAAATATCGATTGATCTGCCGTTTTTCAAGTTTAATATATCGGCCGTTTGGTGCATGAAATATTTGTTTTTCGTATGTTTTATGCTAGATCTCTCAATTAACGATTGCTTTAGACCAACTTTCGCCACAAATATACCTTTGTATTTGACAATTTAAAACTGTATAGTTGATTACATGCCCAACTGTAGTTTAACAATACACCATCTTTAATTATAACATGTAATATTTATACCGTGAATCCCAAGTGTAATGTTGTAAATTTATAACTCGCACAGTCTTTGAGCAAATGAATATTCATTAAACATGTTGGCTGTTCTGAGAAAAATCGTTCTAAACAACGATGATCTGTAATTATGAGAGTACAAGAGACTTATATTAAAGACTTATACACATGAGATAATTATATTTACGTGATTTTCGATTATATATTGTTCGTCATCAGATATTGTCAAAACATCTGACTTGGTGTGCGATAGCCATTGCCTCAGAGCTTCAGCCGACTTGTGTGATGCAGGTTGGCTACCTCCAACAAATAATCTGATATATATTAACCCAATTATTAGCAACATTGTTACAAGAATTTGTTATTCCAAAAAAACGTGTTGTTCTATGGCATTTCGCTATACCCACATTGTCGTTGACTCACAGCGACAGTTAATATCTGGATTACGCCCTGGCAAAGTCGCGGAAATAATTTATCTTGCTTTGTAATCTACATTATTTGTGAGTTAATAAAACAAAGTAAATGAAAAGTAAAAAGGAAATAATTTTGGACATGATACTTTATCCCCACGGATTTTCACTAATTTAAAAACATCCATAGAATAATTTACTGTCATTCACAATATAATATCTTTGACATTTAATTAACTATTTTATAACGTTCTTCTAACTCACTGCTATCTCAAGAACACTGGTAACTCTACATTTACTTAATGATAGTTTATGACCAGCAATATTTTCAAAACAAAACATTTAATATATATTAAAATTTGGTAAAACAATACTTACATCACAAAGAATACAGCCAATCCAATGACAATAGCAAGTACTATCACAACAATAATAGGGGTAATATAAACTGCAAATAAAATTAATTAATTAATTAATTAGTGACGGAGAGATTGAGTAAGTGAGTGAATAAATAAATGAAAACGTGAGTGAGTGAGTACGTGAGTGAGTACGTGAGTGAGTACGTGAGTGAGTACGTGAGTGAGTACGTGAGTGAGTACGTGAGTGAGTACGTGAGTACGTGAGAGAGTGAGTGAGTGAGTGAGTGAGTGAGTGAGTGAGTGAGTTAGTGAATGAGTTAGTGAGTGAGTGAGTGAGTGAGTGAGTGAGTGAGTGAGTGAGTGAGTGAGTGAGTGAGTGAGTGAGTGAGTGAGTGAGTGAGTGAGTGAGTGAGTGAGTGAGTGAGTGAGTGAGTGAGTGAGTGAGTGAGTGAGTGAGTGAGTGAGTGAGTGAGTGAGTGGGTGAGTGAGTGAGTGAGGAGTGAGTGGTGGGTGAGTGAGTGAGTGAGTGAGTGAGTGAGTGGTGGTGGTGAGGTGGGTGAGTGAGTGGGAGTGAGTGAGTGGTGAGTGGGGGTGAGTGAGTGAGTGAGTGAGTGAGTGAGTGAGTGAGTGAGTGAGTGAGTGAGTGAGTGAGTGAGTGAGTGAGTGAGTGAGTGAGTGAGTGAGTGAGTGAGTGAGTGAGTGAGTGAGTGAGTGAGTGAGTGAGTGAGTGAGTGAGTGAGTGAGTGAGTGAGTGAGTGAGTGAGTGAGTGAGGAAAATGAGTGGTGTGATGGTGAGTGAGTGAGTGAGTGAGTGAGTGAGTGAGTGAGTGAGTGAGTGAGTGAGTGAGTGAGTGAGTGAGTGAGTGAGTGAGTTGGTGAGTGAGTGAGAAAGGCGGGGAATACTTTAGCTAGTCTGTCAGTCAAGTATTCAATCATTCCATTTCTAAACACACACACACACACATCATTTAAATTGCATTATTTATTTATATATTTGATATAAAATATTGTTTACTTACCGATTTTGAAGCTGTTCTTGTTATCTTTATCCATCAACGAGTCAGTATCTTTGACCTTTGTTGTTGTTGTTATTGTTATGTCTTCAGTTGTTCTTGGAGTTGTTGTTTTATTCGTTATTGATGTTATTGTTTCTGTGGTACCTTTTGATATCACTGTTGCTGTTGTTGATGTTGTTGTTTGGCTACTGTCTTTATCAAGAGATTTTTTTCCATAAATAATAATTAATATACTGAAAATAGTTTTGGAATATTAAATATCATATTTTCAGATAGTTTCCCCTTTTCAGTACAGTTTGAAGTAGCTAAGTAACAATGTAGACAAAACATTTATATGTAAGTATACAATTAAACCTTAGAATGAACTGTCTTTCTTAAACAAACAATAAATATCGTAAAACAACAGCTGAGTGGAGGAATTAATAATTTCAAATTTTATTTTCCTTCATTTTGTGTTGTTCAGCTGTAGATTGTGATGCATTTTTGGCCTACTATCACTCACTCACTCACTCACCCAACCATCCACTCGCTTAAAGGAACATTTCTCCTTCATTTCAAATGTTCATGCGTAATAAAAATATGTCCTACCAAATTATAAATGATGCCATAAAATGAAAACTATTAACCACATATTAAATAATCCAGTTAAAGGTGTTGATAATTGACTATTAATTGTCTGGGGTCGCCGCCATTTTGAAGTCAGACACAGACCGGATGCTCATGAAACATGACGTCATTTACCACAAATTGTTTATATTACACGGTTATAACAATGTAAACAGAAGTCAATCAAACTTGTAATTTCGGAACAAAAGTGTATTTACCTATATTACATTACTGTTGGTACTACCAGCTTCGTGTGTTAATGTAGTAGGTAAAGAAAACTGTAAAGTGAAATTCTTTAAGACAATTGTTTGATGCCTTCTTTAGTAAGAGTCAGATTTATGTAAATGAACCGACAACGACGTCAGTCAGTAGTAGTTAGGTTGAGGTTTGGGGAAGGTAAGGTCACGAGGATGGCTAAGCCAGAGCATCTCTGACCATAATTAATCGAGATCGAGATGGCCACCTAATCCTGATGCCAGCTGAAGTAAGAATACGTGACTTTCTTCCTTCCCGACATTCAATCTAGAATTCGAGGAATCCGTAAAGACTGACCTTCGGTAATTAGGATTATTTCAATAAATCTATAATATCAGGTAGAGTTTGTGATTATTATATTGGAATTTGGGGTTACTTTTTAAGCATCACACATCTAAATAATATCATCCGAGGGTGAACTTTTCGCTTAATCAATAATGAATCAATCAATCAATAATAAACAAATGTCAGATTCTGCCTTTTAGGGTGTTCAAATATTATGTGCGCTGATTCAGGAATATTTCATCTCATAACATTTCCAGACAATTGTCAGTTCAGTATTTAATATTCAGCCCACAACACTAGCCACAATTAGTTTACACCTTATATTATTATATCTCCTAGAGCGTGACACTGTTTACCAATCGCTATTGTCATTCTGTGCGGGAGGTCGCAGGTTCGAGCCCCGGCCTTGGCACTATAGTAGGGGGAGTTTACCATCCAACCGGGCAACTGACAAGGTTTTCTCCACCAAACATGTAATATATTCTAAATTCTAAATTTATTTAGAATTAGTCTCTTTGGTGAAGCTATAAATTACAGACCATTTGCGTCTCCTTAATTTGAGGTTCCCAGCCACGTTAAAACTGCCATTTCGGCCATTATTATTTAAATTTTTATATATATATATATATATATATATATATATATATATATATATATATATATATATATTATATATATATATATAATTAAAAAATTTGAAGCCGTAACAGGAATAAACGTAAACGATAATGTGTAACAGTTAAGCTTTCCTCTCTATGATTGGCTATTTTATGGATACTACTCTGAGTGTTGAGAATGTCTAGACAATAGAAATATCGTTATGAACAAGATTATTCTGTTTATAACGGTGTTTTTTAATCTCAGTTAATAGACCGTAATAGATGGTTTTGTAATGTATGTGTGTTTGTATGTGTGTGTTTGTGTGTTTGTGTGTGCGTGCGTGCGTGGGTGTGTGCGTGTGTGTGTATTGTGTGTGTGTGTGTATGTTGTGTGTGTGTGTGTGTGTGTGTGTGTGTGTGTGTGTGTGTGTGTGTGTGTGTGTGTGTGTGTGTGTGTGTGTTTATAATGTACGCGATATGTAAGTTCTTGTTTAAACAACTAAATTTTAAATGTATTATATGGTACTTATATTATTTCAGATATTTCAATATAACTCACCATTCATACAAATAAAATATCTCAGAGGCGGACTATTACAACTTTGTGTAAACCATTTGTTTCCTTTATCTCTGTCTATATAGATACAATCATCATCTGAAGAATCTATCTCTGTGTTATTATTCCAGTTAAAGTAATGTATTGGTTGTTTGTCTCCATTAATGTTGGAACCTGTAAAAATAAGTTAATATAGATACCTAATTAATTATTAATAATCAAACATCATATATATCATAGTGAGTTGAATATTATTAAAAGAGTTGTTATTTAAAACTTATTAAATTAATTACTAAATATTAACTTAATACACACATTTACCTGTCATCCAGAACCAGATTCTCTTTCTGACACCAAACCATAACTGTACACAGACTTTACTGTCATTAACAAAGTTAATGATGCTGTTGATCAAAGTGTCATCATCTAAGTAAGAGTAAGCTATATCACCTTGTATATCACTCTGACTACAATATGTCTCACCATTGTACCAATCTATTCTGTTTCCATCAGGTCCATCATATTTTGTCTTTCTGTAACATTTATCACCAAAATGGGAATCTGATGAGCAACAGCTATCTAAAAATTTAAAGAGATAATTATACAATAAGAGTTGTAAAGAAATACATAAGATTTTATATTACACAGGAATTTTATTTACTATTTACCTGTTTTACTTTCATCATATTGACAAAGTAATCGCGAAGAAGTGGTTTTCTCATCACAGTTATCATCATGATATTCTGGAGCGCGGTTTTTACATAACCTTACATACAAACAATAAGAAGTTGTCTGGGAAGATGTTGTGACTGAAAATGAATAAAGTTAGCTTCTTAAATTAACACAAAATATAGGTTTATAAGTATTTTAATTTATTGAAGAAACTAAACGGCTTATTATATATTACATGTAGCCACAAACACAAACAAACACACTCGCACGCATCCCCCCACATAGGCATATTCATACATACATACATACATACATGCATACACACACAATCACACACACGCACACACACACACACATACACACACACACACACACTAGAGCCCTGCACGGGTTGGATTAACCCGTTCGGGTTAACCCAACCCGAATCCGCGGGGCGACTTGGGCGGGTCGAACGTTTTCTTCGGATCACGGTTGGGTTTGGGTTGAAGTCTTGTCGGTTGGGTTCGGGTTGTTGTCTTGTGGGTTGGGGTTAGTGTCTTGTGGGTTGTGTTGTGTATGGGTTGCTTGAAACAAATGTGGGTTTTATTTATTTTAAATAAAAAATATATGCTCAGCCGCATCCCGTTATTCAGCCACCGCCAATCCTTACGCAATACGAATACCATACATTGTCATATAAATACAACCCGCTATTACGACCACACACCGTGAGCTCCGGTGGCATAGCGGTTTAAGTACCCGGCATTTGGTGCCAAGGATCACAGGTTCGAACCCCGCAAGAGGTCGAAACCTTTCAAGAGATTAATTTCTCGGCTCACAACATCGTGGGTGGCTGATAACGTTAAATGGCGTTGCCGTCTCCACTGATTTATTTAAAATAAAGGAGGACATTAAAAACCCCAGAGGATGTAAAACACTTTGACAGTGACCACCCTCGGGGTATTTCGGCTCCATCTTTCCGTACTGCTCCCCCGTGATTGGTGTGGTGGGTTAATAACAGGTTCCCTTTTATGCAAACAGTGATATAATAGCAGTAGTTGACTAGTTTATGGGATTCTTTACAGAGAGGTGTTGTGTTGCTACAGCTGTTAATTAGTAAGTAGTTTGATTACTTATACATATTTACCTGTACTCCTAATCATTGCGTTCAGGTGCTATCAAGCAACACATATCTTCGTATATAAGATACTAGAAAAAATAAGCTAGTCACATTGCCTTCTCTCATTGCTGATACATGCTGCGGGACATTTGTTGCTATTCGATAATAGTAGCTATTGTGTTTTATTGAAGTCATTTATCGTATTCTAACCTGGACGAGTTCGATGATGAAATTAATGAATAGCCAAAAAATAGAGAGCTCCAGGCCTATTAACAGTATGTAGTAAAAGACTGTCTAGTGTAAACAGTGTCCTATTCAAGAAGAGTGCTATTCATCATACCAAATGAAAAGGTTTAGTTTGCTTTTCAATAAATTATCTTAATAACATGAATTTTGTATGTTTCGTGTTCGGACTCCATTCATGTGGGTTGGGCACGAGTTATAGTCTTGTGGGTTCAGTTGGGCACGGTTCAATATTAGTTTAAATATGGGTTCGGGTTGAGATTTGTTCGTTTGAGTTGGGTGTGAGTCGAGTAGTTCCGGGTTGAGGTTCAGCTTTCCAACCCGTCCAGGACTCTAACACACACACACACACACACACACACACACACACACACACACACACACACACACACACACACACACACACCACACACACACACACACACACACAGAGTCACACACATAGACTCTCTCTCACACAGACACACACATACACACATATACACACACATACACACACACATATGCTTATTCAAGTAGTCATCTTTAAAATATATGAGAAATTTATCAACTGTTTACACATATACATACATTGTTTATTAAACTCTGATCCATTCATATATCTCCATTTTTCATCAGTACTCCGTCGTCCTCCAATCCATATTTGTCTTCGTGTAACCTGAGGTAGATCCTGAAGTAATTTCTCTATAACTGTTTGTGTTTGACTGGACTCGATCCTTGCCATCTCTAAACCATCCTTATTACATGCTACAAGACTCGGATTCCATGCTAGATAGGAAGTATTACCCTCATATATATAATAACACGACGATCCTTCACATACGGTCTTAATGATATGTTGACAACTAGATGATAACACACAACAACCTGGAATATAAAAATATTAAATATATCACAACAAACATTTTATAAACAAACACTTTTAGCATACATCAATAGCACAAGGTCATAACATAATGTTACGTCTTTTGCATGTTTATTTTTTTTAATAGTTCTGTTGCACGTTTGAAAGACGGAACGAAGATTAACTAAGCCCCGCCTACATATTGTACTCGTTTGATATATAAATGAATATTTATTAGGCGTCGTATAGAACTATTTATCAGTACTAACGACTGTCTTGGAATGAAATCTCCAGTCCATGAACAGAATGGATAGGTGATCGATTTATGGTAAACAATTTATAATGAGTTATAATTTAAATATTTGGATTATGAAAGAAATGTATTCTTTTAGGAGGGAATGATCTGTGAGGGATTATGTTTTACATTATGTATAGTATTACTTCCATTAAAATAATTAATATATTTATATTATATAACTTAGACAAAGGTGTACTTTATTTCGATAAAGATTAAGAATATAGTGTCTTATCTTAGTTTCATTTAGCCACCGTATTCACCCGTACCACAATACCGAACTGTCTAGTGGCGTCCTCGTGTGGAGATAAATAAAACTACATAAATATATTAAGCGATTTAAATCAACTTGTGGCCCGGCCCGTCTGTAATTTAAACAAATGAACCATATGTACAAGTAAAGTGCCAATTAATATATATCACAAATATTTACTCACAGAAAATGATAAGTAAACAGTGCACAAACATGGTCCCTGTACTTGTGACGTTGAAGCGCCGTTGATATTGTGTAACATGCGTTACAGTTCAAACACGGAAGTTTACATCCACCATTAGCTGCTCTATTGTGTCTGTATTCTCTGAATCGGGTCTCTTCTAACTTTAAAGGTAGATAGATACTCCACGGAATACGGAGATGTTCCACATACAATTATATCCAAGAAAACAATTATAAATGGTGTCTCTTCTCCTTATTCGTAGATAACGACAGAAGTTAAGATATCTAGTCAGGTTGTCTTATTCATCAACATATACATATAACATATAACAACTGCCAGTAACACTGAGCCGACAGAAGTTTAAAGCTGTATACTGTTTGTTATTAGAACGATCACTGGCTGTTGTTGCGCCCTCATGCGTTAAGAACTCTTGGCTCACTTAATACGCCAGACGTCTTTATCTGTCATAGTCTATGTCATTCAACTGTTTTGGTGGTGGTGATATTTTACAGTGTAATATCTCAGTGAAAAATCGAACTTTGTTACTCATACAGCAGTTAGGCAAATGTTTATTTACTAAGCATTTTGAGGGTATGACAAAACCGCTCTAAACGATGATAATTCGATGATTTTGTAAGAACAAAATACTTATACTGAAATTAATATATCTGAGATAATTATAATTTCCAGTTCTTTGATTTCACACTCTTTTTCTTTTCAAATGTTTATAATTGATGGTACGAGCGGGAGACACTGTTCAGCAGCTTCTGTAGTCTCGAAAGATGAAAACTGAGTTTCCCGATAAGTATACAAGGAAAGGTTATATTTAGCATCAAGGACATTCTATGAAATTGCTAGGAAGATGTACAAATGGATTAGATTATATTTAATTATTGTTATTTTATATACTTGCAACACATAACTAATTTCACCTGAAGCTACCCACCTCAGCCCTCGATTAAAAAGGAATACTTTGGAGGAAGTTATTTGGTTTTTCAATTGATCAAAGCTTTTCGCTTTGAATAATAACTAAATTATTGTTCATAGAGTATCTTCTTATTTGGAAAAAATATGTAAAAACAGTCCATATGTTTAATTTATAATTAGTAACATTCTATGACCGTTTTAATAAGAATGTACAAATATATGTTGATAATAATATAATATATTAATTTTGATACATGATTTGACTCAACTGGTGCCAAATAACTTCTTTATCTATCTATCTATCTATCTATATATATATAAATATATATATATATATATATATATATATATATATATATATATATATATATATATATATATATATATATATCACCTGCTCTGTCTTTTCCAATATTAGAGCTACTTGATATTTAAATGTCAAATGATTTTTTAATTTCCACCATCCAGTGTCTTATTTTCCAGCTGCCCAAGCCAGAAATTGATATCAGCGGCTAAATACATATCACCAACCTGTCAGTCTCTGACAACAAGAGTGACACCCCAAAAATACTTGATCTCAATAGTCCAACATCGATGTGTCCCTATAATGTTCTTTAACGCACTATTTCTAACTAACCAGAGCTAATTTATCTACTCATCTGAGAAGACAAAAGAAAAGAAACAATATTTACTTTAGTAGATTTACTGGTTGAAAGATAGTAAAATGTACATCAGATTGTTCCCTTCAGATAAAATGTATCATGTATGATGCCCCCAGGTCTGGGTCAAAAACGAGAAGAAACAAATTAGCGATATACTAGTATAGGTCTAGAATAGTCGGTTTGGTTTGGTTTTGTTGTTCGGGGAGAATCCCCAGGCTGTCGCTTAATCAGCACAGCCGCTACGTTGGAGTGGTTCAGAAGCCTCCTCCCCCACCACTCACAGGGGAGAAGTACGGAAAGATGGAGCCAAAATACCCTGATGGTGGTCACTGCCAGAGTGTTTTACGTCCTCAGGGGGTTTTGAACGTCCCCCTTTATTTTAAATAATTCAGTGGAGACGGCAGCGCCATTTAACGTGGTCAGCCACCCACGATGTAGTGAGTCGAGAAATTAATCCCTAGAAAAGTTTCGACCTCTTACGGGGTTCGAACCTGCGACCGTTGGCATCAAGTGTCGGTTGCTTAACCGCTAGGCCACCGGAGCTCACTTAAGTCGGCATTTGTCAGTTTTATTTATAGTAACGTGTTCGCATGTAGATAGTGTAAGTATAGGCAATACTGCTGCCACCTGGTGTATGCCAAGTGCACCATTCTGTTTCTGGCAGAATGAGTCTTTGGCTATCTTTTGTTACAGGCTATCTTGTAAGGAGGAAGATCTCAAATGGACATTATCTGTACTGACGTACCTGTGTAATCTACTACAAATGACCATTTCCTAAGTAACAGTAAGGCGTTTCTCATAAGTACTTTAATTGGTTTAAATTTGTTGTTAGGTGATTGTGATGTTTCAGGAGATAATTTCGATTCCTCCAAAAAATTCGATCACTCCATTAAATCGATTTTTTTCTATCATAACATAATTTTTTTGTATCTGAACCAATGATTAAACTCTTTTATTAATAACTAAACTATCTATTACGCTAATATACCGAACATTAGAAACTAACTACGCTCCAACGTAGGCGCTGACATCTGTCTAAATCGATTGATCGATTACCAAAGATCAACTACTGATTAGTCAGTGGGTTCGTAGGCGGATATAGAGCCATTAATGTTTCCTCTTTCACACACATATATCAGACTTTAGGTGTCCTTATATCATCACTTATTATATGATGAGACGCTTATCATAATTTCCTTCAAAACATGAAACAGAAACCATATAATCGACCATATACACTATCTGAAACGAACGACCATCGGAAATTAATTTTCATTGCCAAAAACTGCCTGAGATATGTGTGCATTTTATTATATCTGCTAATAGTTTGTTTTCTTTATTTCCTAAAATGTCCTAAACTGATCATCTCTCTCTAAATGGGCTAAACATGGTCGCACTGGCTCAGAACATCAATGCCTAAATACACTTTAAACCTTATGCACCCATAAATCTAGACATAAATAAATTTATATGCATAAAAATTAAATTACAAAGAAATCTCCGCATATGAAAACATTCTTCGAAACGAAGCGGTTCTATGTAGATTACGTATAGAAAACGGGAGTGTGCACAATTTGATACCACAACTCTCAGTAAATAACACATGCTATAGAATTCAATGACCACCCGTACGTAAAAGCGATATGTCGGAAGGCAGCAATTTTATGATCTCATTCGCGCGTTCCTTCACACACAGAAGACGGAAGACTCGATGTGTGTTGCTTGTTTTGTTTTTGTTGTTCGGGGAGAATCCCCAGGCTGTCGCTTAATCAGCACAGCCTCTATGTTGGAGTGGTTGAGAAACCCCCTCCCCCACCACTCACAGGGGAGCAGTACGGAAAGATGGAGCCAAAATATCCTGAGGGTGGTCACTGCCAGAGTGTTGTACGTCCTCAGGGGCTTTTAAGGTCCCCCTTTATTTTAAATAACTCAGTGGAAATAACAGCCATCCACGATGTTGTGAGCCGAGAAATTAATCTCTGGAAGGGTTTCGACCTTTTACGGGGTTCGAACCTATGACCGTTAGCACCAAGCGCCGATTGCTTAACTGCTAGGCCACTGGAGCTTACACATGTGTTTATTGTTTATTTCAACTATACAATATGTCTCTCTTCTCAATTTAGTAGACTTGTATCAATTACCAGTTAACAAATATGTACTTTCATTTCTTAAGGACTTATTGCCATCTTCGTTAAAACACATATTTACTTTATCACAAAATGAACATGGCCACAACACCAGACACTCGACAGTATACAGATTAATGGTACAAAAACACACACCATGTCTGCGTGCCACAGCATCATCCAAATGGATCCTCAAACATGGATTCTTTTACCACATGATATCGACATGTGCAACTCAGTATTCATATCTTGTGCGAGTTTATCATCCAGATTCAAATGATCCACACTGGAGAGCTATGGTGACTAATCCTATTTTTTCACTCATGTATTCATCGCGCTGCATATTCTCTTAATGGGTGGGATAGGGTTATGGGGAATACACCAAGGCGGCAGCATCAGATTGACGGAATAAATCAGTACTTATTATGTAAAATTGACTCATCTTACATTCAGTTGTAGAATGTCTCCAACTAAAATTATAACTATATAAGTATAAACAAATACGATTTAATTACGTCCAGTGAAGTCTCTTGTAGACTCTTTTCTACATCTGTGATAAGTATAGACAAATACGATTTAATTACCTCCAGTGAAGCCGGACACTCTCTTGTAGACTCTTTTCTACATCTGTGATAAGTATAGACAAATACGATTTAATTACTTCCGGTGAATCCGGACACTCTCTTGTAGACTCTTTTCTACATCTGTGATAAGTATAGACAAATACGATTTAATTACGTCCAGTGAAGCTGGACACTCTCTTGTAGACTCTTTTCTACATCTGTGACCTGTATTCTTATTGTATTCATAATTTACTTCTGCTCGTGAATCTTTACCTTAGTTAGTTAGCATATATATATATATATATATATATATATATGTGTGTGTGTGTGTGTGTGTGTGTGTGTGTATGCGCGCGCGCGTGGGTGTTTGTGTATACAGTTCAGAAAATAAATCATTCATTCATATCAAGTAACACGCGTCAGTATCGAGCTGCAAAAGGCACTGATTCATTGAGTCACTGCTTCCTCGAATCACTCCTTATATGAGTACATCGCTACTGGCTTACATAGCAATTCCCGGACCAGAGACCCAGCGTGATACTTGCGGCCAGGCATCAATTATCTGATTGTATCAATACTTGATTGTTAACTCTAAAGATAATTAGTTTCTAGCTAAACTTAGTATTATCATTTCATATCGGTGCATGCCCACTTATATCAATATAACACTATCTCGCCCGGATTTAATGTCATCGTTTTATCGTTTATTAATTATAATGTGGTGGTTTTTCAATCAACGTCAATATTTATTTGATACTTCTAAATAATATGATGCCTGCCACTTGCTTATCAAACATGTATTTGTATTGGTGTTATAGTGTTTTTATATATATATATATATATATATATATATATATATATATATATATATATATATATATATATATATATATATATATATATATATATATATATATATATAACAGAAATCCAATTACTCATAAACACTAAAACACGTTATACTATACTATTCAGGTTATACAATATACGTTACAGTATTCTTTAAATTTAATTTCATTTCAAGATGTGGATTGCTCAGAGCAAAATTTAATACCCGAAGGTTTTGTATACATTAATTGCAACAAAATATGATAGATTTCTTCTATCAAAATATGAAACTTTTTTGAACTTAATAAGTTTTTTATAGTATCGAATAATTTATCTTGGTTTTATTTTGCCGAACTTCCTATTTTTTTGTTCTAATCTAATCCCTATTTAGACAACTCGGCCGTTAGGTTACGTCACCAAACTCTATTTCTGAGTGTTTTATTCACTCATTTCAATAACTCGTCTATACTCCAGGCGGCTTCTCTGTATTCAATTTTTTGGAGGGATGTTGTAGTCTGATTCTCTTCACTAACTTTTTCCATCTTTGTCTTCTCGTCTCTTGGAATCTGTAGTTTAGTGTACAACTCTTCGGGATCTATTTCACCTTTCTTTTTATTCATGTCGGTATCAGTTTTGGCTTTTAGTTTCCACAACTTATCATATAGAACTTGTTTGTACTGTACATCATTCTTTGTGTTCTTTGTGCCGACAAAAACATGTGAGTTTATCATGTCCATCTGGTGATTAATGGGTTCTAAAACAATATATTCGGGATCATCATTATTCTCCTCGTTCGAGGTCGACGGATGTCGAAGGTACTCATTTACATATTTTGACTCTTCGTTTGAGGTTATTCGTTTTTTTCCTGTAATATGAAGAAAACGTGTGTAATTGTCATATTTAGAAAAGTAACGTTTAATGTGAGCAGAAGTCACGTGGTGGCAAATACTACATGTAATTCATATTAGAAGGTTTGTCACAAAATACTTCCATCCCAATTTCATAAAACTGTGATATAAAATTGTGATATTTGACCCCATAAATTAACTTCAAGATTGAATTAGTAGTTCGGTTTTGCGTCTGTATATGTTACTATTCATTTGTTGTTCACTCTATAATGGAAAATGGTGAAAATCTCCATCAGAAAATTAGAAATGTTATATAACCATGAAATTAATTCCAAGTTTAATTAAATAATAACAATTATCCAATGAAAGAATGTTCATGAGAATTGTATTATGTAACTGACAGTAGTTGCGAGATAATGAAATAAAATTAAGGTTAACTGAAGGTCACACAAAATATCAAGATTCAGTAAAAAAAATTATTTCCTTCGCCGTGTTGTTCACTAATTTAACAACAACAACAATAATAATAATAATAATTTTAAAAACATAATAATAATATTAATAATATAGTTTACAGTATAACATCAATACTGTCGAGTCTCATTTAACTGGCCAAATTAGATCTTCTAGAATTTGATGGACATGACAATTCCGTTTGTTATCTGATATATTACACAGGTGAGTGAGGATGTGTACATGTATCTTTATAGAGAGTATCAATTAAGTGTGACGAACATAAAGATTATAATCAATAACATAGATAATAATATCCAAATGATGGATGATTGAGGATGTGCTATTTGTACCTGGATGTTGAAGTTAATGTTTTGATGATGAAAGATATTTGTTCTACATCAATATCGGTGTCACGATCTACAAGGCTTACAGCTGACTCTGAGATGTTTACGGTTATGCTTTGTCTACTAAAACATCATCATCATCAAACATTTAACTGTGTTGTCTTCACTATCATTATCTGTCTGCGTATTGTTCAAACGTAATACGAAAGTCAGTGTTAGACTATCAAACCTCTAGAACATCTCCACATCACATCAAATGTTTAGATATCCTCTTCTAGATGTTTATGTTAATGTATGACACAGGTTAACATCATTGATTTAAATTACCTACAAATCTAACAAAACGCGTAAAACTATTCTAGGCATTGATTTAAAGGAAACCGAGTAAATTAATTAATTATATATAAAAGTGAGTGAGTGAGTGAGTGAGTGAGTGAGTGAGTGAGTGAGTGAGTGAGTGAGTGAGTGAGGAGGGAGGTGAGTGAGTGAGTGAGTGAGTGAGTGAGTGAGTGAGTGAGTGAGTGAGTGAGTGAGTGAGTGAGTGAGTGAGTGAGTGAGTGAGTGAGTGAGTGAGTGAGTGAGTGAGTGAGTGAGTGAGTGAGTGAGTGAGTGAGTGAGTGAGTGAGTGAGTGAGTGAGTGAGTGAGTGAGTGGTGAGTGAGTGAGTGAGTGAGTGAGTGAGTGAGTGAGTGAGTGAGTGAGTGAGTGAGTGAGTGAGTGAGTGAGTGAGTGAGTGAGTGAGTGAGTGAGTGAGTGAGTGAGTGAGTGAGTGAGTGAGTGAGTGAGTGAGTGAGTGAGTGAGTGAGTGGTGAGTGGTAGAGTGAGTGGTAGTGAGTGGTGAGTGAGTGGTGAAGATGAGTGAGTTAGATGATGGTGATGGTGTGAGTGGTGGTGATGGTTGGTGGTGGTGGTGGTGAGTGAGTGAGTGAGTGAGTGAGTGAGTGAGTGAGTGAGTGAGTGAGTGAGTGAGTGAGTGACATTAATATTCAGCATTACCAATTAAGAAGGAAACAATTATATCAAGTGATAGCTCCAAAACTTATGAAAATATTATGACACACTTTTCACAATTAACCATTTAGTTCTTTGTTTTTATCATCCAGAAGAAGATAAAAAGATGAAATATATTAATTTCCTTGTCAAACTGTATGTACTTAAACAGTAGTATCCTCAAACAAAACTGATAGACTGAATTAATATTATTCTGTATAATCAGCATTTTAATTCGTTATGAAGTCAATACATACCATGACTTGAGTCAACAATAAATGAGCCTTTTGTAATAATACGTTATTAAATTCTTTTTTTACTAACTCACTGGCTCATATCCTGATTCAAGCAAACGCACAACCAATCAACTAACCTACCAATCAAATAATCAAACTATCATGAAATACTAACCATTTGACATTATGCTGATCTAAGACATTTAATGAGTTCAAATCCTTTGTAAATTGATTTAATTCCCACCCAGAAATCATGTAAAATACAAAATCAAAACATTAAGGTAATAGTAGTGAACAGTACCTTTGTTGTTTGTTGTTATTGTTGTTATTGTTGTTGTCTTTGTCACTTTTCCTTTAGATATTCTTCCAGTTGTTGTGTTTACTGTTGATGTCAATGTTGCAGTTTCAGTTGTTGTTTGGGTTCTGTCTGTTTCAAGAAGTTGTGTTATCAAAAACAGCAATGCATATACTGATAATAATCTTAGTAGCTAAGAAACAATATAAATACGTATATCAATTTACCCAAATAAACTTCTAATAATGTCATTATTTAATAATTAAAATGATTAACACAATGTAAAATGAACAAAAAGATGGAGCATTTATTCTTCTTCATAATATGTATCTATTTATATTGATGGGCCCCCTCACTCACCCACTCGCTTACTCACTCGCACCTTTATGGAGAATTTTGTTACGATAAACATTGGTCAATTTAAAGTAACCAACTTTTGAACATTTGATTTCTTAAAACCTTGACCCGAAAAGTAATATTTTCTGACTCTTTATTATATTTTGTAGAGTTGGAAGTAACTAATTAAAAATACAAACAAACTACTTATATTAAATTCAACAAATGAAATGTTAGGGGTGTTAATATAAAGCAATATAACATCAGAAATTAGAGAATAAATACCACACCGGTGGATCTTCTAAAATATACTAGTTCCTTTCTCCGTCATATTGTGTAAATTACCGTTCCATGTGTAATTAAACTCTTCTCACTCACTAACTCACTAATTCGCTTTTTAAATTTACCTGCTATCCAGAACCAGGTTCTCTTTCTGACACCAAACAATAACTGCACACAGACTTTACTGTCATTAACAAAGTTAATGATGTCGTTCATCAAAGTGTCATCATCTAAGTAAGAGTAAGCTATATCACCTTGTATATCATTCTGACTACAATATGTCTCACCATTATACCAATTG
>JAODUP010002182.1:0-14942 GCA_025642065.1 Paralvinella palmiformis | reverse complement strand
ACCTTACTTAATATGCACTACAATTTGATATATAGGAGACAAATTCGTTGCCGTGATTTGTGACATTTGAAATTATACATTTGAAATACAACACATCGAAAATTGACACTATTGTTATAGACAATAATTCGAAGTGAAAATAAACATGGTAAATAAGCAGGCGTTCAATCCTTCGATGAAACTGCTAACCTGTTCAGTAAGTTGATTAATTCTAACGTCGGTAGCGTGGCCGAGCGGTCTAAGGGCTGGTTTAGGCACCAGTCTCTTCGGAGGCGTGGGTTCGTACCGCTGCCACAAATGTTTTGCTTCTTTTTCAAAGTTGTTATTTCATTATTATTCTACAAATGAAGATATAATTCTATATGACACTTTCATTGTTTTCCAATTGCTGACAAACGAATCATTTTTTAAGTTGATAGAGAAATATATTCTCATCCAGTGTTTAAAATGAACTTACTTTACACAAGTAGTAAAATTCTTGCACTTTTATTAAGGACCGACCAGATCCAAAGATGACAGCTCTATCAGAAAGATTTCACTTGGAGCCTATCACTAAGCCCTCAGGTCTAACTCTGTATTATGTCTGCTCATTTCACAATAATAAAATAGTACAATTATTTCATAATGAAATCCAAATTAATCAGCAGCATAATATCAAGAAGTAGAATAAGAAAATAAAAATGATTTGATTGAAGTTTTTACAAATTGTATATAACACATTTTCGAAAGAAAAATGCTGTTCAGTTTTAGGAGACTGGGAGAAAAAAGAAAATAATTGATAATAAGTGTCTATATTAGATCAATTCAGAAGAAATTAGATTTATTGAGATCATAGACGTTATTCATTTGCGGGATAGTGTAGACGATCGGATAACAGTGCTGGTGTAAATATACAGTCCTTTCAGATGGGTGGGGTATTAGAATGTTTTGGCCCGTTTTATAGTAGAGAAACCAACAGATTATAATATCCAAATAAGTAGACATGTCGGGAACATATTCAATATAAGTCTTGCTATGTATTGTACTTAATAACAGTAATAAAGAATATATTTAGTTATAGAAGTTCACCGACTTGATGCCTCGAAGTGCAGTCAATCAGGCAGTCACATTTTGAAACAAATCCTAAACATATATGTTATATTTTTAGCGTTTTGAGTAAGAATCGTTGGGATATATAGAGATTAGTTCTTCATAACGAAATCAAAGAGGGTTAGCAATCTAAGAAAATGTTTCCAGTTTATTTGTTGGAATCATAATAACGTCGTAATAGAAAATGTTATTTTACAAATGCGAAACATATATTCTTTTACTATGAAACACAACCTTACTTAATATGCACTACAATTTGACATATAGGAGACAAATTCGTTGCCGTGATTTGTGACATTTGAAATTATACATTTGAAATACAACACATCGAAAATTGATACTATTGTTATAGACAATAATTCGAAGTGAAAATAAACATGGTAAATAAGCAGGCGTTCAATCCTTCGATGAAACTGCTAACCTGTTCAGTAAGTTGATTAATTCTAACGTCGGTAGCGTGGCCGAGCGGTCTAAGGCGCTGGTTTTAGGCACCAGTCTCTTCGGAGGCGTGGGTTCGAATCCCACCGCTGCCACAAATGTTTTCTTCTTTTTCAAATTTTATTTCATTATTATTCTACAAATGAATGATATAATTCTATATGACACTTTCATTGTTTTCCTAATTGCTGACAAACGAATCATTTTTTAAGTTGATAGAGAAATATATTCTCATCCAGTGTTTAAAATGAACTTCTTTACACAAGTAGTAATGTTTGCACTTTTATTAAGGACCGACCAGATCCAAAGATGACAGCTCTATCAGAAAGATTTCACTTGGAGCCTATCACTAAGCCCTCAGGTCTAACTCTGTATTATGTCTGCTCATTTCACAATAATAAAATAGTACAATTATTTCATAATGAAATCCAAATTAATCAGCAGCATAATATCAAGAAGTAGAATAAGAAAATAAAAATGATTTGATTGAAGTTTTTACAAATTGTATATAACACATTTTCGAAAGAAAAATGCTGTTCAGTTTTAGGAGACTGGGAGAAAAAAGAAAATAATTGATAATAAGTGTCTATATTAGATCAATTCAGAAGAAATTAGATTTATTGAGATCATAGACGTTATTCATTTGCGGGATAGTGTAGACGATCGGATAACAGTGCTGGTGTAAATATACAGTCCTTTCAGATGGGTGGGGTATTAGAATGTTTTGGCCCGTTTTATAGTAGAGAAACCAACAGATTATAATATCCAAATAAGTAGACATGTCGGGAACATATTCAATATAAGTCTTGCTATGTATTGTACTTAATAACAGTAATAAAGAATATATTTAGTTATAGAAGTTCACCGACTTGATGCCTCGAAGTGCAGTCAATCAGGCAGTCACATTTTGAAACAAATCCTAAACATATATGTTATATTTTTAGCGTTTTGAGTAAGAATCGTTGGGATATATAGAGATTAGTTCTTCATAACGAAATCAAAGAGGGTTAGCAATCTAAGAAAATGTTTCCAGTTTATTTGTTGGAATCATAATAACGTCGTAATAGAAAATGTTATTTTACAAATGCGAAACATATATTCTTTTACTATGAAACACAACCTTACTTAATATGCACTACAATTTGATATATAGGAGACAAATTCGTTGCCGTAATTTGTGACATTTGAAATTATATATTTGAAATACAACACATCGAAAATTGACACTATTGTTATAGACAATAATTCGAAGTGAAAATAAACATGGTAAATAAGCAGGCGTTCAATCCTTCGATGAAACTGCTAACCTGTTCAGTAAGTTGATTAATTCTAACGTCGGTAGCGTGGCCGAGCGGTCTAAGGCGCTGGTTTTAGGCACCAGTCTCTTCGGAGGCGTGGGTTCGAATCCCACCGCTGCCACAAATGTTTTCTTCTTTTTCAAATTTTATTTCATTATTATTCTACAAATGAACGATATAATTCTATATGACACTTTCATTGTTTTCCTAATTGCTGACAAACGAATCATTTTTTAAGTTGATAGAGAAATATATTCTCATCCAGTGTTTAAAATGAACTTCTTTACACAAGTAGTAATGTTTGCACTTTTATTAAGGACCGACCAGATCCAAAGATGACAGCTCTATCAGAAAGATTTCACTTGGAGCCTATCACTAAGCCCTCAGGTCTAACTCTGTATTATGTCTGCTCATTTCACAATAATAAAATAGTACAATTATTTCATAATGAAATCCAAATTAATCAGCAGCATAATATCAAGAAGTAGAATAAGAAAATAAAAATGATTTGATTGAAGTTTTTACAAATTGTATATAACACATTTTCGAAAGAAAAATGCTGTTCAGTTTTAGGAGACTGGAGAAAAAAGAAAATAATTGATAATAAGTGTCTATATTAGATCAATTCAGAAGAAATTAGATTTATTGAGATCATAGACGTTATTCATTTGCGGGATAGTGTAGACGATCGGATAACAGTGCTGGTGTAAATATACAGTCCTTTCAGATGGGTGGGGTATTAGAATGTTTTGCCCGTTTTATAGTAGAGAAACCAACAGATTATAATATCCAAATAAGTAGACATGTCGGGAACATATTCAATATAAGTCTTGCTATGTATTGTACTAATAACAGTAATAAAGAATATATTTAGTTATAGAAGTTCACCGACTTGATGCCACGAAGTGCAGTCAATCAGGCAGTCAATTTTGAAACAAATCCTAAACATATATGTTATATTTTTAGCGTTTTGAGTAAGAATCGTTGGGATATATAGAGATTAGTTCTTCATAACGAAATCAAAGAGGGTTAGCAATCTAAGAAAATGTTTCCAGTTTATTTGTTGGAATCATAATAACGTCGTAATAGAAAATGTTATTTTACAAATGCGAAACATATATTCTTTTACTATGAAACACAACCTTACTTAATATGCACTACAATTTGACATATAGGAGACAAATTCGTTGCCGTGATTTGTGACATTTGAAATTATAATTTGAAATACAACACATCGAAAATTGACACTATTGTTATAGACAATAATTCGAAGTGAAAATAAACATGGTAAATAAGCAGGCGTTCAATCCTTCGATGAAACTGCTAACCTGTTCAGTAAGTTAATACATTCTAACGTCGGTAGCGTGGCCGAGCGGTCTAAGGCGCTGGTTTTAGGCACCAGTCTCTTCGGAGGCGTGGGTTCGAATCCCACCGCTGCCACAAATGTTTTCTTCTTTTTCAAATTTTATTTCATTATTATTCTACAAATGAACGATATAATTCTATATGACACTTTCATTGATTTCCTAATTGCTGACAAACGAATCATTTTTTAAGTTGATAGAGAAATATATTCTCATCCAGTGTGAAAAATGAACTTCTTTACACAAGTAGTAATGTTTGCACTTTTATTAAGGACCGACCAGATCCAAAGATGACAGCTCTATCATAAATATTTCACTTGGAGCCTATCACTAAGCCCTCAGGTCTAACTCTGTATTATGTCTGCTCATTTCACAATAATAAAATAGTACAATTATTTCATAATGAAATCCAAATTAATCAGCAGCATAATATCAAGAAGTAGAATAAGAAAATAAAAATGATTTGATTGAAGTTTTTACAAATTGTATATAACACATTTTCGAAAGAAAAATGCTGTTCAGTTTTAGGAGACTGGGAGAAAAAAGAAAATAATTGATAATAAGTGTCTATATTAGATCAATTCAGAAGAAATTAGATTTATTGAGATCATAGACGTTATTCATTTGCGGGATAGTGTAGACGATTGGATAACAGTGCTGGTGTAAATATACAGTCCTTTCAGATGGGTGGGGTATTATAATGTTTTGTCCCGTTTTATAGTAGAGAAACCAACAGATTATAATATCCAAATAAGTAGACATGTCGGGAACATATTCAATATAAGTCTTGCTATGTATTGTACTTAATAACAGTAATAAAGAATATATTTAGTTATAGAAGTTCACCGACTTGATGCCACGAAGTGCAGTCAATCAGGCAGTCAAATTTTGAAACAAATCCTAAACATATATGTTATATTTTTAGCGTTTTGAGTAAGAATCGTTGGGATATATAGAGATTAGTTCTTCATAACGAAATCAAAGAGGGTTAGCAATCTAAGAAAATGTTTCCAGTTTATTTGTTGGAATCATAATAACGTCGTAATAGAAAATGTTATTTTACAAATGCGAAACATATATTCTTTTACTATGAAACACAACCTTACTTAATATGCACTACAATTTGACCATATAGGAGACAAATTCGTTGCCGTGATTTGTGACATTTGAAATTATACATTTGAAATACAACACATCGAAAATTGACACTATTGTTATAGACAATAATTCGAAGTGAAAATAAACATGGTAAATAAGCAGGCGTTCAATCCTTCGATGAAACTGCTAACCTGTTCAGTAAGTTGATTAATTCTAACGTCGGTAGCGTGGCCGAGCGGTCTAAGGCGCTGGTTTTAGGCACCAGTCTCTTCGGAGGCGTGGGTTCGAATCCCACCGCTGCCACAAATGTTTTCTTCTTTTTCAAATTTTATTTCATTATTATTCTACAAATGAATGATATAATTCTATATGACACTTTCATTGTTTTCCTAATTGCTGACAAACGAATCATTTTTTAAGTTGATAGAGAAATATATTCTCATCCAGTGTTTAAAATGAACTTCTTTACACAAGTAGTAATGTTTGCACTTTTATTAAGGACCGACCAGATCCAAAGATGACAGCTCTATCAGAAAGATTTCACTTGGAGCCTATCACTAAGCCCTCAGGTCTAACTCTGTATTATGTCTGCTCATTTCACAATAATAAAATAGTACAATTATTTCATAATGAAATCCAAATTAATCAGCAGCATAATATCAAGAAGTAGAATAAGAAAATAAAAATGATTTGATTGAAGTTTTTACAAATTGTATATAACACATTTTCGAAAGAAAAATGCTGTTCAGTTTTAGGAGACTGGGAGAAAAAAGAAAATAATTGATAATAAGTGTCTATATTAGATCAATTCAGAAGAAATTAGATTTATTGAGATCATAGACGTTATTCATTTGCGGGATAGTGTAGACGATCGGATAACAGTGCTGGTGTAAATATACAGTCCTTTCAGATGGGTGGGGTATTAGAATTTTTTGGGTCCCGTTTTATAGTAGAGAAACCAACAGATTATAATATCCAAATAAGTAGACATGTCGGGAACATATTCAATATAAGTCTTGCTATGTATTGTACTTAATAACAGTAATAAAGAATATATTTAGTTATAGAAGTTCACCGACTTGATGCCACGAAGTGCAGTCAATCAGGCAGTCACATTTTGAAACAAATCCTAAACATATATGTTATATTTTTAGCGTTTTGAGTAAGAATCGTTGGGATATATAGAGATTAGTTCTTCATAACGAAATCAAAGAGGGTTAGCAATCTAAGAAAATGTTTCCAGTTTATTTGTTGGAATCATAATAACGTCGTAATAGAAAATGTTATTTTACAAATGCGAAACATATATTCTTTTACTATGAAACACAACCTTACTTAATATGCACTACAATTTGACATATAGGAGACAAATTCGTTGCCGTGATTTGTGACATTTGAAATTATACATTTGAAATACAACACATCGAAAATTGACACTATTGTTATAGACAATAATTCGAAGTGAAAATAAACATGGTAAATAAGCAGGCGTTCAATCCTTCGATGAAACTGCTAACCTGTTCAGTAAGTTGATTAATTCTAACGTCGGTAGCGTGGCCGAGCGGTCTAAGGCGCTGGTTTTAGGCACCAGTCTCTTCGGAGGCGTGGGTTCGAATCCCACCGCTGCCACAAATGTTTTCTTCTTTTTCAAATTTTATTTCATTATTATTCTACAAATGAATGATATAATTCTATATGACACTTTCATTGTTTTCCTAATTGCTGACAAACGAATCATTTTTTAAGTTGATAGAGAAATATATTCTCATCCAGTGTGAAAAATGAACTTCTTTACACAAGTAGTAATGTTTGCACTTTTATTAAGGAGCGACCAGATCCAAAGATGACAGCTCTATCAGAAAGATTTCACTTGGAGCCTATCACTAAGCCCTCAGGTCTAACTCTGTATTATGTCTGCTCATTTCACAATAATAAAATAGTACAATTATTTCATAATGAAATCCAAATTAATCAGCAGCATAATATCAAGAAGTAGAATAAGAAAATAAAAATGATTTGATTGAAGTTTTTACAAATTGTATATAACACATTTTCGAAAGAAAAATGCTGTTCAGTTTTAGGAGACTGGGAGAAAAAAGAAAATAATTGATAATAAGTGTCTATATTAGATCAATTCAGAAGAAATTAGATTTATTGAGATCATAGACGTTATTCATTTGCGGGATAGTGTAGACGATCGGATAACAGTGCTGGTGTAAATATACAGTCCTTTCAGATGGGTGGGGTATTAGAATGTTTTGGCCCGTTTTATAGTAGAGAAACCAACAGATTATAATATCCAAATAAGTAGACATGTCGGGAACATATTCAATATAAGTCTTGCTATGTATTGTACTTAATAACAGTAATAAAGAATATATTTAGTTATAGAAGTTCACCGACTTGATGCCACGAAGTGCAGTCAATCAGGCAGTCACATTTTGAAACAAATCCTAAACATATATGTTATATTTTTAGCGTTTTGAGTAAGAATCGTTGGGATATATAGAGATTAGTTCTTCATAACGAAATCAAAGAGGGTTAGCAATCTAAGAAAATGTTTCCAGTTTATTTGTTGGAATCATAATAACGTCGTAATAGAAAATGTTATTTTACAAATGCGAAACATATATTCTTTTACTATGAAACACAACCTTACTTAATATGCACTACAATTTGACATATAGGAGACAAATTCGTTGCCGTGATTTGTGACATTTGAAATTATACATTTGAAATACAACACATCGAAAATTGACACTATTGTTATAGACAATAATTCGAAGTGAAAATAAACATGGTAAATAAGCAGGCGTTCAATCCTTCGATGAAACTGCTAACCTGTTCAGTAAGTTGATTAATTCTAACGTCGGTAGCGTGGCCGAGCGGTCTAAGGCGCTGGTTTTAGGCACCAGTCTCTTCGGAGGCGTGGGTTCGAATCCCACCGCTGCCACAAATGTTTTCTTCTTTTTCAAATTTTATTTCATTATTATTCTACAAATGAACGATATAATTCTATATGACACTTTCATTGATTTCCTAATTGCTGACAAACTAATCATTTTTTAAGTTGATAGAGAAAAATATTCTCATCCAGTGTGAAAAATTAACGTCTCTACACAAGTAATAATGTTTGCACTTTTATTAAGGACCGACCAGATCCAAAGATGACAGCTCTATCAGAAAGATTTCACTTGGAGCCTATCACTAAGCCCTCAGGTCTAACTCTGTATTATGTCTGCTCATTTCACAATAATAAAATAGTACAATTATTTCATAATGAAATCCAAATTAATCAGCAGCATAATATCAAGAAGTAGAATAAGAAAATAAAAATGATTTGATTGAAGTTTTTACAAATTGTATATAACACATTTTCGAAAGAAAAATGCTGTTCAGTTTTAGGAGACTGGGAGAAAAAAGAAAATAATTGATAATAAGTGTCTATATTAGATCAATTCAGAAGAAATTAGATTTATTGAGATCATAGACGTTATTCATTTGCGGGATAGTGTAGACGATCGGATAACAGTGCTGGTGTAAATATACAGTCCTTTCAGATGGGTGGGGTATTAGAATGTTTTGGCCCGTTTTATAGTAGAGAAACCAACAGATTATAATATCCAAATAAGTAGACATGTCGGGAACATATTCAATATAAGTCTTGCTATGTATTGTACTAATAACAGTAATAAAGAATATATTTAGTTATAGAAGTTCACCGACTTGATGCCACGAAGTGCAGTCAATCAGGCAGTCACATTTTGAAACAAATCCTAAACATATATGTTATATTTTTAGCGTTTTGAGTAAGAATCGTTGGGATATATAGAGATTAGTTCTTCATAACGAAATCAAAGAGGGTTAGCAATCTAAGAAAATGTTTCCAGTTTATTTGTTGGAATCATAATAACGTCGTAATAGAAAATGTTATTTTACAAATGCGAAACATATATTCTTTTACTATGAAACACAACCTTACTTAATATGCACTACAATTTGACATATAGGAGACAAATTCGTTGCCGTGATTTGTGACATTTGAAATTATACATTTGAAATACAACACATCGAAAATTGACACTATTGTTATAGACAATTATTCGAAGTGAAAATAAACATGGTAAATAAGCAGGGTTCAATTCTTCGATGAAACTGCTAACCTGTTCAGTAAGTTGATTAATTCTAACGTCGGTAGCGTGGCCGAGCGGTCTAAGGCGCTGGTTTTAGGCACCAGTCTCTTCGGAGGCGTGGGTTCGAATCCCACCGCTGCCACAAATGTTTTCTTCTTTTTCAAATTGATTTCATTATTATTCTACAAATGAAGATATAATTTATATGACACTTTCATTGTTTTCCTAATTGCTGACAAACATGGGACTCTCCATGTAAACAAACGAATCTTCTTGTTCTTGGCTCGAAATTATTACGATTAATGCATTATTTCAAAAACAAAATCGATTTAAAAGTAATAAATAATAAAAAAAACTTTACTTTAGAACTGGGGTTAAAGCATTGTTTAAAAATTTTCTGAATTTGCGGATATGAACGACGATCATGCTGGTAATTTACGATGTGGTTATTTCTTTCGGAATGTATTGTCTTTATAAGAGCAATAAAGATATCAATTATCAGAATAGATGTCACTGAAATCCTATTATGTTCAGTAAATATATATATGTTGCTCAAATGTCAATCAAAAATTAGAACGTTGCAAATCGAATTTGTCTCCTATATGATCAAATTGTAGTGCATATTAAGTAAGGTTGTGTTTCATAGTAAAAAATATATGTTTCGCATTTGTAAAATAACATTTTCTATTACGACGTTATTATGATTCCAACAAATAAACTGGAAACATTTTCTTAGATTGCTAACCCTCTTTGATTTCGTTATGAAGAATTAATCTTATATATCCCAACGATTCTTACTCAAAACGCTAAAAATATAACATATATAGTTTAGGATTTGTTTCAAAATGTGACTGCCTGATTGATTGCACTTCGTGGCATCAAGTCGGTGAATTCTATAACTAAATATATTCTTTATTACTGTTATTTAGTACAATACATAGCAAGACTTATATTGAATATGTTCCCGACATGTCTACTTATTTGGATATTATAATCTGTTGTTTCTCTATATAAAACGGGCAAAACTTCTAATACCCCACCTATTGAAAGACTGTATATTTACACCAGCACTGTTATCCGATCGTCTACACTATCCCGCAAATGAATAACGTCTATGATCTCAATAAATCTAATTTCTTCTGAATTGATCTAATATAGACACTTATTATCAATTATTTTCTTTTTTCTCACAGTCTCCTAAAACTGAACAAACATTTTTCTTTCGAGAATGTGTTATATACAATTTGTAAAAACTTCAATCAAATCATTTTTATTTTCTTATTCTACTTCTTGATATTATGCTGCTGATTAATTTGGATTTCATTATGAAATAATTGTACTATTTTATTATTGTGAAATGAGCAGACATAATACAGAGTTAGACCTGAGGGCTTAGTGATAGGCTCCAAGTGAAATCTTTCTGATAGAGCTGTCATCTTTGGATCTGGTCGGTCCTTAATAAAAGTGCAAACATTACTACTTGTGTAAAGAAGTTCATTTTTCACACTGGATGAGAATATATTTCTCTATCAACTTAAAAAATGATTCGTTTGTCAGCAATTAGGAAATCAATGAAAGTGTCATATAGAATTATATCGTTCATTTGTAGAATAATAATGAAATAAAATTTGAAAAAGAAGAAAACATTTGTGGCAGCGGTGGGATTCGAACCCACGCCTCCGAAGAGACTGGTGCCTAAAACCAGCGCCTTAGACCGCTCGGCCACGCTACCGACGTTAGAATTAATCAACTTACTGAACAGGTTAGCAGTTTCATCGAAGGATTGAACGCCTGCTTATTTACCATGTTTATTTTCACTTCGAATTATTGTCTATAACAATAGTGTCAATTTTCGATGTGTTGTATTTCAAATGTATAATTTCAAATGTCACAAATCACGGCAACGAATTTGTCTCCTATATGTCAAATTGTAGTGCATATTAAGTAAGGTTGTGTTTCATAGTAAAAGAATATATGTTTCGCATTTGTAAAATAACATTTTCTATTACGACGTTATTATGATTCCAACAAATAAACTGGAAAATTTTCTTAGATTGCTAACCCTCTTTGATTTCGTTATGAAGAACTAATCTCTATATATCCCAACGATTCTTACTCAAAACGCTAAAAATATAACATATATGTTTAGGATTTGTTTCAAAATTGACTGCCTGATTGATGCACTTCGGGCATCAAGTCGGTGAACTTCTATAACTAAATATATTCTTTATTACTGTTATTAAGTACAATACATAGCAAGATTATATTGAATATGTTCCCGACATGTCTACTTATTTGGATATTATAATCTGTTGGTTTCTCTACTATAAAACGGGCCAAAACATTCAATACCCCACCCATCTGAAAGGACTGTATATTTACACCAGCACTGTTATCCATCGTCTACACTATCCCGCAAATGAATAACGTCTATGATCTCAATAAATCTAATTTCTTCTGAATTGATCTAATATAGACACTTATTATCAATTATTTTCTTTTTTCTCCCAGTCTCCTAAAACTGAACAGCATTTTTCTTTCGAAAATGTGTTATATACAATTTGTAAAAACTTCAATCAAATCATTTTTATTTTCTTATTCTACTTCTTGATATTATGCTGCTGATTAATTTGGATTTCATTATGAAATAATTGTACTATTTTATTATTGTGAAATGAGCAGACATAATACAGAGTTAGACCTGAGGGCTTAGTGATAGGCTCCAAGTGAAATATTTCTGATAGAGCTGTCATCTTTGGATCTGGTCGGTCCTTAATAAAAGTGCAAACATTACTACTTGTGTAAAGAAGTTCATTTTTCACACTGGATGAGAATATATTTCTCTATCAACTTAAAAAATGATTCGTTTGTCAGCAATTAGGAAAACAATGAAAGTGTCATATAGAATTATATCGTTCATTTGTAGAATAATAATGAAATAAAATTTGAAAAAGAAGAAAACATTTGTGGCAGCGGTGGGATTCGAACCCACGCCTCCGAAGAGACTGGTGCCTAAAACCAGCGCCTTAGACCGCTCGGCCACGCTACCGACGTTAGAATTAATCAACTTACTGAACAGGTTAGCAGTTTCATCGAAGGATTGAACCCTGCTTATTTACCATGTTTATTTTCACTTCGAATTATTGTCTATAACAATAGTTCAATTTTCGATGTGTTGTATTTCAAATTATAATTTCAAATGTCACAAATACGGAAGAATTTGTCTCCTATATGTCAAATTAGTGCATATTAAGTAAGGTTGTGTTTCATAGTAAAAGAATATATGTTTCGCATTTGTAAAAAACATTTTCTATTACGCTTATTATGATTCCAACAAATAAACTGGAAAATTTTCTTAGATTGCTAACCCTCTTTGATTTCGTTATGAAGAATAATCTTGTAAAAAACATTTTTATTACGTTTTATGATAACAAATAAATGAAAATTTCTAGATTGAACCCTTTTTTTGTTTAACCTAATTTCTTATACCAACATTCTTATCCCAACGTATAATAAACAAATTTAGATTTGTTTAAAATGTATGCTGATTGACTGCATTCGGGCTCAAGCGTGAACTTATACTAAATAATTTATTACTGTTATTATAATAATACAAACATATGAATATGTTCCAACTATTATTTGGATATTTAATCTGTTGGTTTCTTACTTAAACGGCAAACATTAAACCCCACCCTCTAAAGCGAATTTAAAGGACTGTTATCACCGCACTATCCCCAATAATAACGTCTATATCCAATAATAATTTTCTAATAAATCTAATTAAAATTATTATAATTATTTTCTTTTTTCTCCTCTCCTAAAACTAAAGCATTTTTTTTCGAAAATGTTTATAAATTTTAAAAACTTCAATCAAATCATTTTTATTTTCTTATTCTACTTCTTGATATTATGCTGCTGATTAATTTGGATTTCATTATGAAATAATTGTACTATTTTATTATTGTGAAATGAGCAGACATAATACAGAGTTAGACCTGAGGGCTTAGTGATAGGCTCCAAGTGAAATCTTTCTGATAGAGCTGTCATCTTTGGATCTGGTCGGTCCTTAATAAAAGTGCAAACATTACTACTTGTGTAAAGAAGTTCATTTTTCACACTGGATGAGAATATATTTCTCTATCAACTTAAAAAATGATTCGTTTGTCAGCAATTAGGAAACAATGAAAGTGTCATATAGAATTATATCGTTCATTTGTAGAATAATAATGAAATAAAATTTGAAAAAGAAGAAAACATTTGTGGCAGCGGTGGGATTCGAACCCACGCCTCCGAAGAGACTGGTGCCTAAAACCAGCGCCTTAGACCGCTCGGCCACGCTACCGTAGTTAAAATTATAACAGGTTACAGTTTACAGGATTGAAGCCTGCATTTACCATGTTTATTTTCATTGAATTTGTTATACAATATTCAATTCATGTGTTTATTATTTCAAATGTAAATTTTCCAGAAATTTGTTAGTTGTTCTTTAAAAAATGCAGTAAATACTTTTGGCCCAAATCAACTTTTCGATTGAACCTTTTCTTAAAATTTTATCCCTTTAAAATAAAATAAATATTTTAGGATTGTTCAAAATATGCCATACGATTCGTGCATCAAGTCGGTGAACTTATAAAAAAATATATTTTTATTACTGTTATTAGTACAATACATAGCAAGACTTATATTGAATATGTTCCCGACATGTCTACTTATTTGGATATTATAATCTGTTGGTTTCTCTACTATAAAACGGGACAAAACATTCTAATACCCCACCCATCTGAAAGGACTGTATATTTACACCAGCACTGTTATCCGATCGTCTACACTATCCCGCAAATGAATAACGTCTATGATCTCAATAAATCTAATTTCTTCTGAATTGATCTAATATAGACACTTATTATCAATTATTTTCTTTTTTCTCCCAGTCTCCTAAAACTGAACAGCATTTTTCTTTCGAAAATGTGTTATATACAATTTGTAAAAACTTCAATCAAATCATTTTTATTTTCTTATTCTACTTCTTGATATTATGCTGCTGATTAATTTGGATTTCATTATGAAATAATTGTACTATTTTATTATTGTGAAATGAGCAGACATAATACAGAGTTAGACCTGAGGGCTTAGTGATAGGCTCCAAGTGAAATCTTTCTGATAGAGCTGTCATCTTTGGATCTGGTCGCCTTAATAAAAGTGCAAACATTATACTTGTGTAAGAGTTCATTTTTCACACTGGATGAGAATATTTTCTCTATCAACTTAAAAAATGATTCGTTTGTCAGCAATTAGGAAACAATGAAAGTGTCATATAGAATTATATCGTTCATTTGTAGAATAATAATGAAATAAAATTTGAAAAAGAAGAAAACATTTGTGGCAGCGGTGGGATTCGAACCCACGCCTCCGAAGAGACTGGTGCCTAAAACCAGCGCCTTAGACCGCTCGGCCACGCTACCGACGTTAGAATTAATCAACTTACTGAACAGGTTAGCAGTTTCATCGAAGTTAACACC
>JAODUP010002159.1:0-15494 GCA_025642065.1 Paralvinella palmiformis | reverse complement strand
TAGATGGAAAGAAACTGCCCTTTCTATAACCTTAGATACAAATGTAATATTTGAAGCATGTCAGTATTTGTTTAGAATATTACAGTCCATACTATGTTTTTTTATTAATGGTTTTACAAAGGCCTCGTTCGTGGATCTTGGGAAAATACCCAGAGATAATGATTCATCAACTATATTTGTAATCAGGCTTATCAGAACATCTGTACATTAAATGAAGTTTTCAGCAACTGTCTGATATCAGTCTCTGTAAAAGGCTCAAATGTATCGATCATGGACATGCAGGACCTTCTACTAATGGCAAACTTGGCGATAAGGTGCCATCATATATATTTAATATATTTTGGAAGAAGACGTTATTAAAACAATGGGCCATATCTTTATCTGAGTTGATATTGTTAGGAAGGACACTCTGACCTTTGTGTAATTCTTTATTTACTACACTGAAAATAGTCCTTTGATTTTCTCTGGATGCTTTGATGTATTTAATGTAATATTCTAATTTAGCAGAGGCAAGGGTATTTTTAACCCAACTTTTACTGGGCTTGAACATTTCATTATGAACACATAAACAGGTCCTGTTCCACAGCCGCTCACAATACCTTCTGTGTCTCTTTGCAACTTGTGTTTCCTTATTGTACAATGGAAACAGTGGTCTTCGTGGCATTATCTTTTTCAGTATAAGTGCATGCTCATCTACAAGGCCCCTCAATATACTATTATAGAGATCCACCAGATGATCAACATTATCTGCTGGATCCAATGCCAGAGAACAGACCAGCAGACCAGAAATAAAAACCTCTTGTCAATCGACTTGTATTTTCTGTATGAAATAACTTTAGCTGAATCAGATTGTTTCTGTAAAGATGCATCAATGTTAATATGAAAATAATCAGATAACATAGAAGACCCAGAGACACCCTTGATCAAATTGTCATAATCACGGGAGATGACAAGATCTAAGATGTGACCATGTCTGTGTGTTCTTTCTTGCACATGCTGTCTGAGATTGGTAGATCTAAGAAAGTCGGCCAGTTGTTTGGTATTTACATTCCTCTGACAATCCCAATGTTTACTGAAATCATCTAAGATCAACACTTGGTTCAATGTTGGTAGAAAGAGAGTAGACAAATTCTGAGAATTCCTTAAAGAAATCTGCAGCTTTCCGTCCATTTGTCTCAGTTGGATGTTGTTGGTAGATAATAGCTACACAAACACTTAGCCAGCAGATACAAAAGTCAGTTGGTAATTTTGAAAAGCCTGAAAGTGCAAATGGGTTTCATACTTCAAAGAATCACGGAGAAGAATGCTGACAACTCTACCGTTTTTGTTAACCCGAGCTGCATGATGGAATGAATATCCACCTGGAGTCAGCTAACCAACAATGTTTTGGTCTAAAAGGTTATCATTCAGCCAAGTCTATGTAATGTCAAGAGCATCAAGATCCATATCCTTAACAACAGGAGATATTTTATCAGATTAATTACATGTTATTAAATGTGATGTTGTTAGCCAAGACAGCCGATAGCCACAACATCTTTCCCAACATCCTGAGACAACATTAAACACAGATTTGAACAAATAAATCAATAATGATTCAAATCTCAGTGATTGATACAAATTATCAGTTAGTTATATATAAAGTAGCTAAATGTTTGTAGTGTACGCTACTTTGTGCGCGGGCAGTCTGGTCATATTGTGTAGTTAAAATGTTCAATTTGGATGCAGCATGTTTTAATAAATGACTTCTTTAATCTAGATTTAGAAACATATCTGTTCTTGATTGAAAGAATGTCGTTGATCACGGAGTTCCATATCGATGGGAATTGATGTACTGAGAGCAGGAATGAAAACTTAGTTCGCGGTATTTATCGGAATATATGTTCGAAAAGAGCGAGGAAGTGTGTCATGTTTGTAGTCGAACAGTGCACTTTGGAATGTATAATGATCTCGAATTTTAGTATATTATTATTTCTATAACATAGATCTCATTGTGAGTTATAGACTTTGTTATTAATTATTCGAATAGCTCTCTTCTGGGTAGATTCAAGTTGATTAATATGGATTGATGATCCACATGCTTTGATGCCCTACATCAGGTGACTTTTATTGTCTCTTCTGGTCAAACATTCCCAATTCGAATTAAGTTAATGCCATTCAGTTTTATTGCCGTATTTTGTGGAAGGTTTGGTATTTTGATAGATGGGCTGAACAACGCATACTTGGTCTTTTTTACGTTTAGTGATAATCTATTTTCACAAAACGAGTCGTTTGATTTAACCAGTTCATTGTTGATTGTGTTGTATAGAACAGCAGGATATGCGTGTGACATATATAAGGTGTTTTTCATCAGCAAAGGAAAGTAGGGATATATCAGTACAATATGTAATGTCATTTATGTAGACAAGGAAAAGAATTGTTCCCAAAATAGATCCCTCTGGAACACCGCAGATTACTTTTAATATGAGAAAGCGAATCTGATTGAATTCTGTGGATTCATTTTGATGATAGAGGTAACTGTTAAACCAATTGAGAAAATAAATCTTTCATTCATTCAATCATTAGGTGTGCCTCGGATTCCGTAAAATATTAATTTTGATAGATCCGAGGCACACCTAATGATTGATTTAGCATGCTTATGTGAGTTTGTTTTAACACAATTATAACGTAGAATATATATATACTCATTAAAATATATTCATGGCTTATCGTTTGTGTACCATAGACACTGTACTATCGTAAATACTTTTATTCAATTTAAACCTTTTTATGTATCATGTCATCCTATTCGTCAGGACATGCAGAGGGATATGTTACTATGTGCATTTTAATATACATTTTACAATTTCTGAAATTAAATGACCGTTATGCTATTATTGATTAGATATAAATATATATGTATTAGATGCAACAAAATGTATTCTCATTCAGTTAAATAATTTCGATAATATTTGCATGAACTGATCGCGCCTCTTGATTCCAAAATCTTTGTATGTTATTATTCACTTTACCTACCACACTCAGTTCAATAAAATGTATAATACTTCTACTTGGTCTTGATTGGGATTACTTCTTTCTGTAACACATTCATTTCAAATATTCTTTAAAATTAATTCGATGTATGAGTAGACGTTATATATTTATATTATTGATTACGTATCGGTGTTTTTATACTTGCACATCCTTGCTATAGCTGCTGCCTTGTTTACAAACAATGTTGTGTTGGTTGTTAGATTTGATGTCTAATAATTTTGTTGAAATATGTATCTTGAGGAGTATATAACGAGTTATTTGCGTAATGGTGATGATACTACTGATGATAGAGATGATGACGTTAATCAATTACTGAAACTGAATGTTGATTGTCTTTATTGTGATATCGATGATATTACTAAATTTATAATACCTGGACACAACCACAAATATACAAAAATACAATTAAGTACAGCTAATATTCAGAGCAAACACCACAAGATAAGTCATCTAATTGCGAATTTAGAAGACACTGGTTTGTTTTTCATTCTTAGGGTGATGTATCAGACCTATTTATCAGATATTAATATAAATATCTCCCGACATATCAGCTTTTCTGTAATAATCACAGACTGGGGAGAAGAGAGGCAATTGTTTTTTAGATTATAGATGAATCCCAGTTTCCAGTACGTAATGATCAGATTGTTAGTTATGACCATGAGTTAGAGAACAATTTCACTGAGATAAATCACAATGGACACAAGCTAATACTTGGTGAACTATACACTGTTCCAGGTTGCATTTAGCAAATATCAATCCAGAGATATGATTCAATACTTCAAAATTTGTCGGACTTAAATTGTGACGTAATGATCTGTAAAGATCAAACTTTTAATAACCTGATATTGAAAAGCATTCAAAAACTCGTGATTTGCTTGATAGCTTAATTTATTTGGGATTTCACCCAACAGTGACAATACCGACACGTATTATTTACAACGCAAATACAATCATTGGTAATATTGATATAAAATGTAATAGAACACCGAATGGCCTAAATTGTGCCGATGTGTCTTTAAGCAAAAATTCATCCATTCTATATCAAATGTAAACGTTATGATGAACTAGTTTCCTCGATGATCTCTGTCGCTGTTTTCGGTTATTTCCCATCATTTACCTTTATGATGACTATATCAAGAGTCATAATGACATTCAAACCCAATAAAAGTGCTGGACATATATAATAAATCCTTACAAACTGGAGTTGCGCTTAGCAATATGAAAATTGTGAAAATCATACCGATTTACAAAAGAAAAGTAAGAACTGTAATGGGCAACTATAGATCGATACCACTGCTTTCGTCAACTTCTAAATATTAGAGAAGGCAGTCCATCAGAAATTATATGGATTCTGAAAAAACATAAATATTCATTTCGAAAATTAACATGGCTTCCGTCCCAGTAGCCAAATTTATAGTACATATTTCCAAAGAAACAGAAAACAAAATTACCACATTTTCAGTGTTTTGGATCTTTCCGATCGGAGACTTTTGATACTATAGATCATACTACCTTATTGAAAAATAGCTAATATTCCGGCGTTTAGATATCATAAATGAAAGAATCAATTTAAAAGCGGTCATGACTCAATCTGATATACGATCATAGATGAGTTCAACCTGTACATTGACATAATATCCAACCTATATTGATAAATATAACTTACTACACATGTTGTTCATATATTAGAGTTGTTAATTAGATGGTTCATTGAGTAAACATTGCAGACAATTCATGTCAAGTCTTGGTCTAGTCAGTCAGTTATCAGGGGTATATTTAATTATATATTGATATATGACTGTACTGATTTACACAATTGTAATACATAATAGTATATGAATTCAATGTTAGTGTTTCATTATAATAGAGGAATTGTCTATTTCTACCAGATCAAATCTCAAACTCAATAGGTATTACATATGTCACATATGATAGTTAGCATGTAAGTTATTTATACATGAAATGATAATCTGGAGGTTAACTGAGTAAATATTGAAATATTTTCAATTCTGTTTTCAGTTAAATCTATCAGCTATTGTGAATTACATCAGTTCTTCATATATACATGTAAAAACCTGTTTTCTAGTATACATATTATGCAAATTTACATGTATATATAACATAAATTGGATACCAAACAAGTCTGTTCCACACAAGCAATATCAATATTAATAATAGATGATTGTTGATTATACATGTAGCTGGATATAACACTTTGGTAATACAGGACTTTAATCAACTTTGTACCTGACCCTTTTATTCATTTACATTAGATGAAGTCAACATACTGTTTCACATAAGTATTCTACATATTAGTTTATATACATGTTTTGGTGATTTCAATGAAATCTATGATTCTCATAGATAATCATGGATGGTTTTCTCTTACCTAATTATTGTTTAGACATTAAAGCTTACCTAATTGGCAAAATAAATTTGGATGGGCCTTTTAGATATAAAACAATGAAACATTCAATTATGCTGAATTCATGAATAAATTAGCGTTGTATCAAGGATTAATGAAATAACACATTAGCATATTGTCATATCTTCAAGTATATACTAAGACATAATATTGAGAGCACACACTATTTTAAGTTAATAAGGTATAATGAATGAATACAAAACATTTACTTGAAATATGTATAGTGCCGAGCAGCTTAATTCGCTCCAGTTGGATCCTTTCCATGTAGCTTTGTTTGGCAATGAGGATTTCTGAAAAATAATCCAATTCCCCAGTCGGGATCGTTTTAGATCCAGTAGTTCTTAAATATCCCTGGAGGCCATCATTTTGCCTGAATTTGGCTTTCAGATCCATGTGTACTACTTGCTTTGCCACATCTCTCCAAGCAGCGATGTTTCCTTTAACCTTTTGATCCAAGACGTTTTTGTTTAACAACATCATTAGTCGTCGAGATTCTTTCAGCAATGATATCATCACCCATTACTTGTTCCTTCGAAATTTGCAAATATTGTTCAACTAAAGTGAACTCACACATATCATGTTTGAAGGAGCTCGGATGGAAGTCAGACAGTGATGTATGTCTGCCGAAGAAACATATGACATCGCCCCTTTCACGGATACATCCTTGTTCTTACTCGATGTCAGTTGGTAGGTATGGCAGATCCCAACAAATTCCAACATTTAATAATATATTAATTATGATACATTCTACTCTGGAGAACCATAATAACTTATACAATAAGTATGGAAGAGAAAATGTCTACTTACACTGCTATTAACATCAAACCTAGACGTGATTTTATTTGTTGATGTGACATATTTGTTGCGTACGAAAAACAGATCAGCTGGGCACCATAGGCTGAAAGGTAGCCCAGATAGATGTATAGGTCTACGTATATATGAATCTATATGTAGAGGTGTAGAATATTTTATATTTACATTAGTATATAGTTTTATTCATATTATGAGTTGATCCCACCATTCCTGTTTGTTTTGTTATTTTCTTGTAATATCGTGTTTTAATCCTATATTGTTTATTCCATTAACTTTCATTTAATAAAAACGAACTTCAATAATAATCATAGTTCTTTTTATGTTTTTCAATTTGATTATCATTGTCAAGTATTTTATGTTTATTATGTTTGATAATATATAAGATAACTAACGGAAATATCCTTATGCCAGTTTTATATAGGTTTGCTGTATTTGATATAAATCGAATAATGAAACTTAAAGGGACAGTTAACCCCAGAAAATATTTCTTAAATATGTAATGCTTAGAACAGTAACCAAGTTATTTATACATGAAATGATAATCTGGAGGTTAACTGAGTAAATATTGAAATATTTTCAATTCTGTTTTCAGTTAAATCTATCAGCTATTGTGGATTACATCAGTTCTTCATATATACATGTAAACACCTGTTTTCTAGTATACATATTATGCAAATTTACATATATATATAACATAAATTGGATACCAAACAAGCCTGTTCCACACAAGCAATATCAATATTAATAACAAATCATTGTTGATTATACTTGTAGCTGGATATAACACTTTGGTAATAGAGGACTCTAATCAACTTTGTACCTGACTTTTTTTACTCATTTACATTAGATGAAGTCAACTGCACATGCCAAAATAAACATACTGTTTCACATACGTATTCTACATATTAGTTTATATACATCTTTTGGTCATTTCAATTAAATCTATGATTCTCATAGATAATCATGGATGTCTTTTCTCTTACTTCATTATTGTTTAGACATTAAAGTTGACCTAATGCCAAAATAAATTTGGGTGGGACTATTTAGATATAAAATAATGAAACAATCAATTATGCTGAATTAATTACTAATCTAGCGTGTTATCAAGGATGAATGAAATAACACATTAGCATATTGTCATATCTTCAAGTATATACTAAGACATAATATTGAGAGCACACACTATTTTAAATTAATAAGGTATAAAGAATGAATACAAAACATTTACTTGAAATATGAATAGTGCAGATCAGCTTAATTCGCTCATGACTTTCATGAGAATTCTGCCGAGCCAGTTGGATCCTTTCCATGTAGCTTTGTTTGTGCAGTGAGGGTTTCCGAAAAGTAATCTAATCCCCTAGATTATTAGTGAATTACCCTGTCAGACGTATATCAACAAAACTCTCTTGATGTTGACTGCTCAAAACCTTATTTCACACTGAAGTTATTTTTTCCTAAGCATGTGACTCTCTAGGTCAGCACAATAACACTGCCACCTGGTGAATAAATACTAACTAACAAAGATGTGTACCCATTATGATCAACATGACCATAATCATAATGAATGAAATAAACATACTAAATAATATTAGAGTTATAAAAGCTGACCCTGCTACATATATGTATCCTAAAACACATATTGCCTATGCCAGACATCAGAACTATATCAATCCTGATTCCTTATTATACTAATGTAAGAATGTTATATAGTTATTACAATATGTTTCACTTTATTGGCTTTGCTATGTATCATGTAGAATCTGTATTGTTGTCCTCTTATATGGTCTGGTAAAACTATCCATTAATTCATACAATGCCGTTTCACGAATTTATACTGCTGGTTGCGTTTGTTATTGTACTCCTAATAATGATTGAATATCAAACTTCAAATATACTAACAATACAAACTCTTCGTTGAACTCACATTATTGATATATTATTAATTATTTTTGTATTCGTAACACACTCTTTTTACTGAATAATTAGAAGATTATCATCCAAAACAGCTCTACCTATCAATCAATAAAATACAATAAAGATAATTACCTTAATTAAACTAGATTATAATTTATATTTTAATTATAATATTCAGATACCTGCTCAAGGACATGTTTTGGATAAACTTTTAAATTTTCTCACCCTTTCCGGCCACAAAATCTAGTAGTGTGTTACAGTACATAAAATATAGTAGTGTGTGATAGAATATAAAATTCAGTACTGTGTTTTAGCTTAATTGAGGAGTTAAAGGCATTTTTAGTAAATATTTTCTAATGTTATCTCATCTACAACGAGGACAATACAAATATTAATAATAATAAGATCAACACGAAGAAGAAAACGAATAGGAAGAACAATATAAATACAATAAAACATCATTGACTGCATGATACAGTCAACAGTTATATGTTAATAAGAGGTAATAAAATCCATTTATAAATATGAATAATCAACACTTAACACTTGTGAATACTGACATATTAAAGGTTTGAAAAGATGATGCACTTATAGTCTTTGCTGATAGCTTTTATTTTGTCTATGACCGTAGACAAAACATAAACATTTGAAGGATAAATCGCATGGATTTTGCATGGCCTCCATTACTGCTGAACCTGAATGCAGATTTGAGGGCGGGAAGGAGAAAACTCAAATGCTTTGACGTCACATAAGCGCTCTCTAGATTAACGTGGATTATAGATTCTCTTGAGCTTTAATATCTGAGCCATTTTGAATCATCTTCCTCTTTTGTAAGGTTCCTTCTGACTTAAACTGATATGGCTGTATTTCATTCATGACGTAATTTTAACATGATGATTGCGTTGTGTTCTGGAATAATTCTTTGCTCACACTTGTTTACAGGCTTTTCTACGGTCTCTACAGACTTCCGGTCATTTCTCAGTACGTTGAACTTGATTATTTAATATGTGGGTGATCGTTTACACATTTTGAAATTATTTATTATATTTGTGAGTATAGCTATATTAGTCCTGAAAATTTGAAATGAAGGTGGACTATCCGTTTAAGAAATAACATAAAGCTTGAAGAAGATGCATAAAATAAAAATATAATAATTACTCCAGTTGATAAAAGTATTTCTCTATTTGCTTTCAGTGAATATCTCCAATGACTTTGATAAATTTGACCACCGTCCAAACTTTTCTTATTATTCAAAGTACATTGTCAGCTGAAAATATAAAACAAAATTCACTAAACCAATAACGATATTTGATTGTCACTAATAGGTATTTTTTTGGGGACATTCGCAAATTGCATATGTTGCCTATTAATGCAACATGGCTTTTGATCCCTATTGCTAAATGTCATTTGGATAAATCTGAATAATATATTATTAGATGCTACTTTTTTTTTTATCGGCTTTTTTTGTAAATAAAACAAGAAAGTTTTTTTACTTGTTTTCACAAGAATATTTTAAACCCTAAACAAATTTATTTTGATAGGTTTATTAAACAAATTCATGTAATGCATTCACATCTGCCGATTCAAATACTAATCTCATAAACATGCATTTTCACTTCTTGTATAGGCACAATTAGGATCATGGTACCAGTAAACATACTCTATATATAAACAAATAATCAGTTTAAATGGCAGGGGGAGCTTGCAAATAATTACTTATTAGCATAGCATAGATACACCATAATATAATATTATATATTTATACAATTATCTTGGTATTAGACACGAACTCCCTCTTTTTCACATTTGCATATAGTCAGAAATTTGAAATGCCTCTTCCAATATACGAAAAACCATTTCTGTATCATTGGTATTTGGCATATATTTAGTATTATAAATCCCGTAGAGTGAATGAAGATTCGAAACAGCTGATCTCTGACCTCCAAACCAATCCTGAATTATTTGTGCTGATATTTTCTTATTTGAAGATAGAGTTAACGAAGTAACATTCGATGGAAGGTATCCTAATATAGTCATGTTTTCTTCAGTCTTTATCCAAAATGGTGTTGTCTTTCTTTATTGCTAGTGGAATTTTTGGATGAAAGGAATATTTCTCGTAGAAATGATAATCAAGACAAGCTATTTTTATCCAGTTGTTCAGAGTTCGTTCTTCTCCTTTATTTGTTACATGGAAGCGAGGGAATATAACGACGCGGTTGAGCACGTAACCAAGATATAATGCTGTCTTTAAAGCATGCAGTTCAATATTAGTAGAGTTAATATTGCTGTTTCATTATAAGGCACATTAGAATACATTAAACATTTTGTAGTCGAGTTACTATAATATCAATTCTCGTCATAATACCAAAGCAAGACTTCACGAAATCTGTATCGTTTAGCTTCTTTATTAATGATCTAATTATTATGTACGACAATACATTGTGGACATTGTGGACATTATTTCTGTCCATTTTGATATTTATTGTCATCAAATATTTGGATTTGGCTAAGATTGCTGAAACTTGTGTTATTTTATATCGCCGCCAATTTTAACTCATTATTCAATGCGGCCTGATCCCGAATTTTTATATTTTCATGGCAGTGTTTTTCATTCTAATATAAATATCAATCGTGAATTTAGAAGGTTTCAGGTAGATAAATCCGGCATTGCAGATCCCATCGTCTGATAAACAAACAAAATTTCTGTGTCCAGAAGAATATAAGTCTGCTAGGGGATTGCTAAAGAAGACAACATCTACATCAGTATGTAAAATAGTAAAACCCAAAATCAAGGCGTCTAAGATAAAACAAGTACGAATGTTCAAGTTCTGCATTATATTCCTTATTGGTTAATGGTGATACAATAAATTTCTCCACCTTTGCAGTCTCATTTGTAGGTTCGGCTTCTGCATACATTTTTATAAGCTTTGTTGGTGTGTGGTAATCTGTGCCGTTATTAGGAACCGCGAACCCATTTATGCGAATGCCAGTTCTCATCAAATACACGATGAAGCTTAAACAGCTGACGCTAGAAAAAAATTAAACTTCGAACAAGAATGAATAACGGTTAAAATTACAATCTCCAGGATAATATTGTTTATATTATAATAAACAAGTATTATAAACATAAACACAGTAATCTTGACTTCAACTTCGACTCACCTTTTTACAACAATTTCCATTTTCAACATAATTTTTCCCTGTCTGTTATATCAGATGAACTCTTAGCTAAGTGAAACTTTAGCCATAAAAGCCTAAATCTATACATAGTATTTATCGATTAAATAATATTAACAGTAGAACAATCTACCACCAATGAAATAAAATAGTAATTTTTATGAGCGCTGTAGCAAGTCCTTCATTCTGCATGAGATATATTACTATAATAGACACACCCAAACGCACAAACACCCACACACACGCAAACACACGCGCACGCACGAACACACACACAGACGTTTGTCATGTTATGTATGTTATGTATGCTATGTATGCTATATACGTTATGTGTTGGATTATTGTGTTCGATCGACCTATTTCCATTAGGGGAATCAATACGAAAAATATTTTAATTAACATAATGATATTTTTGCCATTTTATATTCAATTAGCCGTAACAGCTTGAATATAATGATTATTATCAGTTTGAATTGTTGTACTAATTTCAGCCATTTATAGTTTTGTTGGGAATGTTTACTTTGTTATTGTTACATTATTTAACTCAATGATCATTGTGTGTGTATGTGTGTGTGTGTGTTGTGTGTGTGTGTGTGTGTGTGTGTGTGTGTGTGTGTATGTGTATGCGCGCGCGCGCGTTTTAGGGTACATATAAAGATACCTACTTCCAAAAATCTAAATACAAATACAACTATACATACATTAATCTAAAATTAAAATGTTCCATTCCTCCATATATTGATAGATGTATGCGTATACCTAAGCATGTGTCTGGTCTACTCATCAGCCTGTGGGAACCAGCTAATTCGCTTTTCGTACGCGACAAATATGTCACGCCCACAGGAAAGCGGCTACATGCAGGCTACGTACAAAAAGCGGAAGCACGTAAAAAACATACCATTTGATACCACGGCTCACAACAAACAACACGTGTGTGTGGTTCAATGGTGACTTGCTACATACATATCATAACTATTTTGACACCACAGTTTACATTCAACAGTAATTTTATGTGGTCCAAAAGAAACCTGTATATAAAACATTTCGACACCTCAGATGCTGACCTCAGCTTTATTCTGGGTTCGAATAACTAAATAAATCCTACATATATGAACAATATATATCGGTATACTTCCGATTACTCTGGCGTCGAAGTTCTTCTTTAACCTAAGTGAAAAGTTGGGCCTTTTATATACCCTCAGCGTGTTAACAAACATTACAGTTTGTTCATAACAAAGGAGAATGTACACTAACTCAGTATGGACTCACTGAAGCGATTTAACTAAAATAAAAACAAAGTAGCAATACTGCGCAATGGATTGTTACTGGGCTAGAACGAAATATCGTCTCAAACCTGAGTAAATACTATGATTTACTCGAACCTAACAGCTAATCCTCATACGTTTCCGTTCATCACAAAGTGAACGTTCATTCACGCTTAATTTAGCGTCCCTAAGTATATGCAGTTAGGTGTGGTGGGATCTAAATTAAAGCGCCTATCCACTTGATCTATTTGACCCATGGTCGAGAACAGCGGATTTCAGGCAGATCTCCGATACTGCGAATGACACGTCGGGATTATAATAGCTATACATTTAACAAATTTCCTATATCAGTGTAATCTAATTACTCATAATATGGGAAAACACTCTGTCCGCAGCTTAATACCCATGGAGATGCCTGCCGGAGTAACAAACGACTCCAGGAGTATAAATCCATCAAGCAGCATTGTATGAATTAATAGGTCGTTTCGCCAGACCAAATAAGAGGACAACAGTATAGATTCTACATTATACATAACAAAGCTAATAGACTCAAACATGTTGTAATAACGACATAACTTTCTTACATTGGTGTAATAAGGAATCTGGATGGAAATAGATAAGATGTCTGGCACGGGCAATGTGCGTTTTAGGGTACATATAAAAAGGCAACAGGCACAGAGCATCAACATATCTAAACATCCTTCGAGACCTACCTCCATAAATCTAAATGCAAATATACATACATTAATTGTTTATGCAAAGATTTCATTCGATAATTAGAGAAATAAGTAAACAATCGTATTCGTAATGGAATTACCAGTGCTTAATAATGTTTCAGTTATATCATATCTGAGATTGGGCTTTTAATTATGATATATGAAGAGAGAAATATAAACAAGATTTCTTCTAAGGAGACAAGGTAAAAATAGAAGGCCGTCTATATGGTGTCCATGATCTGTCACACCTACCAACTGACATCGATATAGAATAAGGATGTATCCGTGAAAGGGGCGATGTCATATGTTTCTTTGGCAGACATACATCACTGTCTAACTTACAGCAGAGCTCCTTCAAACGTGATATGTGCGAGTTAGACAAAAACGTCTTGGATAAAAAGGCTAAAGGAAACATCGCTGCAAGTAGTATACATAGATGTGAAAGCCAAGTTCACGCACAATGATGGCATCGAGAGTTACATGAGAACTACTGGATCTAAAACGCTCGATGAAGCAAGCACCGATCCAGACTGGGGAATTGGATTATATTTCAGAAATCCTCATTGCCGAAACAAAGCTATATTGAAAGGTTCCAACTGGCTCGGTGAAATTATAATGAAGGTCATGAGCGAATTAAACTGATCAGCACCATACATATTTCAAGTAAATGTTCTGTATTCGTTCATTATACCGTATTAATTTAAAATAGTGTGTGTTCTCAATATTATGTCTTAGTATATACTTGAAGATATGACAATATGCTAATGTGTTATTTCATTAATCCTTGATACAACGCTAGTTTAGTCATGAATTCAGCATAATTGATTGTTTCATTATTTTATATCTAAATAGTTCCATCCAAATTTATTTTGGTATTTAGGTCAAATTTAATGTCTAAACAATAATGAAGTAAAAGAAAGGTCATCCATGATTATCTATGAGAATCATAGATTTCATTGAAATAACCAAAACATGTATATAAACTAATATGTAGAATACGAATTTGAAACAGTATGTTTATTTTGGCATATGCAGTTGACTTCATCTAATGTAAATGAGTAAAAAGTGAGGTATAAAGTTGATTAGAGTTCTCTATTACCAGAGTGTTATATCCAGCTACAAGTATAATCAACAATTATCTGTTATTAATATTGATATGGCTTGTGTGGAACATGCGTGTTTGGTATCCAAATTATGTTCTATATACATGTAAATTTGCATAATATGTATACTAAAAAGCAGGTTTGTACATGTATATATGAAGAACTGATGTAATCTACAATAGCTGATAGATTTAAATGAAAACAGAATTGAAAAGATTTCAATATTTACTCAGTTAACCTCCAGATTATCATTTCAGGTATAAATAACTTACATGCTAACTATCATATGTGACATATGTAATACCTACTGAGTTTGAGATTTGATCTGGTGGAAATAGACAATTTCTCTATTATAATCAAACACTAGCATTGAATTCATATACTATTATGTATTACAATTATGTAAATCAGTTCAGTCATTAGTTTATGTCTATTTAAATGTCATTAATACTTCAGTTTCTCAATGACATAAATAGACTAAATGACCCCGTCCACATTAGCGAAATCGAAAAGTATCGTTTGCGAGTGTTCAATATAGAAATAACTATTAGTATTATTACTAAATCAAAACATTGTTCTATATATCTCTGTTGAATCCAATATATCTATCCGAAATTATACATTTTCTCCCTTCTAATTGTAATAACCCGATACCTTGAACTGTTGAAATCATGAATTCCACAGTATCCAACCAGAAATAAGCATGCCACCTGATTTCTAACATCTGGTTTACGTTAAACCAATATGTTGACCCACACTGTCCCTTGTGCCTTTTCCCTAACGTGATGTACACTTTCAAGCATTTATTACCGGGTTTGTCACTGGCTCCTATCAGCTAATTACTCCACGCTAGTTTCCTATCCATGTATATTCCACAGTGTACTCATTATGCTCGTTGTTTTCTACGCACATTATTTGTAATCCCAGAATTTATAGATTTATTTGGAATTACTTTTTTCCGTCATACAAGACTCGGGCTAATTTCTACTTTCGCAATATGTATGCCGTCGTGTCATGTTCTCATTAAGCCTCTTTCACTTTAGAATGGCAC
>JAODUP010000216.1:647500-822707 GCA_025642065.1 Paralvinella palmiformis | reverse complement strand
TGGTGTTCCGTTAATATGCAGTTTTTGTTTAGATGAATTTGAATTATTATAAATATTTGAGTTCCTTATGATTTGTATTTGTATGATTAAAAAAATAGGTTTAGTTGGATTTAAGGATAATCTATTTGCTCAGAACCACTTGAATCATTCGCGTTTGCATTTATGAATAACCTGCCAAAATTGGATTCAAATAAATCCAGGGACGTGTCATCAGCAAAGACGAGAATATTTCCAAGGGTGCAATTTGCAAATTAATTGACCTATATTAGATGTAGTAGTGACACCCCCCTCCCTAAGATCGATCCCTGCGGAACGCTACATTCTATCTTTTGCTTATTAGATCTATTGTTTTCGAGATTGGCATATTGTTTCGTGTTCGACAGATAAGTCACAATAAAACTGAGTGGTAAGTTAAACCTAACTGATCAGCCACATCTCTTATAATTATTCCAGTGGTTGTATATTTAGTCCTGTTATTTCTTTGTATATATATGAGATCAATTAATTTTGTCGGGGAGGAAGTGATTCTAATTGGCTTTGTTATGAAGTGGTAAGAATCTGTTTTTTTATAATAAAAATAAATTGTCAACATAAGTTTTATTGTGATAGTTGTACTTCAGCAGGTCAACATTACAATCTTCGATCATGGTGTTGTGCTTGTTTTCATTTTTTGATATATCCTTTAGGTCATCTAATGTTTTTTTGAAATATATTAATGTCAGCTTTGGGTTGAAAATCTGGTCTATAAATAACTCCAACGATATTATGTTTATTGGTATTTGAAGAGGCTCCAATAAAGATACATTCGGAAACGTGGCGCATAAAAATACTCAAGTCATATTACAGCTTTATGAGTAAGCCAAAACCTAAATGATTTCCAACATCACGATATATAAGGTGATTATTTTATAACATTCATTGTCACAATTAAATATTTCGCTGAATTCTAAGAAATCAAATGCAAAAGTTTCATTTTAAAGTTGACAAAGTAAACCATGAAATGGATCTTAGTTTGTTGATAAATTGCGGTAATTCAGATGAAAGTAAAAAGTGGAGTTATGTAAATCTTTTGTTTTCTCAGAGAACTGGTCAGGTTCATAATAGTCACAGTTAATGCAACTGAAATGGGATTCACAATCTTCATCAACATTTGTAAGATCTGACTCATAAATATATCTTAAATTATATCCCTTGTTTACTCTGATCTGGTCCATTAATAATAATAATAATAATAATAATAATAATAATAATAATAATAATAATATATATATTATTGGAACTTTTATATAGTATACCTGTAATAGTATTTTATTTAAACACTCTTTATATTTTAACTTCCTAAGTATTCATCATGAGAGATATGTAAGTTTACTATTTTCTTGAAGGCATCACTCAAAGAACATACATTCTTGATAATATAATAAAAGTATCATGGATTAAAGTTTTGATAATTATGCTGGTGCATAACAAAATACCCTTCCTACAGTCCCTGATATGGATGTTCCTGTTTATAATACAGATTTGAAATACAGATGAGATAAAACTAAACTAAATAATTTAATTTTATTTAGAATTATATAATATGTCAAAACATGAAGAAGCTACAAATGTCTGAAGGCAAACAATTTCACTTATTTATAGGTAGTTTCTGGCATCAAGTTTAAACCATTGTATTGTTGTTGTTGTGGTTGTTCAAAAGCGAATTACTATTTCCTGGCGCAAACTGAACTATTACGATGAAATACGTTATCATCATTCCTAAAATCTGGAAAAAGACAAAAATAAAAGAGCATTGTTTGTTTGTTTCTGTGTAACTATAAATAGTTTGTTACGTAAATGAAAAACAAAATCTAACAACACAATAAATCTCGTTATACAGTTACTGGTGTGTGAAAGGTTTTAGCTCTCATTTCAATATTATCCGAAAATAACTTTTACATGATGAAGAATTAATAATAATAAGCAATAAATACTTTTACTTACAGTTAAAATACTTTGTTTATCAACCACGAATAATTTTAGCGCCGTCATGCCAATACTTCCACTGCTTACTCTATTCAGTAACATGGCAACTTGTCCCATCAATTCACAGTTGGCATTTTCCAAGTCAAGTTCATGCAGCTCATCAAAAATGCCATGTGCCTAAATGAGAACCATCGAAAGAAATGGAGCAATGAACTATTCATCATAAATATCAAACATTTGTTCGTGTTTCTAAAACAAGTAAACTTAATTATTGCCTTAATGCATAATGAATAAACTATCTATACATTGTTAAGATTACAAATAATGATAACTTCACCTTTTTAAGGATGAACGCAATGCCTTGTTGATGAAAGCTCTAGTAAGCACTTACTTCTTGGTGTACAATGGCGCCTCCCAAGCTGATAAATCCGAGCATCACCAAGCCACCAGCAACCCAAAATATATACATTCCAACAAGTACATGATTATCAGCAATATCTGTATTCCATAATATCTGATAGAACATCAAACACAATATTACCACGTATAATGCAATACTACAGCCAGTCATTACATGGAAAATTTGATCTGCGGTATCGAGTAATTTACATATCACTCTGTGATCCTTCCTAAATCGGATAATGATATTTGAAGAAATGTCTACCGTTACCCTCATTTTGGCAAATCGTTCATTCAGGCATTTGAACAGGTGATATATAATCGTGCACATCATATTTCTAAATGCCTGAGGGAATAACCATGCAGCATTTAGATAAAATTGCAACACCGTATTCAATCCTTTCATTATGTTAACATACTGCGATTTAGCTGATATAGGAACTGTAGTATAATCAAATTTGTCGGTGAACCACGTGATATAAACATTAAAAAAGAAGCTAAGTAGAAATAAAATCCATGTTATAATAGCGCTGATGACGCATTTCCGGCGAACTAGTTTCAACAATTCACGGAATGTCTCCGGATCCAATGACTGTAGTTGATTGTAGAAATTCCAAATGTTATTTCGTTGACGTGTACACATAACATACACTGTCGTACACTGTATGGTACAAATGACGTTCCAGATAATGGCTGTAAACTTTATAATCAAATCCAAGCTATTTGAGGCCACATCTCGGAAGATGAACAACATACGAATGACGTTTAGCCACAATATAAATACAACAAATGTAGAATAAATCTGTGAAATGTTTACCTTCCAACATCCTTTAGGTTTTTCAAATAATTCCATTTCAAGTTCACCGATCTTGTTTATTGTTTTCTTCTCGTGTCCGTTATGAAACATCCCACAAATCCTCATGCTGATCGAAAGTGGCGCTAACACTTGACGAACTGATAAGTAATTCTTGTTCTTATTATTAGAAGAGTGTATTCTTTTATCATCTTTATCTGTGTTATCTTTAACAATGACGTTCATATTGTCCGAAGTTTCAGACTCTATTTCCACAATAGTATCACCTTGGAACACCTTGTTTTAGTGTAACTATATTTGAAAATGATGCTGATATCAGAAGATCACATATATTATATATTCTCCCGCTGCAGATGTTTTCATATATATATATATATATATATATATATATATATATATATATATATTTTCTTGAAATTATTTAAAATTGTTTTAGTGTAACTATTTTGAAAATATGTTATCAGAAGATAATATATTATATATTTCGCTATACTTGCATAATATATATATATATTATATATATATATATATATATATATATATATATTTTTGTAATTATTATGGTATATATTATATGTTGTATTATACGTTAATATGTACCAATCGCTATTATTTGATCTACTATACTATGTTTACATAAAGATTATGCGATGGCTGTATTCAGCCAAAAATCCATAATGATTGCTGTTAAGTATGTAATGAATAAGGTGTTTGAATATTATAAAATATTATATAAAATTTGCTCTAATTCTCTATATTTTGCACTATGATAGCCATATAATTATGATACAAAATCCTATGACTTAACGAATTTTTTTTCAACTAAACAGAATACCCACACTTAACAATAGATAACATTAACGTCTGTCATCATACATTAGTACTACCTTTTATCTCTTTATCAAACTTCCATGTATCTGGACAGATATATTGAATAATGGAATGGGTAATGGGCCATTGCACAAATGACTGATCCAGCTCGTAAATAGATATATTGTCTTTTGTAATATTTAAGGTAATCTTATTGTGTTTTTTTCTGATTGTTCTTTGTAGCTTAACATTACAATTCTACCTGATATAAAATCAAATCCTCTATATCCGAGAAAAAGAATTATTTAATAACAAATTGCTAACATTTTCTAGTTCCTTTCTTAATTTTTATTTAAGCCTTGTCTGTAGATCTAGAATATAATTTTGATATATATTCTTTTATTACCACTGATATAATCCGACATATTGATCTGATGTTTTTCATTTAAATACGATTGTCCTTCCGTAACACTTGAGCTTTCATATTGCTTCTTTACTAGCCAATTTCACAAGATGAACAAATAAAAACCTTTCCTCTCTCTCTCTCTTCTCCCCCTCTCTCTCTCCTCTCCCGCCCCCCCCCCCCTCACTCTCTACATTTGTTTCATACGATGGATCTTTATTTTTCTTAAAGATCGTAGCCTGATCTAATATCATCTTATTTAAATGATATTCTCTAGATATCCATGGAGTTTAAATAGATTTCCGTAATCAGACCGTTTAGGTTCCTAGTTGTGTAATTGTCCTAAATTGGACAATATATCAAATATTAAATTGTTTAAATTCTTTTAACGGTAAAGTAAATATGATTCAGTATCAGTTTTGCCGCATAGACTTTGATAGTCAATTCGAAATAACTTACTGCTTCCTGTTGTATGATTCCTAACTTTCAGTATTACTCAAAATGTATACATAATGATGACAGTTTAGCTGTCATCAACAGTGATATGTGCTGTCATATAAATGATACATATTAATTATTATTTCCCAAACTCCTGTATATTTGATGACTCAGAATTAAATTTATGCTAAATACATTCTATAATGCATAATTTTTACATATACATCACGTATTAGCATATGCTGGAAATACTTTGATGAATATAATAATCTTTAGAAAAACACCATCCCTGACCATGACAGTACGAACAGTTACTGGTGTATTCTGTAATGTCCATTATATATGTGAAAATATGAGTCTGAGATTTGTGAATGGGCTCGCGTTAGTTTATAATTATCTTAAAATTGATATTGGCCAGTATTATAGAAGATGTGCCGGGATGTTTTTCTTGTTCAGAAAATAGACAAGATAAATGGACATAACACTGCCACTATTACTGGACATTATTGACACTGGTGTTTATTTATATAAATATTTGTATAATTAATCATGTTTTCATTATTAAATAATAATCTGGTGTTAGTTTAAACAATATTTATTGATTCCCAAACATCCTATGCATATATAAATGGGCTTCAAAAAACATATACCCAATTAAATTAAGTAGGTGGATCAGGTGATGATTACATATCTTCGTTTAGTCAAGATACATTTAGAAGACCTGACAGCCATCGAGCACTAATATATGTATTATTATAACATTTGAGACCTCTCCGTAAGTAGATTAACTGTTGTATTGCATCTTACGAGAGGCTATTTACATACGTGGTCTAGCGGTAGCGTGTTGGAGCACAGATCGCTACCGCCCGTGTTCGAATCCCGGCATTGGCATATCTTAAGGTTGTTTCGTCTTTCACTTCGCTCATTACCTTTGGAAGTCGCTCGGCCCATTTAGCCTACCTTGTGCACAAAAGTGGCCGTAAAACATCAATCATCATCACATGGAAAGATTTACTTTTATCTCCGCGAAGAATGATCTAAAATAATACACTCATACAGTGGTTTGATCGACAGTGCGAAACAGCCGCCCCCTCTGATTGGTATATGATAGACAGTAAAAGAAGTATTGTTCACAATCTTCTTCAGAAATGCCGCATTGGCATGTTGGATTACACTCAACGTGAATATTATGTCGCAAGTGTGAACGGAGGCTACCACAACCTAATCTCATTCTGGCCATTTCAATATTAACAAAAGTTACCCATGGTATAATAAATTATTTCGATTTAAATGCGCACAGAACATTTTCTCTTGTAGAGCTGCAGATTTGTTGCAAACGCTCTTTACAGTCGATTCTGTTCCATTCTTTTACGGTATAAGACAGACATTCTCTATAGAATGAAATGGTTTTCTATATCAGGACAGTACATTTCGTGACATCCGTAGACCATATCTTGCACGATCTGCCACCCATATGGGTAGCAGGAAGCTCACATTTGACGGAGACATGCCATTCATTATCTTGTAAAATAGGTGCAGACGGTGAATTTGCTTACTGGATTTAAAGACGGCACATCATCATTATTTAGTAGTTCACTGTTGCATCGAGCTGAAGTTCCTTTCATCCCTCGATCAGCGTCTCTCTGAATCCTATACAGTCTTTCCAAATACGTCTGATTTCCATCCGCCCAAATTATATCACCATATTACAGGATCGGTCATATACACTAGTTCAAAAGATCTGCGAGCCAGTGTTTGTTTAAACTGAATATAATGTCTACATGCTTGTGTTGTCTTAATTCCGTTGATGCAATCCCATCCATATGATTGGGTGGGTGTTCGGCTAAGTATGATTGTTCAATAAGTTCGGCGATCCTTAATCGATCATCAAACTCAATAAACAAAGACGTATCATCAGCCAACATCCTCATCTGGCAATGCTTAACTACATGAGTTATGTCATTTATAAAAATCAGGAAACGTACAGGGCCAATGACTAAAATTGACGATACATTTCAAGTAATTGGGTTACAGTTGAGGTGATCAAGTATAAAGCCAGACTGCCAAGCGGAGATTAGGAAGTTTTCCTAAAATAGTCGAAATAATGCATTGAACACTAATCTTTCCATGACTTTTCCAACAGACATTAACACTGTAAGCGGCCAATAGTTTGATACTGATGTTATATTTATTTATTTTTTGTAAAAAGGAATAACATTTGCCATTTCCCTTGCTTATGGAAATTCACCGATACTAAAATACACATTGAATAATCTACATAAGACAGTTGTTAATTGGTTTGCTCCTTCTTTCAGAAACAATGGATACATTACATCTGGTCCGGATACCCTGTTGGTATTTATCTGAGACAAGTACTTATGTACATAACCGACTCTAGTTTCTAGATATTAAAAATTCTTTTGGGTTAATGTAATTGTTCGGAAATTCGCAAATCCGTTATCTAGTGTAAAACACTCTATGGAATAATTATTGGGTTTTTGCATTTTTGTCATCAGCCGAAATAATGTGCCAATCTATTTCTAGAGCCGGAAGAGTTCTAGACTTATTGCTCGACAGTCTTTTTGAAATAATTTGCGCAGATCGGACGCAAGTGAATCGCTCATATCATTGAGGAATGTTTCCCTTTTAAGTCTCTTGGCCGCAGAACAATAATATCTTCGGTGATTTCGAAATGTTTTCCATGCTTCAGCTGTGTGATCATATTTAGAAAGTCAGTAAGCACGATATTTTGCCCTTCGTAATCGCCATAGGTACCCGTTATAGAACGGTTTATCCCATGGTCTAACTGTAACCATCTTGTTGTGATGCATCCGCGAGCACTACTGATCAAAGTGTCTGTCCACTCCTGAGTAACAACATTAATATTATTACTAACAAAACATTAATTCCAATACAAATTCGCTTAATTTTGATCGATAGCAATCAAAATCGCATAGTTCATATTTTCACATTAAACGTTGGTATGTTTTATGACACTTCACGTTGAATGTTATTTCCTACTGACTGTATTGTGGTCATTGGACGACACAGGACTTGTCACTGCGATCTCACTCACTGTGTGAGTACAATTGGTGATAATCTGGGCGATATACGAGTTGTTTAGTTTGTGTGTTTTGTGAGGCCATTATCATCAACAAAACCCAATAATAATTTGCCATATGGAATAGATGGGTCAGCACTGAGATCGCCAGTGATAAGTATATAGTTATAACCAACTAGAGCTTTATTATAAAATTCCTGTAGCGAATGCCCAAAGTGAACGTGTTTATTAATGTGATATACTACGAGAAACAAAACTGAATTATTTTGCATGTAAGCTTCCAATGACATTACTCCGATGCCTGTTTTTGTTTTCTTCAGATATGGTCTATTTTTGCACACACACTTATAATAATAATAATAATAATAATAATAGCCGAAATAACACTTATTTCACGTTACTTAGCTACCTCAAATGAGGGAAACGCATATGGTCTGTAATTTATTGCTTCACCATGCAGACTAATTCTAAATAAATTCTGAATTTACAATAGATGGAATATTCGACGGAGAAAACCTTACCAGTTGCCTGGTTGGATGAAAGACTCTTCCTACTATAGGGCCACGGCCGGGATTTGAATTGAATTTTTTAATTGAATTTATTTCACATAGCAAGAGTACAATACACAAATACACAGACACATTGGAAATGACAATCAAATACATTTAAAAAATAAACAAAAATCAAGATTATCAAGTATACTCCAATGTGAGGAAACAGTGTAGCCCAAGTGCTGTCTTACCACTGTTACCCGATGGTCATTTTACATATCTGGAAATGGAATGCAGTTTACAATAAATAATAACAATAATGATAAAAATAAATAAACAATAATAATAATATTTGCCCCCAAAGATATATATTAAAGACAATATATATTAACTAAGCCAGGTAAGATATGTACGTTATACTATATAATATTTTGTCATAATAATATACTTTTTTTGGTCAGAGAGAGTCCAGTCCAATAAAATGTATCTACAAGTCGTACTAACTTGTATCATCTTATAGGATAGCATTGTGTACAATATTTGTTTGTGCATTTAACGCTATCAATGTATTTGTTTAATAATAAGTTTTTCATCTGAACTTTACTTCTATGTTTGGATTTGTGCACGTCTAATATTTTCATCCATTTGTCCCCCAGATTTGGAATAATAAAATTTGAGAGATTTTCGACAAATTTATTTCTTAGTATATCAGTATAGATATTTGAAGCTCGCCTTGTATGTATCTGTGGGTGTATATCGTAATTATGTCTAAACATATTTTTGTATGACATGGGGAGTTTATTTGTTTCATAATCATACACGAAAAGAATAGACTGTTGTTAATAAATGTCTGATATTTTTTTGTATTTTACAGATTTTAAACAATAGATCAGTGTGTGATCTGTGTGCCATTTTATTTATTATTCGAATAGCCATTTTTAGAAGTTTAAATGTTTTATTATTTTCGTTATTGTGAATTGCTGGATCCCATGTTGTTATTCCATACAATATCCGAGAATGTTTTCATGAAAAGTATAAAGTTTCTAGTGTTAACTTAGGCAAGAAGTTCTTTATTTTATTTATTATGAACAAGCTTCTTGATATTTATTATTTATATGTTGAATATGATACTTCCAGGTCAAGTATTCATCAATATGTATTCCCAGAAATTGTATATACCAACTACTTCAAATTTGAGCTATTTCGTATTCATTTATAGTCAGGTATTGATTTGTTTGATCATATTTCCTCCGTCTTGGACATATAATGAGATACTGGGTTTTATTGGCATTTAGGCATAGTATATAAACACACAACCATTTAAATAAAATTTGCAAGTGAAAAGTTAGCATTAGAATAGAAGAATTTGATATCAGTGTCTGATAAATATAATGTTGCATCATCAGCAAAAGATAGTACATTGGCTGTGGGAAGAGCATTAGCAATATCATTGATGTACAAGATAAACAGAAGGGGGTCTAAAATGGAACCTTGGGGAATCTCACATGTTACTTCCAATACTTTCGGCGAACGATTGTCATAATTTACATATTGTTTTCTATTTGTCAGATAGCTACGTAACAAGATCTCTAATCCCATATCGCTTTAACTTTTGCAATAATATTTCATGATTTCTTAAGTCAACGAAAATCCCCATTGTTAGTTCTGGGTTAGCTTTGTTTTCGGCATTGGCAATGTGGTTCAGTATTAGTGGATATGTTGTAATATGACTCTATCGAAAGTCATATTGATCTTTTTATCATATGTTATGTTTATTTATGAACGATAATAAGCTCGAACCTCTGACCTCCCGCATAGCATAACCTTCGTTAAGAAAGTGCCACGCTCTTACCCACTGGGTTTGTTTTGTTTTGTTGTTCGGGAAGAATCCCCAGGCTGTCGTTTAATCAGCACAGCCTCTATGTTGGAGTGGTTGAGAGACTCCTCCCCCACCACTCACAGGGGAGCAGTACGGAAAGATGGAGCCGAAATACCCCGATGGTGGTCACTGCGTGTTTTACGTCGTCAGGGGGTTTTTAACGTCCCCCTTTATTTTAAATAATTCAGTGGAGACGGCAGCGCCATTTAACGTGGTCAGCCACCCACGATGTAGTGAGCAGAGAAATTAATTCCTGGAAAAGTTTCGACCTCTTACGGGGTTCGAACCGGCGACCGTTGGCACCAAGTGCCGGGTGCTTAACCGCTAGGCCACCGGAGCTCAGTTATAGAGGCGGTTTATATATACCAGGTAGTCCCTCTCTGTGGCGATCAACGCTGTCACGTTTGATCGGGTTATAATAAACATGGAGTTTGTACATTGGATTCCCAGATGTATCCTAATTTTCGTCTGGACTCAATCACGTTTCGTTTATGGTAATAACATTTTAAGTTCCCACAAACTCGGCTCTAATTTTGGTCTAGAATGTAAAGTAACTGCTATTAGTTACTTGATGAGAACCAAGATTCAATTCCACATCTCCGCTTACGATCAACTGCAGCATTGAGATATACCTTTTCCGTCTAAGGAATATAGCATAGGTATATGGTTTGGTTTTGTCGCGCCTTAGCAATCGTTTAACCGAAAATGAGCGTCATAAAAGTTTAAATTGACACTAAGCAAATGATAAATGATAGAGAAAGCAATATATGTTGTTATCGGTATGATAATAGCATTGTTTTCACTTGTTGATAATAAAGAATATCACGACCCCCTCAGGTGATAGAGCCCAATACGAGATCTACGTACTTCTAATGATACTCCGATAAGTCATCTATATACCACACTCACTTGTCCCAAACATCGCTTCACCAGTACAATGGCATATTATATGTGTGTGTATATGTGTGTGTATGTGTGTGTGTGTATATGTGTGTGTGTGTTTTAGGGTACATATAAAGAGGCAACAGCCACAGAGCATCAACATATCTAAACATCCTTCGAGACCTACTTCCATAAATCTATACAACTATACATACATTAATCTAAAAATGAAATGTTCCATACCTCCACATATTGATAGATGTGTGCGTATACCTAAGCATGTGTCTGGTCTACTCATCAGCCTGTGGGAACCAGCTAATTCGCTTTTCGTACGCGACAAATATGTCACGCCCACAGGAAAGCGGCTACATGCAGGCTACGTACAAAAAGCGGAAGAACGTAAAAAACATACCATTTGATACCACAGCTCGGAGCAAACAACACGTGCGTGTGGTTCAATGGTGACTTGCTACATACATATCATAAACTATTTTGACACCACAGTTTACATTCAACAGTAATTTTCTGTGGTCCAAAAGAAACCTGTATATAAAACATTTCGACACCTCAGATGCTGACCTCAGCTTTATTCTGGGTTCGAATAACTGAATAAATCCTACCTATATGAACCATGTATCAATACAAGTCCGACTGGTCTGGCGTCGAAGTTCTTCTCTAACCTAAGTGAAAATCAAGCCTTATATATACCCTCAGCGTGTTAACAAACATTACAGTTTGTTCATAACAAAGAGAATGTACACTAACTCAGTATGGACTCACTGAATGATTTAACTAAAATAAAAACAAAGTAGCAAAACCGCACAATGGATTATTACTGGACTAGAACGAAATATCGTTTCAAATCTGAGTAAATACTATGATTTACTCGAACCTAACAGCTAATCCTCATACGTTTCCATTTATTACTAAGTGAACGTTCATTCACGCCTAATTTAGCGTCCCTAAGTATATGCAGTTAGGTGTGGTGGGATCTAAATTAAAGCGCCAATCCACTTGATCTATTTGACCCATGGTCGAGAACAGCGGATTTCAGACAGATCTCCGATACTGCGAATGACACGTCGGGATTATAATAGCTATACATTTAACAAATTTCCTATATCAGTGTAACCTAATTACTCATAATATGGGAAAAAACTCTGTCCGAAGCTTAATACCCACGGAGATGCCTGCCGGAGTAACGTGTGTGTGTGTGTGTGTGTGTGTGTGTGTGTGAAATACAAAATGTGTTTGAAAGCAAATCAAGGGTTCGTTTCGTAAGTTTCGTGTTTATATGTACACAAATATTACCCGCAAATATGAGGGCGCCTCTGTGGTCTAGTTTGTAGCGTGTTGGACCACAGATCACTACCACGTGAGTTCGAATCTCGGTGTGGTCATATATGAACGGTGTTTCATCTTTGACTTCGCTTCGTTAACTTTGGAGGTCAATTATCACAGATTTATAATTCAATGGGTGATTTCTATAACTGTAACATAGGTATTTATGCATGATAGCGTGTATTAAAGTGAGCAGGTTTTTTTCTTCTGAATCAGCCGTTTTTGCAATGTTTACTACGTGTAAATGTCAAGGTTGGTAATACTCTAATCTAATAAAAAAATATGCAGGTGATATGTATATGATTAGTTCCCAGCTACAAATAAAAATATTATTTCCAAAACTCTACAATCAATATTTTAAAAATCTTCATTAAAATCAATTTATATTCACCTAAAAGTGTAATTTTAAAATCATTTATTTAATCCATTGAAGACCATGCTAAAAACTCTCCTACAAGTAAGCATGAATAACTAAGGCTTAGCTGTGTCATTCATCTGAAAGATCTGTCCGCTCAATTATTGGGTTATATCCTGATAAATAATGTGTTAAATCCTTTGGAAAGATACAATCGTTCAGTTAAAATACCGGTCTCAGTCTCCGTATAATATGAAATAATTTGCTGAAAGATTTCCAGTATTTATCGTCAGGGAAAAGTTTCAATCGCATGTTAACAGTGGGCGTCATAGCTGTTTCTAACCAGAGACCGCAGATGGTAACCGATGCAACGTATTTCGCCAGGCTCTACATCTTGTCATAACGCTTATTTTCTAGAGTGCGTAATCTCACTGGTCACAATAAATGTTTTAGTCATAACGCGTATTGTCTAACCACAGACTTATAGCTTGCAACATTTATATCACTGTTTATATTCAGGATAGTGTGACCCACTTTCACAATAATCAACTAAAGAACATCAAAGTTAAATCAGACGGGTTATGGTGTTACAGTCAGATATCAAATACATAACAAATAAATAATAAAAAGCACATAACAAATAAACATTAAAAAGTACATAAAAAATAAACATTACAAAGCACATTACAAATAAACATTAAAAGATATCTAACAAATAAACATTAAAAAGCACATACAAATAAACATCAAAAAGCACATAACAAATAAACATTAAAAGCACATAACAAATAAACATTAAAAAGCACATAACAAATAAACAATAACAAATACATAACAAATAAACAATAACAAATACATAACAATTAAACATTAAAAAGAAGATAACAAATAAACATTAAAAAGTACATAACAAATAAACATTAAAGAGTACATAACAAATAAACATTAAAAAGTACATAACAAATAAACATTAAAAATACATAACAAATAAACATTAAAAAGTACATAACAAATAAACATTAAAAAGTACATAACAAATAAACATTAAAAAACACATAACAAATGAACATTAAAAAGCACATAACAAATAAACATTAAAAAGTACATAATAAATAAACATTAAAAAGCACATAACAAATAAACATTAAAAGATATCTAACAAATAAACATTAAAAGATACATAACAAATAAACATTAAAAAGCACATAACAAATAAACATTAAAAAGTACATAACAAATAAACATTAAAAAAGCACATAACAAATAAACATTAAAAAGAATCTAACAAATAAACATTAAAAGATACATAACAAATAAACATTAAAAAGCACATACAAATAAACATTAAAAAGTACATAACAAATAAACATTAAAAAGCACATAACAAATAAACATTAAAAAGCACATAACAAATAAACATTAAAAAGTACATAACAAATAAACATTAAAAGTACATAACAAATAAACAATAACAAATACATAACAAATAAACAATAACAAATACATAACAAATAAACAATAACAAATACATAACAAATAAACATTAAAAAGTACATAACAAATAAACCTTAAAAAAGCACATAACAAATAAACATTAAAAAGCACATAACAAATAAACATTAAAAAGTACATAACAAATGAACATTAAAAAGCACATTACAAATAAACATTAAAAAGTATCATAACAAATAAACATTAAAAAGCACATAACAAATAAACATTAAAAAGCACATAACAAATAAACATTAAAAAGAACATAACAAATAAACATTAAAAAGAACATAACAAATAAACATTAAAAAGTACATAACAAATAAACATTAAAAAGTACATAATAAATAAACATTAAAAAGTACATAACAAATAAACATTAAAAAGTACATAACAAATAAACATTAAAAAGCACATTACAAATGAACATTATAAAGCACATTACAAATAAACATTAAAAAGAACATAACAAATAAACATTAAAAAGTACATAACAAATAAACATTAAAAAGCACATTACAAATAAACATTATAAAACACACTACAAATGAACATTAAAAAGCACATAACAAATAAACATTAAAAAGCACATTACAAATAAACATTAAAAAACACACTACAAATGAACATTAAAAAGCACATAACAAATAAACATTAAAAAACACATTACAAATAAAAATTATAAAGCACATTACAAATAAAATTAAAAAGAACATTACAAATAAACATTAAAAAGTACATAACAAATAAATATTAAAAAACACATAACAAATGAACATTAAAAAGCACATAACAAATAAACATTAAAAGATATCTAACAAATAAACAATACAAAGTACATAACAAATAAACATTAAAAAATACACATAACAAATAAACATTAAAAAGCACATAACAAATAAACATTAAAAAGCACATAACAAATAACCATTAAAAAGTATGTAACAAATAAATATGGCAAACTACTTGACAAGAATGTTCTTTGTAATATAGTGTGTAAACCTTATCGTTAAATGTTTATTAAATACTACTGTAAGGCGCCTTAGAGCAGCTTCTAGCTGAATAGGGCGCTATATAAATATCACATGTTATTATTATATAAGTTATAAGCAAGGATGAGAGCAGATGATCGATTTATAAAATATCGTTATTTTTCGACATTATAAATATATGTATGTTTAAATTAAAACAAATTAAACAGGAGAGTTATACATTCAGAAGAACAGTATTTCTATAAATGTTATCACCTGAAGACACTTAACAGAGGTAATCTCTTAAATAAATAAAATCTTCAGTGATCATGTTTACTCTAATATTTAGCCGTGTTCATCTTATGGTGGGCGTGTTGGTGTTAGTAACATGATGTTTCTATACTGTTAATACTAAACCAACACCACTACATACTATATTTTTTCGCTAGTCATTGTTAACATTATAATTCGCGGTTTCTCCATTGACACTAAAGTCTTCACGGATGTAATTATTTCACTTCAAAGGGAGATTTATATTTTGTTTATTTTCGGGGTTCGCTCAGAAGTATTCCAAAGAGATTTAATACTCTGACATTTAAGAGGATATAATTTTTTTTAATAATTCATTGGTCTGATGGACGGGGTCTTGCACATAAATAGATGCATACTTTTTATACGGTAGGTATTTTGATGTCTATTAGTCACTCACTAAACGAAGTCAAACCCGTCGCATCAGTCAACGTCGAGCCAAAGTTATGGAACATCATCTGGTTTATTGTTTAATAATCTTATTGTCATTATTCTTCATCGTACGATGTTATGAGGATGATGACGTAGAGGTGACATCCAACTCATTAGATGTCCCCGTCGTAGACGACTTACAGATAATGTTAGAAGATTATCGAAAAAGAGGAATATCCGGAAGTCGGCTTACTTACGAAGAACGTATCCAGTTCCTGAACGCTCATAACGACTTCCGTAGAAATGTCGACCCATCTGCTTCAAACATGCAATTTATGGTAATTTTGTTTTTAAATAATTTGTTTGAATAATTGGATACGTCATATCCATATGTATGTGTTTGTGTGTGTTTGTGTGTGACGACGGTAAGTCTATCCGTCTTGACGCGCATCTCTGTTTAGGTCGGGTACGGGTGTAGTAGTTATTAAAGTCATAGTGAATTTCTCTAGATCATGAGTCAGTTTAGAAATCTATCATCAAATTACTCATTTATTAATCTGCTGGTCAGGTGTGGAATGAAGAACTTGCTGTCATGGCACAACAATGGGCTGATAAGTGTGTTTGGAAACATGGAAATCCTCAACACAATCCTCAGCCATTTTCCTATATTGGACAAAATATACACGCTACAACAGGTGAGTGGCAAAACTTCGAAGGATCAAAAAGTATGACGCCAAATATATTATTTTCTGAACAAAGAATACTTCTATAATGTCAGCACCTGTTAGACATTATTAGACATTATATTATTAATAATGTTTATTATAGTTCTCATCTCTTCAGACAGCTTGTTAAATAAAGTAGCATTTACTAAACTAAATACATAAACATCAATATAACTTCAGTCAACATGCGGCTATTTATAATAATAAATGATTAGATAACATTAACATTCATCATCATTATCACCAAATATATCCAGCTATTAAACTATACACATGCTGTAGCTGTAGCTGGTTTCTATCCATTAATAGTCTCGTCCGTTTGTTAGGACAAGGAAATTAAATTAGTGAAATTCGCATCTTCTTTTATATCTATATTTAATTGTTACCAGCAAGCAGCGTGACTGGCAGATCAGTCACAACCAGCTGGCACAACGAAATAAAACATTATACCTATCAGACTAACAGCTGTGCTGAGAATAAAGTGTGTGGACATTATAAACAGGTAAGGAAATATGCCAATAATGTTGTTGCTGATTTTTATTGAAAAAATTATAATTTCTTGAAATGAATTTCGTCATTTTGTAATATTTATCGACTATTATATAAATTATATTATCATTATCCTATAAGAAGCCATAGCAATGACATATGTATATTAAGGTATGTCAATGCTTACTTAATTGTTAAGGGATGTTTCTGATTGAAGAATATTTCATGACATTTTCATATCGCGACTTTTAGGTTGTTTGGGCAAAATCTAGCAATCTGGGCTGTGCCATCGCAAATTGTCCTCAGCTGACTGGAACCAAAATGAAAAACGCCAAATTTACTGTTTGTAACTATGGTCCAGGGTAAGGGAAACACAACTTATATATATATATATATATATATATATATAGAGAGAGAGAGAGAGAGAGAGAGAGAGAGAGAGAGAGAGAGAGAGACCATCATTTCAGCACTCAGATATAGATATAATGTTGTATCTGTTTCTAATTTTGTCAGTCAACTTATTTTATGGAACGCTTTACAATACTAATATTATCGATCTAAAAGATATACTTTCACTTATAACACTTAAATATTTCTTTTCAATATAATAGTCTGTAATTGTGTGAAATATTACCGTTATGTGTGCTTTACCATAGAGGGAACTATGTTGGGGAGCAACCATACTGGGAAGGAAGAGCATGTTCATCATGCCCCTCAGAACTGCGCTGTGGTAGTGATATGTGTGGTAAATAGACGTTCTAATTATAATATAGGAAGCAAGGAAATGTTAATAAATATAATATCTGGAGATATCATTCTATTATTTAACATATCACGGATCACATATATTAATGTCTGATCCACATTTTGGTGTTTTATATTTATAGGTAACTTATTTTTGTTTCTAACCTGATAAATTACTTATATCATTGCATATCACAGTACAACGTCCAAAATGTGGACCTAAAACCTGCGCTAATGGAGGTAGCCTTAACATGGGAACATGTGAATGTCGCTGTCCAACTAACTACGATGGTGCTACCTGTACGATGAGAAGTACTGGTAATAATCGTGGGAAAAGACAAGGTAAATTGGGTCATTTGTCTTTAGGATTCATTTATATCCAACTATTTAAGAAACATCAATGCATAATCATGAGATTATGACTAACATGATAATAATAATATAATCTCGTTGGAGAAATTGATTCGCTAGATGGCCTTATTATACAACTATATCGTATGCGCTAGTTCCTGTGTCTTTGCACTTTGTGGTCGGGAGAGAACCATTACGTTATAAACATAATAATCATTCGATATGTCATTGTCAGATTGTCTTACTTTTAAATTTTTTAAATTTAATTAATATTGTGGTTCAATGTGTAGTAAATGGAAGCGCAGAATTCTGCAGCAGGATACAACTTTGGAAGTTGAAATGTTTTTCTATTAAGATTTATTCCTCACTGACGTACGTAAGTGCAATGTGCTGCAGGAATAGTTAATGGGGTCCAAGTTAGTCCTTCAACAAAACCAGTAGTTACTGAATATATTTTATGCACTTATAATATTAATAAGGAAACTGCTACAAAATAAGCATAATTCTGCCAGTCGGTTGTAAAGATTGCTTGAAGGAGTTGTGTATTTTCGGTTATTTGTGGTTATTAAATATGGTGATTTAGATGTTTTATTTGTACGGACTTATAATTTTTGAGTGATAAATATTTATCGATATTTAACAGCAAATAGTCAATATTTGTAGTTTTAACCTTGCAAAAGTTCCTGCTACTCAAATACTAAGGCGTTTAAGATAATTCAAAGATATATTGTGTTTCCAGCTTCATTTCTTGGATTTCAATGTTTTCAGCCGTTCAGTTAGTTTCGTCTTTGTCATGTCTTGATATTTCTTTTTTTCTTTTGAGAAAATACGATTTGAAAATGTCACAAAATTATTTTATCATGATCAGTGTTAAAAGGTGACAAGCTTGGTACAAATAACATAATTATGTAACATTCGGTTGATGGTTCGATGGTACCCCATTTCTTTCCACATTATGTTTTACCGATGTTTAATGGATATTTTAATTGATGTTTCATAACGATATTTAAGTGTAATTTCATTGAAACCATTTCAGATTTGTCACCATGACACTTCTTGTGACTATTCACCTTATTTGTGTGCATTCAATATTCAGTATTAACACATCTACATTAACAGAAAGCTTTTCATAAATCACTTCACAACAGCAAAGGTAGAAGATTAAATAAATATGATGATCTTTTCTTTTCTTTTTTAAATTATATCTTTTAATTCACCTGGTTTGATTTCTAGTTTTATAAAATAACACTAGGAACAATACACTCTACACGTGCCAGTAATGTATGTTAGCGAGGAGTTTATCATTATTTAAAAGTAATATCATAGCATTGTAATATTACTTTCTTTTTCTGTTCTAGGCCAAGAGACAAGATTGCTCTATGCCATCATTCGGGGTTTATATAATACGTTACAAAGAGAAAATAACTAGGTAGCTGATGAAAGTGAAAATGCACTTTCATTTACATTTCGTAAATGTATTACTAACAACCAGTTGTAAACAAAGTACAGTTAGGTAATAATATAACTAATAGATATAATTATTCTTTAAACAAATATGAATAATAAACGTGTTAATATTGACATCCGTGAAGTTGCCTTTCTTCAGTCAAAATACATCCACTCTACTTTATTATAGTTTCATAATCCCGTAAAAGTATTACTAAAGTTTCATTTGCTTGTATCAATTCTAATGTTTAAATAAAATAAGCTGACTATTGAAGAAATCTCGAGTCTAAATTATGTTTATTCCGAATAAAGTAATACTGTTACATCTCAGTGAGCTGTCAATTAACAAAATACGAAAGTACCAAATAAAAGCAAGCACTTATGGCTGCCCTCACTCATTTGTATAAGATAGTTGATACCGTATCCTTTAATTCTATTAAATTTGAACCAGTCATAGGTGAGCCAAATGGTAACTTAAAAGATTCAAATTAGAATGATCGGTTAGAGTTTGTGTTGACAGGAATTATGTTGTTAGTTATCAAAGTACTTTTCCCTTTGTCATAAGGCTACAGTTTATAATAACTTAACACAGCCGCTTATGTCGCCACCTAATGGCATTGTCAAGTTGTCCAACATTGTTGTGTAAGACAACTGCAGTTCTTGAGACTAGTAGAACGAACATAACACTAACCTGTTTGCAGTTTTGCGACATTTGAACCCGATAATTATTTTGATTATATACATTTTACATTGATCCCACAAGAAAAACATGTAGAATATTAAACTAGGCATTTTACTCTCTCCTAATGCCAGTATATAATGTAAAGGACATCAAATGGGCTGAAATGATATCGTAACACTTTAGATGGTGAATCAAAGTCCATGTCTAACTCATAGCAATATATTTTACCACTCAACCCGCCATTAATATGTATATATGTATCAAGATATAGTCATTATTAACACATCAACATCAGGCTACATCGAATCAAATTCTTCCGTATTATCTTCAATAAGAATGCCAATTGTAGGCTTGGAAAATGTATCATATCTCTAGAGCACCTACGTTTAGAAACTTTTTTTTTAATATAGATTATAAATTTCTGCTTTTATATCAAGTGAATAAGTGGATTGGATTTCTGTTCAACGGATAAATGAGGCTAAATGGATACTATCTAGTGGCCCGAGATGACCTGGCAGCGATATTGTTTTAAAGAATGGTTGATGTTGATGTTGCTCAGTTGAGTTATTTAGCGTCAGTCCTAGTCACACTGTGATATATGATCGAACGACGGCTCCATTTGGTGAAACATGAAACCTAACACAAAAAGTGTTATGACGAATTTAGACGTCATAATATTATATTGATTATTTTATAAATATTACCATGATTCAACTTAGTAGTTTAAAGAGAACCAATGTTATAACAACACCAACATATATCAGTTACAAACAACACAAGATGCTTTAATAATAATTATAATAATTACAAAATCTCTATTGCGCCAATATCCTCGAAAAAAATCGAGCTCAGTGGCACACCTAGTACAGGGGCTGGGCAAACTCAGAGTCCAGGTACAATGCAAAGCTCATCAACAAATGTTCAGATGGGGTGGAAACTTGGGAAGGATAAGCGGGTCTGAAAAGGTGAGTGTTCAAATGGTGACAGAAAGAACCAATGCTATTTGATGACTTAGCATTTCCGGGGAGTGAATTCCAGAGTAGGGACAGCAACTCAAAAAGCACGAGACCCAGCATGAGTTTTAACCCTGGGAACAGACAACAAGTGAAAAAAACAGATGAACGGAGCTCTCTGAACTTTAGTGATAAAGAAAACATGGAAAATAGATATGAAGGTTCTCCAGAAGAAAGAGTTTAATAGGCAATAGTACAGAGTTTGAAAATGATGCGAGATTGAACAGGGAGCCAGTGAAGAAATGTCAAAAGTGGGACAGAATGGGAAAACCGAGGAGACCCTGTGGCAAACCTAGCTAAGCAGTTCTGAACATATTAAAGTTGTATAATAACCTTATATGCAATGTTATAAATAAGAGAGTTGCAGTAATCAAACCTACTGTAAGTGGTGTAGCAATGGTTTTGGCGACTGAAAGAGAAATGCAGCGACGAATATGGCGAAGGTCACGAATATGATAAAGGGAGGAGCAACATGTCAGAGAAAATTAAAATCAATACATCAGTAACAAACAATAGGAGATCCTATAACAAGACCAACATATCAGCAACAAGCAACGGGATATGTTATAACAGGACCAACATATCAGTAACAAATAACAGATGTTATAACAAGACAAGCACATCAGTAACAAACAACAGGAGGTGTTATAAAAAGACTAACACATCAATAACAAATAACAGGAGATGTTATAACAGGACCAACACATCAGTAACAACCAATAGGAGATGTTATAACAAGTGAAATACATCAGTAACAAACAACAGATGTTATAACAAGACAAACAGATTAGTAACAAACAACAGGAGGTGTTATCAAAAGACCAACACATTAGTAACAAACAACAGATGTTATAACAAGACAAACACATTAGTAACAAACAACAGGAAGTGTTATAAAAGACCAACACATTAGTAACAAACAAAGAGAAACAAAACAAACAATTTTAACAAGTCAAAAGGGAATATGATAAAGGGACCAACACATTGTCAAACAAAATTTTTAAAAGACAAAAACATCAGTAACAAACAACAGGAAAATCCTATAAAAGACCAACACATCAGCAACAAACAACAGATGTTATAACAAGGGCAAACACATCAGTAACAAACAACAGATGTTATAACAAGACAACACATCAGTAACAAACAACAGGGGGTGTTATAAAAAGACAAACACATTAGTAACAAACAACAGGAAAATGTTATAAAAGGACCAACACATCAGTAACAAACCAAAGGAGATGTTATAACAAGACAAACACATCAGTAACAAACAACAGGAAGTGTTATAAAAGACCAACACATTAGTAACAAACAACAGATGTTATAACAAGACAAACACATTAGTAACAAACAACAGGAAGTGTTATAAAAGACCAACACATTAGTAACAAACAACAGATGTTATAACAAGACAAACACATTAGTAACAAACAACAGGAAGTGTTATAAAAGACAAACACATTAGTAACAAACAACAGATGTTATAAAAAGACAAACACATAAGTAACAAACAACAGGAGGTGTTATAAAAGACCAACACATTAGTAACAAACAACAGATGTTATAACAAGACAAACACATAAGTAACAAACAACAGGAGGTGTTATAAAAAGACAAACACATCAGTAACAAACAATAGGAGATTGTTCCTTATTTACTTTACTTATTCTTAAATTAGCTAATTAATTTATTATATACTTAAAATGTATTTGATAAAACACACAAGGGTTAAGGTAATATAACAATAAGAATTATATACTTTATATATATATATATAGAAGGTGATTGATGTTATTCACGTATTTTGATATTAACTCAACAAATTAAAATAGTTTTATTTGTTGTATGGTACGGTATGACCTGCATACATTTGTTATATTTGAACAACTTTTATGAATTTTTAAAAACATAAGAGCGACCTATATCTCTGTTTATCTGATAAGACATATTATTAATAAATAAATCTTCCATAGTGTTTATGCAAATGTTTCCAGATACTTTATTTAATATGCTAATTTAAGACTTCTAGAATGGTAACATATCACTTCGATTCATATATTAAAGTCCTGTATATGTCATCATTTATTTATTTACGAATAAGCCCTATGTTTCATATTTGATAGTAGCAAAAATTACATATATTGTTCACCGGCATAATGAGTACTATACAGAATAAGTCTTAGATTTCTCACAAACATGGAATAATGTATATAAATGGATCCTACCTTAATGCGAAGATTCTCAGTTTTCTATAAATGGTGCTTGGATAAGAAAAATTAAAAATTCGGTCCTATCCTTCTTGAATTTCAGCTCGTTGCTTTTCTTCTAAATACTTATGTTTACAATAAAATTATGAAATAGCATCCCCTTATCCAATTGTTTAAAAAATATCTAGCCTTAAATATTATCGACAGCAAAATGAAGAAGTACATCGGGTAATGTTCTAACGGCGACTGAAACATAATGATTTCTATTGGTGAGGTTTAAATTATCGGTTAAGGCCGTTAAGGTTAAGGTCTTTTCCTTAGTGCCAAAGGAAAGCTCTGAACACTTCAATAATATTGCATGATCGATTACATCATAAGCTGCAGATAAATCAAGAATAATTCACTAGGACATGAATCCTTCATTAAGAGCCCCAACAATGTCGTTGGACACTTGCAAAGGAACAGATTCTGTTGAATAACTGAAATATGGTGGCTCGTTTCAAACACAACGACATCACTGATTCAGCAATTGACCTATTTATAATGGCTATTATCAGTGGTAGAAGTTGATCTACATAATTCTTCAAAAGCTTCAAACGTAGAAACTGGATGAACCATTTTGAGTACATATCACAAAATGGTCTTATTCCTCATGAATGTTGTTTTCCTAATGTTTTCCTGACATTGCCTGCCAGGACTTCAGCAAAGGTAAAATGTGGAAGATTTAAATTTGAAGAGTTTCTTTTGATATTTTCTAAATTCCTTATATTTGTGGAATAGAAACTTCTTTGTGAGTTGTACTAGTGACTTACTGAAATTGTAAAACTTACCAACTTCAACATCAGTCTAATATTCCATTTTAAATCAACTTGAAATTTAAATCACCAGTTATCATAATATTATATGGGATAATGGCTTGGTTATCTACGTATTAAGACCATTAACGAATAACGAGTTTCTAAAGTTATTTTACTTAGAAAGAAGGGACGATATAAAATAGAAAATTTCAGCTGTTATTTTACCTATATTTTTGGTATAATCAGCGTTTTCAAAATGTATATATATATATCTGTTATTTAGGGCTTACACGATGCAATATCCAGTCCAGATATGTATTGTTTACCAGTACAACCACCGCGTCTGCCACTTTTACAAGGAATATGATTAAAGTCGTTTATAGTGAGTTGATCAGTATCAGTTCCAAACTACGTTTTGCTGAGTGCTAACACGTCAGTACCTTGAGATGTGGGATAATCAGCCACACACACACACACACACACATTTATATATATATATATATATATATATATATATATGGCTTTATTCCTCAAGGATTGAACATTCACACAACATAATAATAAGGGACCTCAATCGTCATCATCTAGAGTCTATAATATGCGACATAAACTTTAATTAAAGTAACAACAATACAGTGGCGCCCTCTGTACGGTTCTGACAGTTGTGTAAAATAACCACTCCCCACTGGATGACCTTCACCTTAACTAGAGACTGCTGTGATGTCTACTAGCCTTTTTTAAGTTGAATAAAGCCTAATATCGAAGGTTACATCAAAATGTAGGTTACGAAACTTAATATTCATTGATAAAGCCTTAGCTAGGTTAGGATGAGGATGCACAGGAAATGTAATAGATTTAGATCTAAAATTAGAAAATTGTGCCTAACAATTGAATTGACTTTAAGCGAAGCCTTCGTCGACTCACTGTTATTTAGAGTAACAAAATTACTGGTGTTTACCCCAAAGCTTGTATGATAAGAACTTACCTAGTCCTACTGGCTGGCAGGAGTTCATTTAACATATTTAATATGTATAATTAACTTTCTGTCACACCGGGTGTCGAAGCACTAGCTTTCTCATCACACTTGATGCCGGCGGTTTACAACACTTGGGCTTGGCATAGATGTAAGCTGTAGTCAGGAATGACTGCATTCAAAAACTTTCAACTTACAGTAGAATGCTGATCTAATACAAGATCAGTAAAGTCAAAACTCCACCTTTAGTTGCAGATAAATGTTCTATGGAATATTCAACTTTCATTCTGAAGATGCGTGAAGTCAGACCTCAAGCACAAGCTGCAAACTGCTCAAACATAAACAACATTCATTGAGAAATGGACCTTCGTGTAAACAGAGTGCTAACTGGAAGAATGTATGGTCGAATTACATTACTATTTGATAAGGAATTTAAAGATAGATTCATCGTTCCGCATGCCATACGCCAGTAAATAACAACAAACTTGCGGAATGTGGAAGAATTGTATTCATGAACGACTGAGCGATGATACAGGAAGGGAGGAAGTAAGGTTAAGATAATTACCACATTAATCAGGTGTATACCAAGTGATACCTAATGGCGATAATAATAAATAAATCCATTTCTAATTGTGTAATTCCAGACTCCGTTAAAAATTGCTTCAGTCGTACCGATTAATTGTTAAATAGTTATATTTATATAATAAGTATATTCTATAATGTAGATAATTAGAACCAAATATTCATGGCAACATTTAACATCTAATTAGACACAACAACCACAAATGAAATTATTAATCGATACAAGGCATTTGACTCAAAGCATTGCATTTTATATAGGGTTTTCCCATAACATAAGAGGCTATTAACAACAAAAACGTCTTGCAATTCTCGATTCTGGATTTATTACCTGTGGCTATAGAACGGTCAGTACTCCAATCTAGTGTTCCTGGAACATGGCGATAATAGTGCAACGGAAAAAGAATCACTGGAACTCGTTGAATCATGACTGATATAAACAAACATGATTAATACAAGCAAACATGACTGATACAAGTAAATAGACAAGAAACAGTTATTAGGAAAACCTTAAATGTGTTGGTCATATCCAAACTTAATGTCCTAAAATAAAAATTATATGTGTGTTGATGATGATTTTGATAGTACATCATTTAAAAAGCTGGATGTTATGTTCGAATATGTCATTTGCAAGGATCAACTGTTCAATTCTATAACAAAGGTCACATCAGGATTTATGTTTATGGATTATGTCACTCAATCTCTGATCAAAGAACATGTCACATTAAGTACTACCTGCGTTTATCGGATGTATACCCAGCTAGTCCCCAACACGTCCATGTGTCCGAAGTATGACCAATGACAACGCTAAACAAACCAGCTGACACATCACGTCAAAACAATGGTTCTCAGGCGTTAACCCAGCGTGTCATATCAAGGTCATTTGTGTGGCCAATGACATGGCTACACAAACCACTCGTCACATCACATCTAAACTATTTTGACACGTTTCGGTAGAATATGAACAACGCATATTACTGAAATATAAAAGCTTATGCAAAATGGTGATACCTCAGAGAAAGATGGCTACATCACGAAGTTTTCACCTGCGTGCTTGTAATAATAAACTGCCTAATACAAGATAACGCGTTCAAGAGATTATTAAGCTTATTCAAGAAATAATTTGAGAAATAATCTGTAATTTGAGCTGTCCATGAAGTTTTAATTGTTATCTTCAAGTTGCTGCTCTTTTGTCTCTAATCACGAATTGACCTTTTAAATATTAATATCTGGTTAGATTATTATTGATATTACAGTAAATGTTGCTTCAGTTTTGTAATACTTACATTGATCCCTAGTATGTTTTCTGCATTAAAATAGCACTAAAAACAATTATATTTTAATTAATTAATTATGTAAGTATACGCGTATGTAAGTTATATTGAGTAAATTGGTGGCAGAAGTTTTGAATACTAAAGTTGTAATATTTATTGACATGTACACTAGTAATATGACCTGCTCTCATAAACACCTATAATACATCAAATTTGATCTAAAAATATACAGTTAAAAAACTATCCACTATATCTAAATAAGTCTCCTGCTTATCCATATAACCCTCACCGGCCGTTAACAAAACAAACTATATCACTTTCAAACTTAACTAACATATTATAGAGTAAATGTTTGTATTATATCATATAAATATTGAAATAATACATGTATTATCCTCAGTAAAATATCATGAAAATTCATTAAATTCTCCAATTTAGTAAGTATTCAAATTGCGTTTGAGGTTACAATTTTATAATACGATTAATTAACTTAGTTAATTAACCCAAAATAATTTTTTTTTGTGGTTAGGTGTTAAACAAAATAGAGTGAGCTTCGGTGGTCTAGTAGTCCCAGAGCTAACACGTGTTTATTTAACCCAGACGTGCCAATTGCAGGCTCTGTTTTTTCTGACGCAGAATTATATGCTGACCTCAGAACTGCTCGTCTGCCAAAAGTCATTTTTTACCTCGCTTCACAATTTGAGTTCAAAGAAGGGCAACCCCCCCCCCCTTAAAAAATAAATATTTCTGTAAATGATATTAATATTATTTTCGGTGATATCTGGGCTTCTAAGTGACTTAGAATGTCACATATTTTACATAAAAATACATTTACGATATACACTAATGAGGGAATATGCGATATATGTGATATAGCGGTTAAGCACGTTGCACCTTGTGCAAAAGGGTGGATTTGCACAGAACGCCAAAGATCACGGGTTCGAATCCGTCAAGAGTTCGAAACCTTTCCAGGGATTACATTGTGGGTAGCCGACCATTAAAAGGGGGGACGATAAAAGACCCACTCAGCACGTAATACTCTCTGTCAGTGACCACCCTCAGGCTCTTTCCATACTGATCCCTTGTGAGTGGTGGGGAAGGAGCTATGAATAACCGCTCAATAAAGGGGACCACACTGAAAATCAGTGCTTCAACTTTCGTGTGTTATCCTTGTTTATTATTATAAATCATGAAACGAAAGAAAATTATCAAATATAACTAATTTGCGGAATTGTTTTGCTTTTAAATACACAGGTTCATAACCATAATACTAGTTCTGGCGTAAAAAGTAACTTTGAGGCTAAATCTTTAGAAGTGAAACAAACCAGATGACACACACACACACATGCGCGCGCGCACACACGCGCGTACATACACACATAAATAATGCATTTGATCGCCATCTGTTTCCATCCGTAGATACCTGCTACATTTTGAGTTGATTAAATAACGGTAATATATCTGTCTCAAAATACTTCCCGTCTCATTGTGAAAACTAACACTACATGTCAATAAGTTCAAGGCTTTCCGATATACTTGCCAGATTGTGTTTCCAGTTTTGTTCATTCACATTCCAACAAATATTAAGTTCATGTGTGTTTGTGTGTTTGTGTGTATGTGTGTGTGTGTGTGCGTGCGCGTGCCTGTGTGCGTGTGTGTGCGTGCGTGCGTGTGTACGTGTGTGTGTGTGTGCGTGTGTGTGTGCGTCGTGCTGTGATGTGTGTTATTGTGTGTGTGTGTGCGTGTGGTGTGTGTGTGTGTGTGTGTGTGTGTGTGTGTGTGTGTGTGTGTGTGTGTGTGTAGGTGGGTGGGTGGGGTGGGTTTTTCACATACACACATATGTAAGCACTGAATGCTTTATATTTATCTATCAGGAGAATCAATCAATATATAATCAAGCGGCTACACTCACGATAATATCAAATTACCTGAATGTTCTAATCCTATGATAACTGTTTATATAGAAGTGATGCTATATTTAAGTTGATATTCCCTGCTGTTGCACACTAACGTGTTCTTCAAAATTGTACATTCGATTAAACGGACATATTCAGATGAGAAGTTGTAATTTGTTTAATATTATATTTCTCACCTAATTCACTTATCATTGTACCGTTGAATTTTAATTCCAGTTCGGCGATATGATTAAAGCTTGCGATATCTCTGACTTCAATTACAATACGCTTAGCATTTGGTCAGAAAACCATTCTTCTGCTTCGTTAACGAGATTGGTATATATACACTTGTCTATAGTCAAACGTTCAGTAGTTGTGATGAGGTTGTGATGAGAGAGCCATCCTAAAGTGACAGTATCTTAACAAATATCGCTTCCCTTTCACTACGTTGGACAGGAAACTACAAACAAGGTAGGAAATGTGAAACATGAAATATTTGACATTTCAAAAGAAGTAAGATGTCGAATGTTTTATACAAATACGATTATTCATTTTTAATATTCGTCATTATTCATTATAATTAAGGATGCCGACCATTAAGGTCATTTTAAAGAATAATATCTATACATAATCTACGATCTATTGAAATACTCTGATAGTTTTCTAAGAAAGGTTTTTCACAATCTGTCCTCCAAATGGTCTAATTAACACATTGTCTACTCGTGGATCATTTCTTCTAGAGAATTATATAATTAGTAATTATTTCTTTACTAAATCGTTTAAGGTTTCTAACAACATAAGTAACTGTAACTTGAGTATTTGTGTTTGTAGACTTATATATAGATATCCAGGTAGGAGTATTGTATGTATGACAAACCCTGTCTAAACAGGTTGACATGGTAAATAGTGCATAACGACCTGATTTAACAAATGACATGACCCTAAAATGACTTACAAAATAAATATATTGACGTTCGTTTGTGTTATAGATGTTTAGTTATTGTAGAATGTTCACCTATAAATGTTATTATATAAGACATATTTGTAGTTTCATTTAACCTTTTGTTTACTAACAATAACTATTACTAAAATATATTTTTAATTTGATACAACAGATGGACGTCATGTTGTGGGTAACCATCTTATGTGTGATGACGATGCAAGTGTCATCAGCGACAATAAAAAGATCAATAAAGATCAATCTAACTCCAGATCAACAAAGGATCATCGTTGATACTCATAACGAATTGAGGCGTCTGGAAGGAGCAGCAGATATGAATACAATTGTAAAATATTGTCATATTTGAGTAAAATTGTATGAATTTAATCATTTATCATTTATTATTATTATTATTATTATTATTATTAAGAGATGGAATTCGGAACTTGCTGAGATGGCCCAGGAGTTTGCTGAAGGTTGTAGTGGAAATCATGGAAATCCTGCAAGAGACACACCTCCCTTCCATCCTATAGGTCAAAACATCTGGCTTGCATCTTATGTTCTTCCTGCTGATACTTCACGTGCTGTAAAGGCTTGGTATAACGAGAAACCTTATTATAATTATGATTCCGTATCGTGTGATGCAAACAAAGTGTGCGGACATTATACTCAGGTAAATACACCTACGCAATCTGACAAGAATAATGTTAAAAATCACAATTTTAATCATTATAATAATAGTTATACTACTATATGAATGTGTGTACTCGCACGCGCTCACGTGTGTTGGGGGTATAGTATGTGGGGTATAGGGTGTGTGTTTAGCCGTGTGGAATAAGGCACTGGCACATATAATCTCGAAGTGTAAATTCAAACTCTGGACGTTTCTTCGGGGGACTAAATCCAGAGTGGCGACTTTTCCTGCTCAGACGTGTAATGTCTCACCAGTCCCTAAGCTGCCAAGCAAAAACAAAAAGCGAATCACCCACAGCCGTGGAATTTGGGTATAAAACACCCAAGTCAGATCACGGCAATTGTGAGATGTTTATGTTAATTATCTAAGCAAAACTGACAACTATGCTAAAGCAGAGCGTAATAGTTTGATAGCTTCGGTACTGTTAAAACTATGCATTAATATTTTCAAACCAGGCAGTACCTCTGCTATTCAAACTATATTTATTATAACGTGCTTAAATGTGATTTGTGATAAGCAGACCAGAGTTACCATTAACCTAAAAGAAAACTAGACCGAACACGGCCGCTGATTTGATGGCAAACAGGTCCCAACTTCCGGTCGAGGAAATAGGAACGCAGACTGGAAAAATCAGGTTTATAAACGTGGTGAATTATTGTTGTACCGAGGGTTGCATAGGCCGTGTACATGAAAGTAATACAAACGGGATGTCTTTTCACCGGTAAGTATAAGGAACACATTTTAAATAGCTGTTAAAGCGGGGTTTTTTTGCTGGAAATTAAGCTTAACTGTTATTATATTCAGCCTGTAGGACAACACCCGGCTTATCTCTGGCGTTTGATCCCAATTAAACTAGATCTACGGACTTGAATAAAACGACTTTTACATATCTCATGGCATATAATAGGAGAGGAATAATACAGATTGTCTGCACACACAAAAGTATAATGCACAATCAGAATAAATGTCCGTGTTCGTAGGTTCAAAACTCGAAGCGCAGCCGCTTCAACATTGGTTTTCACCTACCGGAAGTCGGCGCTGTTTGTTCATGGAGGCCCATTCAAACATCACTAACTGCTCGGTCTAGTTTTCTTTTAGGTCAATGAGAGTTACCCTCGAATGTCGGAATACAAACCGGATATAACTGGACGTAGGAAAGATCATTCTATTTCCACATACTTCTAGGGTGAATTGTTTATACAACTAAAGTTGTTAAATAATACACAACTAACACGCGAGCTATGTCCAATGCCACCGTTCGAGATGCGATACAGTATTTCTATTCCTGAGTCAGGAGTACTTAAACTACTTTAAGAGTGTACTGTGCGTGCTATAGTGATTTAAATGCTGGATTCCACCCTAGATCGGTAATATTCGGATATCTTATCATATGTAATGTATGCGTGCTCCATTGTGATATCGAAAGAATCAGGTATGGCACACCTAGGACATGGAAGAATCATGTGTGGCACAATCAGAACATGGAAAAATCATGTGTGACACAATCAGAACATGGAAGAATCATGTGTGACACAATCAGAACATGAAAGAATCATGCATGACACATCTATAGCGATATACGCTTGGTGCAGAAGCCAACGTTGTAATAAAAACCTGCCATGTGTAATGTATGTTATAATGTGTAATATATGTTATCATGTGTAATATATGTTATCATGTGTAATGTATGTTATCACGTATGATATATGTTATCATGTATAATATATGTTATCACGTATAATATATGTTATCACGTATGATGTATGTTATCATGTGTAATATATGTTATCGTGTGTAATATATGTTATCACGTATAATGTATGTTATCATGTGTAATGTATGTTATCATGTGTAATGTATGTTATCATGTGTAATATATGTTATCATGTGTAATGTATGTTATCAAGTATGATATATGTTATCATGTATAATATATGTTATCACGTATAATATATGTTATCACGTATAATATATGTTATCACGTATAATGTATGTTATCATGTGTAATGTATGTTATCATTTTATTTTCTTTTTTCTTTAAAAAGGTTTTTTTATGGGGGTTTTTTTTTTTTGGGTTTTTAACAACAGATGTTGGATGTGGATATGCTGACTGTAGAGATAGTATTGGTTGGACTCTTCTCTATTGTAATTATGGACCAGCGTAAGTTTTGTTAACAAAAACTGGTATATCCATTGAACTTTGTCTTTAATATTACTTTGTATATCACACTTAATACGCCTTTAATATCAACATTAATTAATTATTTATGTAACATTCATGCGTTAACTGAAAACCCAAATTATAAAATTTGCCAGTAAACAAACATTATGTAAAATGTGAAAAAATATTCTGGCAGATAGAGATATATTACACAAATCCCTAATTATCAATTGTCGGCTAAATAGGTGAGTTATAATATTCCTACCGATGATTGGCTGACTGACTGACTAACTAACTGACTCACTAGGTAACTCTAAGATAAACTTAGAGAGAGAGAGAATAGATAGATAGATAGATAGATAGATAGATAGATAGATAGATAGAGAAGAGAGAGAGAGAGAGAGAGAGAGAGAGAGAGAGAGATTGTAAAATGCAATAGGAGTAGAAATATGAACTCATTAGATACCTGATTGTGATAATATGTTTTTAAATAAATAAACCCATTTAATGTTATTATATATTAAATTTTATATATATATATATATATATATATATATATATATATATATATATATATTATTTTATATTAAATATTATATATATATTACATATTTATTATATATTACAATTTATATATATATATATATATATATATATATATATATATATATATATATATTACTATATATTACAATGTTATTATATATTACAATGTTACTATATATTACAATGTTACTTTTATTTCAATGTTATTATATATTCAGAGGGAACTATCGGGGTGCAAAACCTTATCAGAAGGGAGATGCGTGTACCAAGTGTAAATCTGGAGAACTCTGGTGTAATGACCAACTTTGTGATGGTATGTATTAGTTTGTTTTGTTAATTTGTACCAATCAGTGATATAAAAAGTATAAAAACATTAATCTCTTCTTTTTAATTACCTCTTCAAGTTTGATATTTCTTGATAGAGTAACGCCTCATCAACATTTCTCAATCATGTATTTATTTTAGTTGGTTTCGCGGCATATTTAACTTGTTCCTTTTGGTCAGAATGCTTAAATAAATCAGCTTTATTATTATTATTATTATTATTATCATCATCATTTTAATAATTTATTTATTTATGATATGCCAAGGAGTGACACTTTTTTTAAATGAAGTTGTCTTTAATTTCAGCCGAATGTACTGGCCCTAGCTCTACCTGTGGTAAGAAAACCAGTCATAAGGAATTGTATTGTATTTACCTGAAGATAATCATCATCATCATCATCATCGACTTTTTCCTAAACATCATCATCATCATCATATTTATCTTCAGTGATAAACAATTATGATAATTATGATAAATAGATCATTATGCTTGTAGCTGTGAAGTGAACAAAAACGATGAACCGTGAATTAATCATAACGTGTATTTAATGTTTATTATAATCTTCTACCAGAATGTAAAGCGTCTTGTTTTAATGGAGGTAATGCTGATGATAGGACATGTAGGTGTAACTGTGCTGATGGTTGGTACGGTAGTGATTGTACGAGTAAGTAAAATATTTCAGTAAAACGCTTCTCTAATAATTATCACGCTTGTTGCTATGGTAAAGTTATATATATATATATATATATATATATATATATATATATATATATATATATATATATATATATATATATATATATTATGACTTTAAATAAAACGTAAATCATAAAAAAATGTAAATATTCCGTATTCCAGCTGTCTGTGAAGATAAACACCATTATTGCGGCGCTAATCCTGGTTGGCCTATCTCCTGGTGTAGCAAATCTGATATTAGGGATCGATGTCTGGCTATGTGTGGACTATGTGGTAAGTAACAATGTGTGTGCGCGTGCGTGCCTGTGTGTTTTTGTGTTGTGTGTGTGTGTGTGTGTGTGTGTGTGTGTGTGTGTGTGTTGTAAGGAGAGAATGGCATATTAAATTTAAGATTACATGGAATCCATCCGAAAATCCAGTTCCAGCAAGTGAAGTAACTACTAAAACACCAACTGAGCCACCAACTGAACCACCAACTGAGCCACCAACTGAACCACCAACTGAGCCACCAACTGAACCACCAACTGAGCCACCAACTGAACCACCAACTGAGCCACCAACTGAACCACCAACTGAGCCACCAACTGAGCCACCAACTGAACCACCAACTGAGCCACCAACTGAACCACCAACTGAGCCACCAACTGAGCCACCAACTGAACCACCAACTGAGCCACCAACTGAACCACCAACTAGCACTCCACAAGAGCCAGACGAGTGTTAAGGTAAATGATAATTACGTAGTTAAACTTCTGTAAATCAACATTTGATGATTTATAGCCAGAACTAAAGATATTACAACAGAAAGTCCAACGTATTTTTATGTTAGTCCATTAAACATAATCAGGGAACTCAGGTAAACCATTTAGATATTGTTACAGGTATCTGTGTCTCGGCTCAAGTCACCTGATTATTTGTGTGTTTAGTATAAAAATCCCTCATGTATGAAGTAGTTTGTCAATGGATAATAGAAGTGTGTCAGTTCTTGAAATGTTTAGGTCTGTTCTAAAAACTAACTTGTTTAAGTTTGTGTTTTGTTTTTTAATTAATAAATATTTTGTTGCCTGATCAAATTCTTAATGAGTTTAGATATGTCTTACTGTATATTTCACTGTACAGAGTCTTTGAATGGCTACTGTTAGAGAAGATATATCTTAGTGTTATGACTAATATTAATATTATTCATACCAAAAACCTTATTAACCACAAAAAAGAGCCTCTGTGCAATATTTTTGATACTTCTATAGTACATTACTAAACATGCTATGTCGGAGATGCTATTTGAAATTTTCACATAATACTTCAAATGTCTATAAAGGTATATAAAGGTATATAAAGGTATATAAAGGTATATAAAGGTATATAAAGGTATATAAAGCTATGGGTTTTTTAATAAATATTTCTTCTCACACAAAACTCGGCTGATTTATATTTCTTTAACATGGTATTTTATGTTATTGTTTTATTTTAGTTTGAACTGAACTCAGATACGATACCGACCTGAAGATGAAGTGATGTTGGCAACCCGATCTCTGTTATAGCCTCTTAATAAAAACTTTTATTATAAATGTTAATACGTGTTTGTGTTCCAAGTGATAGTATTTTTATTTAAGTCTAATACATCAGTATTGTTTATTTGAAATTTAGCGTACATTTGACAGTAATTATCAACTATTTACTATTAAATAGACTATAACAAAAATAATTAAACTACGCATTTTATCTGATAAAAAGCGACAATTTGGATTATTATTTTATTAAAATAAACCCAGAAATGGCTGAAATTATTCATTCACTTGGATTAATATTCAACCTGAATCGTGGCCTACTAACTGGAATTGATAAAGTAACCTCAATAATCGATATATTTTCATGACAAAGGAACTTGATGCGAAGTAGCTTAAATATAAATCATCCACATTTTGACGGTGCTGAAATACCTGGCTGATACGTTCGTCATAAGGAAGACAGTCATCATTACGAATAAGATCATTTCTGATTCCCCAAATAATACCTGGAATATCTCCATGGATGTGGACATTGTGTTTTATGGTAGAATGCTCGAAATGCTTCAGAAGTTGAGGTCAAGGGGTTATCTAAGAAGTCTCCGAACAAGTCGTGTGACGTAGATCCACCACCTACTTGGCCTTTGAAGAAATGCGTACTTCTTCCATTGATAACAGCCATTATCAATAGCTCAAAGGATGAATCCGTGATGCGGTTGTGTTTGAAACGAGCCACCATAACTCCGCTGTGTAAGAGATCTGGGTTAAATAAGGAAGATATGAAAATGTATCGTCCTATTTCTAAACCCCCTTTCATCTCCAAACTTATTGAATAGATAGTAGCTTGTATAGAAGGGTACTTAGAGTACAATGATCTCAATGGCATTTATCATTCTGCTTATTGTAGAGGTCATTCAACAGAAATTGATCTCTTGAAAGTGCACAGTGACTTTGCTGAGGCCTTTGGTGAAGGATCCATGACTGCTTTAATTGTCTTCAATTGAAGGTTGCACTTTCTTAAACAAATGTTTTGCATAACGTTTTTCACGGAACACCGGATTGAAAATCTTTCATGGTAGCCAAGTTGCATTAATTGCTGTAACTGAAATGAAGAATGACTACTGGTTTATGATCCAATAAAAGTATCCAGATGGAAATAGATGTAATCCAGATTGGTAATTAAAACCTATTGAAACCTTTTGTTGGGATGAACTGTGTAATCGAATGTTGCTGATATAAGGCAAAGGGCATTATTAGGCATTTCGTTGTCATGATAATGCCAATTCATGAGGTGATTGCTAGAATGTGTGACTGTCTATCATATTCACATAACCTTGAATTTACTGATTAAAAATCGCATCTGCACTATCATCCTCATCGCTGATGGCCAATTTCAATATACATGTGTTCTCATTCATTTGAATTGGTTCACTCATTTACGTGCTATTTTAACTCTCAAGAATACTGTTATGCTTCAAATACATTGTTGTCGAAGTGATTTATCTATGCCGATGACATATCACGTACACAACAACTGTAAACAATGCTACCAGATGTAATGCATAAATATATATATTTAAAGATAACATCTACTGAAAGAATAAGCTAATTCTTCCAAAAAACATATTTCAAGATATAACCAGTAAAACTCAACAACAAAAAGGATGCTACCACATTTTACTTGATTCTCCCCTTTTTGTACAGAAAATCATAAGCAAAGTGTTACCTTATATAATATGATATGCAAAAATACATAACAGTGAAAACTTACAGCATGTTATCAAATCTTGTTTCATAATTGTGTCTTCGTTTAAATTCCACATCCAGACTAGCACCATCAAAGGTTGCAAACCTAAATGTTTGGATTAACCTTTTTGTACTAGATCATAAAAGAATACTCTAATATTGCACATATTCCATACAAGACAACAACAAAATAGTTTAATAGAATGGCATGATCAACAAATTTATAATATACTGTAGGTCGGCAAATGTCGACGATCGTTTTAATTTGGCGAATTTGGCGAATTGCGAAAAATGGCCAAATTAAAACGATTGTCGGCATTTGCCGATCATGTAATCTACAGACTAACATACCATCACGAACCAAACATATAGTCGTACTCGATACATATGTTATCATATCCAGATTAGGCCTGACGTTGTAAATCTGACATATGAACACCAAGATAGTTTCAAATACGGTGACCACATCAATCTTCCACCCAGAACAGTTTCTAAATGCACGGTATATATATATATATATATATATATATATATATATATATATATATATATATATATGTAAGTCAAACATTCATATATGTGCTTCTTTTGTCCAGTGTGTGTTGTTTGTCCTTCGGGACACTGGGGGTGTGGGGTCACTGCCGGTTCTCCGTTAGCTGAGAGATGGGCTGGTGATCGCCGGTTAGTGCCGATTGTCGGTTTATTGCCGGCCAGTTGTTGGGGGTAATACGAGTGTGGATTCACAGTACCCCGGGTGATAGATGTTGGGAGGTGGGCTAGTGATCGCCGGTTAGTGCCGATTGTCGGTTTATTGCCGGCCAGTTGTTGGGGGTAATACGAGTGTGGATTCACAGTACTCCGGGTGATAGATGTTGGGAGGTGAGTTGGTGGTTCATGACGTTCGGTCGTTGGGCTCACACGGATGTCGATGTCGTGGCTGCTAGATTTGGTTGTTTGTTTTGTGGGCGGTACTGTTTGTGGTTTTTTTTGCAAGTTGATGCAATTCCACTCCTACTGCAATACTAAGAGCAGTCAGCTTTACAAGAAGAGAAACAAAAAGCGATCGTTTCATTTTCACTGTTATTACTCTTCATTATATTTCTCAGCGTCCATATATTAATATTATAAATATAGCACTCGAAGGACTTCAGAGCTTGAGTCATGCTAAAAATACCTCTCTGGTCGAATGCAGCATATAATTGGTTGTCATATACGTAACTCTTCGTGGATACACCATGCTGTCGAGTTATGTCACTCAATAGGTGAACATACAAAACGTAGAGCAGAGAGCCCCAAACCTACCTTGGTGCTGCTCTAAATGGGCAATCTCTAAGTATATACATTGCATTCAAAATTATGACAGCTTGTGTACGGTTACGAAGATAACAATTCAACCACTGAATATTCACATCGTTTGATACAAAACCCAGGTTTGATACTGGTCTTTGTTCTTGTAATTCGATTGTTCAAATGTTTTTTTATTAAAGGCTTTACCAAGGTATTTGTGTTGGATTTGAGAAATTTACTGATACTACAACATCCAAGTGGGGATTTGATCCCGAGCATACGATGCATCAGATGCGGGTGATACGATCCTCTTAACATCCAGAACTAAAACAGGGGATACCGTGGTCAAACCACCGAGAGTTTCGTTAGCGTCAAGTTCTGGAAGATTTGATGGAATAGTTTTAAGATCCTGAACATAAGCCAGGATTGTAGTGAATTGTTTTCATTATCCGCAATGACACAATCTTCTCAACATCCATGACAATGGAGAGACTGTGGTGAAATTACTGAAGATCTGGAAGAATGGTTAAGACCATAGTTTCCAAGATCTTTACAAATACAAGAGATCTTCTGAACAATACGATCATTCAATGATGCTATTAACGCGGCAGGTTGGTACAAGTCAGGTAGTACAACTTATTTTTAGTGACACACTTTGTTCGAGAATCTGAATAGAACATTCTGATATGGCAACCCTTGTAGTATCTTCACGTCCTAGTTTGATAGCTTAGAACTGACTATCAAACTGGTGAACTACACTATAAATCATCATGAACAGTCAGTTGAGTTCGACGATATAATCGTTGGTACTTGCGATGTCACGTTTTGCTTGAGATGAAAAGACCGTTCCCAAAAGGTGATGGTACAACTCCAAATAGGACACAGGGTGTACACATCAACCGTTGATGACAAATTACTGAACAAACAATTCCACCCTTCCAATGTTCTTCAAAGACTCCATCGATTCCGGGAACAAAACAATACATCAAATGCTTCGTTTAGTTTCTAAGAATTGTGTAACATTGTTACAGGTAATCTTACGGAGGGATCTGTACTTGTCATCTACTGCTCCGACAGCCTTTGTACATGCATCGCTACTGTATTGCTCGCCATCACAGAATTAATTGATAAACTGTCCATGAATCCTGGTATATATATATATATATATATATATATATATATATATATATATATATCATCTGTAAACGATTTATCTCGCTTTACACCTGGAATAAGATTCCAAAATATTTGTCAATTCCGGATTTGTATAGAGAAGTAAGGTTTTGAGTTATGGCACACACAGTGTTATTAAAGATACGGTGATACGTGGCTCTGTACGATTGATTTGTGGAACTTTAGCAGTTATATGGATAATTGTGACGTGGCTGGTCATATGACCTCCAAATATGAACCTAGAATCAATGATCTTTATCGTGTGAGTTGATAAATCCATAATCCGGAAGCCGTTAGGCTGTTAAGCTGTAAGCTTTAGATGTAATCGTACACTCGGTCTTTTATTGAGTAATTAACGTATCAAGATTAACAAGGGATAATTGTGATAATAATATTGATCCCTGTACGCGATAAAATGGACATAATTAGTTATTGAACTAATCAATTGTATACTAAGCTTAGCAATCAGTGGCATCAATAAAGATATCGTCCGACTGAATAGATAAGACAATAGATGCACAAATAGGATGATATACATTAATATTACCGGTAACATCTGACCTTGTGTTACATTTAAGAACCAATCAATCGCAAACTCTTCACACAAACGCATAAACAATTTGAGACTTGGGTTGAAATCTGGGTAGTTTACGATCTGTTCAAATATGAAGTTGCTAACAATAAGATTATTGTTAGAATAGAAGTCACAGAGAGTGTAATTGTTTGTAGTAAAAAGGTATGATCTTTCCCTTTTTGTTGACAAATCAGATTTATATGATAATAAAGTGATCACTCGAAGGATATTTAAGAATTCACTATTGTGTTTAATCTATTCAAAAGTCCCTTTATAATATACAGGTACATCACAGACCAATAGCATTATTTTGTTATTTGATATTAACAGGTTTTTCCACAAGTCCGGACGTTCGGGTCACAATAAAACGTACACACTACCTATAGCTCCAGAAGGTCGTCTTATAAAAACATTTTCTGGATCAACACCTCACGTATTATTATCTTTCAGACAATTATTTAAAATAAGTTCGTGTGCCATGAACCAGTCTACAGATACAAGAATCAATAGTACATATATAACTTATAATATAAACATGGGCGAATTATCATTGTTCAAAATCGGGCAAGTAATACCTATCCTTCATTAAACATAACTGATATAACAGTACAATACTTATATCAATATCTACAACATATAGCTAAAATATCACTCACCAACAGCTATAATGTTAACCAACTTACTGGCAATATCGCAATTACTTAACTTAAAGCCAACACGAAGTAATAATTATTATGATGATGACGAAGATGATTGTGATATACACGTGTGTTAACAATGAAGGTAGAAACACGTTTTTGTGTCTAGCAGACAAGGGGTCAATTCCAATTCCGGAATTGGAATTGATTATTTAAAAAACATGAATTGGGAATTGAGAAATTTGGAATTGGAATTGAGAAATTTGGAAGTTGAAGTTTCCTACAAAAAAAAATTAAATCCAAAAATTAATATACAATTTTTACAATGTATTACAATATATATATATATATATATATATATATATATATATATATATATATATATATATATATATATATATATATATATATATGAGATATGCACACCGACTGTGGTACCCTAAGTGAGCATTTAACCAATTAAAACGGTCTGGATACCACGGGCTCCGCCCCATTGTGACACCACCACATAGCATACCTGTAATCTATATAGAGATATTGCTATTTAGGAATTAATTAATTTTAACATCTCACCGGGAATGCCAATCAGGAGCCAAAGTTTGCCCCTCCTCTCCACAAACTGTGACTACTATAGCCTGTCCCCAGACCTAACAGTTTAATAACCATTTGAGAGATTTTGTAAACATACCATATGTCATTGGTTTAGTACCCAGCAGGGTTGTGAAAGTAAATACAGGGTCTGACCCCTGCTAAGCAAATACATTCGTTTCAAGGCTCCTATTGGGCAGTGGAATATAAACACACCTTTGATGATTAGAAAATATACTCTTACATGGGGATGCACCCAAAATAATGATCCACCACGTGATATAATACCTCTTTAGCTAAAAGCGCCTTGTGGTTAGGCTTGTGCTAATTTTACCGTGTTGACACTTACATATACTGTTACCAATATACTGGAACAAATGGAATTGGAATTGAAAATTTTGGAATTGGAATTGAATTGGAATTGATAAATATGAGGTGGAATTGGAATTGGAATTGACAAAATGGAATTGACCCCATGTCTGGTGTCTAGAGAAACAAGTACAGAATCACACAGAAAGTGCTATCAAACAATTGAATATCATAATGTTGATTTGATGAAACAATAAAAGGTAAATATCATAATGTGATGATGATGATGATGATGATGATGATGATGATGATGATGATGAGCACAAGTAATCTAATAGACATTTTACACGATATTATGTGTGGAATTGTATACTACTATCCGGTTAAATCGAATCCAAGGGGATAATTCGAAAGATGCGATAAATCAAATAAACCGGTTTCGGCTTTATAACATCCCCGCCCCCAAACACGGAAAATGGCCACTTAAACCTCTCTATTATCAACGATTGTTCATTAAACTTAGGAAACAGAACAAACATTTTATTGTATAATAATCACCTAAATAGCAATTATTTAATGTGGCTAGCTACCTCAAATGAGGGGCAGATGTGATCTGTAATGGATTCCTTCATCGCGAGGATTAATTCTTTAAAACAATTTGAATTCAGTATAGAGGGCATATTTGACGTGGAAAACGTTGGCAATTGCCAGATTGGATTATGAACTCCTCCTACTATAGTACCACAATTGGAATTCGAACTTCGGACGCCCCCCCCCCCGCACAGCAGATCAATGAGTAAGAGGTCAAAGTATCTCATCCATGAGGCCATTGAAGCGATATACTAGTAATAGTAGTGAATGATACTAAGTTTGATTGGACGAGATAAAACCATCAGTCCACAGTACATCTCTACTCATCGTTATTGTCATTATCAGAATCAGATTTCCTGAGGAAACCGGTACTAGCGTTTTGTTGTTATTGTTCTTATTTTATTTGTTTGGCTTATTTAGCAAGATCCCATTCATTCTGTCCCATAGTTCGTTTAATTCCTTACTGCCGTATGCCAACCGTAGAGATTCGAGTGTTAAACCAATGGTAGGTTTTGGCTGCTCAGCCTCTTCCACTTCTGCATTCTCGTGCTCGTCTCCAACATCTAGTTAGACAGAAGGTATCTGTATCTAGTCCATAATGTGTTCATCAGTAAGCTGATGAGTAATATCGGTAACATTGTCAAATTCAATATACTCATCCAAATAGACATAGTTCTCCATTCACTTACTTGAGACTATTCCAGACGTTTGTAAAGTATCCTTCAGTCAGAATCCTAAAGTCTTGCTCATCGTTGCTGGAAGTAATAGGCGTGGAGTCCTTAACAGTGTTCTCAGCAATGCTTTTCAGAGTCATAAATGCATCCAAAATGTTCCAAGTGAACTGAACAGCATCTTCCGTTGGAGCTAACTTACGACTAGCGAATATGAACCTATACTGGAACCTTAGGATCAGGATTATTCCAGCGTCCACAGGTTAGGAGACACCAGTTGTATACGGCGGTAAGTACACCAACTCGTTTTTCTTAAGTTAAGTGTGGGATATAGCAAACAATGGCTCAGATCCGGATAAACATTCGCTGGTGTCGTTGTTGCGACTCCCGGCAAATTTCTGGCGCTCCAGTCCCCAGATTTATCCAGACACCGATACGTACATGTAGAAAACACTCCACTTTTCCGAAACTGATATCAACCTGACATGCATTATATTGTACCAGTGGACTCGGCACCTTTATCGTGAAAAGGTTTAAAACATCGAAAAGCTAATATAAGTGACTAGGATCGGCCGTCATTCGCTGCGACGAGTTGTGATAAATGGCGTTGACACACATCCACGTTTGAGTGGGATTATGTTTGTCATCTTCGCTGCTCAATGTTGACCAGCAGGGTAAACATACCAGTACAAATGCAAATTATGTCTGAATATATATTTTTATACAAGACCTTGCTAAACTGTAGCTATCTGCCTCCGAGAGGCATGTGATTTGAGAGGCTGATGGCAACAACACTGAGAACGCCTTGTAATAATCCGTAAGTTACTCACAATTATCAAAACTTATTTGCGATTGACTTTTATGGAATACCATTTAAGCTAATAGAAAATGTACTTCTCTTTCGTTTTAAGTGCATGTCATTGATTTTAACAGGCGATTAATAATTGTAAACAAACACGGTTGTCCGCCATCTCCGGGATCTCCCGTATATACGTTCCATTATAAACAGTACCAGGGTAATATTCTTAGTAAAACTCCTATATGTGGAGCCAATCTGGTGAGAACAAAGGCAGATATGTGCCTATATATTCCGTACTAGATCTAAATCATAGAATTTGTATGTTGTTTTCAAAGTCTGTCGTTAGCCAATCTGGCAGGATATTGCGAAAACGGTGCTGCACCAAGCGAACAGTTTAGAAAACTACCTAAAATGGCAAATGGTCTATTGGCCATGATCATTGTCATTTTGTGGTTTGCCATTTTCATCTTTCTATCCAATTTTTTCAGCCAATCAGCGAAGGTTAATGATGTCATGCATGCGTTCTTGCTTGCCAGATAACTGAAGCATTGATATTATTTCCGATAACCAGAAGAGGCTATTGATCGGTATTATCTTTCCATTACCCCTAATGGGTCAGTAAAAAATCTAGGGTTATTTTTGACCAATGTATTAACATGCATGAACATGTCACATCAGTATGCCGAGCTGCCTACTACCATCTTAAGAACATCAACTGTTTAAATGCATTCTTGCCAAAAGAAACACTTGTAACTGTAGTTCATGCCTTTGTTACATCTCGTATAGACTATTGTAACTCCCTGTTATACGTCATATCTGATTATAACATTAATCGCCTTCATCAAATTCAGAATAGTGCAGCTCGCATTGTAACAAATACTAGAAAATATGATCATATCACCACAATTCTTCAAAAACTACATTGGCTACCTGTTAAACAGCGTATCTGTGTGAACTGGTTTCCATTAGAATGTCATCCCGAAAACTCAGGTCACCCAGTCAGATACTATTGCAGGTGCCAGTGTCTCGGCTCAAGTCATATGGTGATTGTGCGTTTAGTGTTGCAGCCCCCACTTTGTGGAATAAGTTGCCGGCAAATATTAGAAATGCATCGTCTCTTGGAAATTTTAAATCTCTTCTAAAAACACACCTATTTAAGGTTGCTTTAACAGATAAATAATTATTATCTTTTAAATCATTACAGGGTTTTTACAGACATATATTTGGGGTATTATTAATTACATATTATTTGTACAGCGCCTTTGAATGGCTCCTGCTAGTAAGGGCGCTTTATTAAATATATATTATTATTATTATTATTATTATCCATATTAGCACTAATGAAAACAATTACGCGAGTTTTAAACTGTCTTTTTTATCAAGATGCGCTTGGCCGCGAATCCTAAACTGTTTTCCTCCAGCATCATCCCGAACATGCTACTTTAATCTGCATTGTAAATGTCTGATAATTGATACTTCTGCCTATGTAACCTCCAGCCTCGTCCCTTTCAAGACCCTCATCATATCCTCATCCAATCCCGCAGAGTCTCCAACCTTTCGAACCTTTATACCATTCAACCCTGGATGAGGTTTTAAGCATAATATAATCAAGTCGAATTAAAACTGGAACTTTTTCATTGCATGAAGTAGCATTTGTCTATTACACCTGAGAGTAACGACTTCTGAATCAAACGATCATAGCTCCATCTACTTCCTACTTTAGAGTGTTTCCATCAGTTGTCACCATTCAGTGAAAACTTTCTCAATCATAGAACTGTCTTTCTTAATCTCCAAAAATATTTGCACTGATGCCGAAGATCATAGCTATGTCCTTATGTTTTATTTGTGGATTACAATACTTTAGAATTGCAAGTTTTTATTCTTCATGTGGTTGAACTTTCCCGGAAAGTTCCAACGATACCACAATGAAAGACGACAATAGATATGCATAAACGAAACGTGAGATAGCATACGGATTAGGCGATAAAAAGGAAAATTAAAAAATATTTACCTAGAAGATATGTTTTTACCATTTGACTTGAAAATGTTAAGTGGGAAATTATGTAGCTAATAAATGATGTTTTATTAATATGACAATTAGAATAGTGACGTCATGTTTAAGATCTTAATAAATGATTATCATATCTTGTCAGACTCAAAGTTGTAATTTTGACAATTTCTTACTCGTGTGTCTGAATAAGAATTCACTTTTATTTCTTCAAAGGGCTTCTACAAAGAATATAAAAACGATTATTTATTTAACGTGCTTTAGCATTGTTATATAAATCGGAAGTTTCAGGCATGCATGACTTATCATCTACACGATCAATAAAAGTTTCTTTTTTGGATCATTGATTCCATAGATGTGTCACTTATGTGCTGTGTAATCCAACGCTTTGAAGCAGTTTCATAAAGAATAACAATATATTAACTAAAAAGTTTTAACAAAACTATAACACAACATACACAAATAGAAAGTTTATGATAAAGTGTTTTATCTAAGTTTAATAGTTATTTCTTTAGACTGACTAAGTTGAGTTATCATTATAAAAATATAGATAATTTAATTTTTTTTACTTTCATGGATACCACGAAGAAATTCAAAATATAAAAATATCTCACTTTCCAGTTGATTAAACAATTTTAGCTTAATTCATAGATTAACTGCTTCCTTCTTAAAGATTGTCAGTTTGTGGGATGTTGATGGTGGTATATAGATAATTGAAAGCATATTGAACCCATTATTAAGGTACTTGTTATTATTTGATAATCCAAATCTGAAAGGAACAGCTCTACTGACCTATCAAGATAACATAACAACAACAAAATTGCACACAATTAATCTAAAGGTCGAAAATGGATTCCTGGTAGAGATATCATCACTAGTAAATAAAACAGTGAATGTTTTGAAATATACCACCAGAATGTTATTAGAGATCAATATTAATTAATTGTTTACTAAAGTGTGATTTATTTGATTTATTTGTATTATATTATTGTTATGGTATTTCACAATACGATTATTTTTCTATTAAACTTTACTGAGTTCAGTGTCACTGTATTCTTTATATATATATATATATATATATATATATATATATATATATATATATATATATATATATATATATTGTGGATTACTCTCCAGTATGATATCAGTTTATCAATTACGTAGTTTCATAGCTTTCTTTACAATCGTCCTGACCTGTTGAGAGATAAAATATCAGATTCCGACGAATGTTTTGACCTTCTCAAGGTCATCAAGCCTCTACAGCTTTGAACTACTTGCGAAAAACGTTACAGACAGTATTAGTTATAAGGAATTAGCTGTAGTAAATGCAGACGTGGATCTAGAGCAGCCGCCTATGCCGCCGACACCCGGCCCCGGTTTACAACAAGAATTGTATTAGTGTGTATTTGGTATTAACACACTGGGAATGAATGCGAATATTTCCCTCTTCCTATCACATAACATCATTTAAAATAAAGTGATATCTGTCAGTACACGGGAGCCCGGTGGATGCATGGGCCTCTCCTATATGTAACATATACAGGAATGTGCCGCCCTCGCCCCGATGGAACACCTACTATTTTGATAGTTTATTAGTGTCTACAATACACAGCCAAAGGAGGGTTTAAGTAAATTTAACTTTTTTGCGAATAAGTGAAATTTTACTTATTCACGAATGCGTGAACTGATGGATGTCCAATAGTTTACTTCTAAGATTACCCTATTATCGTTCATACATACCCGTTTTCTATTCAGTTTCTCCATCAAACTGCTGATTCGTTTGAGCTTAGCATCACCCATTTTGTCGAATATGTTTGGAATGGCATCTTCTGTGTGTCTGATACTATTCGTCTCTTATCCAACTGATCGGGCCATAGACAACGAAATAACGAACATCCGTTCCTCGAAGTGTTTCCCGCAGAGCTTGCTGTAGCAAGTTGGCTTCCACTGCACTCGTTCATGTTTCGCAGCCAATAGCGCAAACGAGTCATGTTTTGGGGGAATGAATGTATACTCCATCCACTGGCAAACCCACCTGCGCAATTATATGCGCCACAATACATTATTTTATACGTATAAAAAAGACTATATAGTACACATAACACAGGTTTAACAAGGCCACGGCGAGTGTTTGGCGTCTATGTTTGTCAAACATTACATCACATTCCGAAGTTTTCCGAAGAATCTGGATTAAAGCTGTGTAATATTTGTCAACGTGAGATGCCAGCGAAGCATGTTTTAAAACCGCTGTAACTTTATTTCTAGGCAAATAATTAAATTTATCTCTACCTGAAATTGGTTTTACTAAATAACACTGACATTTTGATTATTTGGAAAACCCTTTCCTGTGACCTTTAAAAAATAATTCTCTTTACCAGCCAATGGCTTAGAATATTTGGTTGTCGACTCTTACGCCTAAAATTCGAGATACTAATTTTGTCTTTTAACTAAATTATTTTAGACTTAATAATACACAGTGGAGGATGGTTAAGTTGTACATGATTTTGATTGAGCTCTCAGATGCGAGTGCGATAGAAAACAACATCCGCAGTAAAGCGGTGTACTCTGTCATACAGGATGAAATACACTAACTCGTTGAAAAAAATTGGAAACTGTTTACACGTGTGAACTGGATATGTAAATACATCTCTAAACAAGAAAGAAGAAACGGACAGTGAACTGGAATGTTATTGTTCTGTGACGAAAGCCATCTGGTAATATTTTGTCATTCTCCATCTGTGTCAACTTTCCATCACTTCACTGATGACACCACTTCTACAGTAGACTACATCATTACTGCCAACGATCAATCTGCTGCTATCATCTCCATCGGTGTAGACATGAGTAACTCCATCAATTACAGCTCAAATAACGCTATATTAGCAACGCTAGTTCTACATCTAAAGCTGGGGAACAGTCTTAGAAAACACGAACAGATCTGTCACCTTGGATATAATGGAATTAAGTAAATATCGAACTATACTACGAGATCATAGATGGAAAAATAGTTTTGACTCTATAACTCTGTAGGCTACGATATGCCAACAAACCTGATTGTCGGCAAGGTTGGATAAAGTAATGCATGAAGCAAATATTAATTGTGACCCATTGCAGCTTAAAACGCACAAACAAAAGACTAAGTTCACCTTGTCCACATAACTCATACCGCACACAATCAGATAAAGGCACGCCTATGCTAGTTGGAAGGACGGTAGTAACTCTACCTGGATAAAAAGTCAGTCAAACACCAGCTGAGACATGCACAATAGCATATTACTTCCAGTGAATGTGCACAGATCCATGTTAAGATCATGCAGATCAGTGAGTCTAACCAACTAACATTTCACCGACCTACCCGCAATCAGCGAATATGTCTACTTTTGTCAATCTCTGCTGATATTCCCCTTACAGTGACAGTCAGTCCCATGCAGCTGTCATGAGCTTATCGGTGAGGCAATTATTTCATGAACAGGCCCATGCCTAAACAGAACACCACCTTAGCCCATCACTACAAAGACTCGCTGACCTGCAGAGGCTCCTTGTTCAGAGTAACCTCCGGGACACATGTGATCCAGTACAGATGGCTAAACCATGTGATATACCACCTCAAAAACATAAAATCCAGTGATACATGTGGAATCACAACAGAGATTGTCAAATTAGCTTCACAGGTTGTTACAGGCATTTTTACTTTGCTGGTGAACAGGATAATTACTGATGGAAAACTAAAGTAGTTCATAACAAGGACAAATCAGCAAGAAACCCTACAAACTACAGGCAAATAAATGAGGATTTAGTCATTGGCAAGATTGCGAGTAAAGCTTATCCTACGTATAAGTGCATCTTCCAGCAATGCTGCTGTGTTAATGTTACAAGCTCTTCGATAACGTTCGATGTTGAGGACTCCTCTACGCTGCTGCGGCATCTTTATGTCAGGAATGTATGATGAAATATCTGGCTCTATTTTGAACAGCAAGTACACAGGATATACTTCAGTAATCACGTAGAATGGCTTGGTATTTCTTCTGTTTGACGAAAGCACTGGTCTTTTCAACAATCGCTCCAATCTCTGCTCAGAAAAGCTCGCCAGTTCTCCTGGAACAGCACATCTTGGATATATACCAGTTTGTGTATGGATGGCATTGCACTACTACGTGGCTCAATCATCAAGATGCAGCTCCTAGTTAACCAAGCAGCAGCTTATGTTGACAGTAAAAGATAAACATGTAGCGGGGAAATAGTCCACTGCAATGAAATACACCGCTGAATGTGTTCAACTCTATAGCTCCACGATACAAGAGGCATAGCAAGAAAAAATAGATCGATAGTATGTGGAAAACCAATAGGGTTAACCTTACAACCATAGATGCTAAGATACATCTGGCCCACGAACTTCTTATGGACTAATAAGTACTGGACTTCACAATCTCAGTAGTGTCAATCCAGACGTTAATATTAAGATCCTGAACACTTATTTTACATTTCTCCTCACCTTTGAACTTCGAGACATCAATCAGCTTAATATTGTAATCTGAATGTGATGTGTCTGTATTGATTAAATTAGAGTAACAGCTTTATTAGATTAATGGTTGTATTGGGGTAATTGTTGTATTAACATAATGGTTATATTAGGGTAATAATTGTATTAGGGTAATGCTTGTAATAGAGTAATGCTTGTATTAGGGTAATGCTTGTATTAGGGTAATGCTTGTTTTAGGGTAATGCTTGTATTATGGTAATGCTTGTATTAGGGTAATGCTTGTATTATGGTAATGCTTGTATTAGGGTAATGCTTGTATTATGGTAATGCTTGTATTAGGGTAATACTTGTATTAGGGTAACGCTTGTATTATTGTAAGGCTCGTATTAGGGTAATGATTGTATTACAGTAACGTTTGTATATATGGGCATTTGTTGTAATAGGATAATGCTTGTATTAGAGTAATGTTTGTATTTAGGTAATGGCTGTACCATTAACTCGATCTTGGTACAAAGTCAGTGATCTAAACATTTATCTCAATCCATAATATTCGCACCTGTCAATTACTGCTTAAAACATTTCATCATACACAGAATGCAATTTGTTCTGGAGCAGAAAGTAACCACATGTCATTCGTAATGGAACATGCAACCCATACACCTGACAGAAGTAAACTGGAGCGATAGAAAAGTGACCAAACACTGATATGGTAATCGCAATGGCTAGGCGTCTCAGTCTTAGCTTCCCATCAGAAACTATTATCAGTCTCTGGTCTGTTGTCGTATAGTAAGAATGACTCCGAATAAGGAACAATAGTCTGTGGCCACTCATCTGGTAGTGTTAAATCGGATGGGTGTTGTGGTAGGAGATGAGTCTCGCGTTGGCCAATCAAGCTTCCTTTTAGTGTTCTCCTCGGTGTGCACGTGTGCCTGCACTAGGCTGCACATCTATTCCGAGCTCGGGGGTGACGTGAGCAAAGATTTGCGATGGTTTTTCCAGTCATTTTGCCGCTTGGTCATGCATGGCGTTGCAACACTTGGTGCATACGATATCTCTGACATCTGGTGTATGATTGTGGGAATGACTAGGCTCGGGATTAGTCAAATCTGTGGTAGTGCTGAGTGTTGCCAGGAAATCTATTGAGACCTAATACAATACAATAATTATCGTTACCATTAAAAAGACATTATAAATATAATATCAAATCATTAAAATTATAATTCCATTATGGTGCCATTTATATTTATTATTATATGCACAATGAATCACCATTATCAAAATTATTAGTAAAAACTGAACCTCTATTCATACCTAGAGTGACTTTTATTGAATATCTTCACCAAATTTTGTTCTTCTTAGTAGATACTTAATTAGTATGTTGCGATCATGATGCCAAATATGTTATCCATCCTTATCACTCTTGATCATATCTATACTAAAAATATATTGAAATTTATTTTTGTGATATTGGTTCCTACTGAACTACATTTATTAATGGGTATGGAAAATAATTTTATAAACAAAATAGGTCTATTATATTAATACTTAATACGAAATATTGAGCTTAAATCATATATCCTTATAAATTAATTGGCCAAATAAACAAATTAAAGGTGTAGACATAAGTATTTCCCTTGTTAAATTTATCATTATGGATGCAATGGAAACTTAGGAGGAATAAGCGAATGGAAAATAAGATTTTTTTTTCAAGTGGCGACGGAAAGAAACTATCCTGATGACTTAACACGTTCAAGCAATGACTCCCAAACTGTAGGCACAGCAACTGAAAAGGTATGAGTCCAAGCATGTCTTTTAACCCTGGGAATAGACAACAAGCGAAAACCAGACGAATGAAGCACTCTGGGCTTGGGTGCTAGAGAAATCCTGAAAATAGATAAGAAGGTTCTCAAAAGGAGGAGAGTGATAGTCAACAGTACTAGTAATGAGTGCTGTAGCAATGGTTTCGGCGACTAAAATAGAAACATAGCGACGAATACGGCGAAGGTCACGAATATTGTAGAATCAGCAGCGACAAGTCAGAGAAATATGTTTTCTGAAATTAAAATCCCTATCAGATGTAACACCAAGATTACGTACAGTTTCTGATGGTACGATGCTATGATTAAGGATGAGCATAGGGAAGAAATGAGTAAATTTGTTCCGTTGTCTGGATGTACCTATAATAATGAAATCTGTTTTGTCTGAATTAAGTCAATTTGTTTTCATCCAGCCAGAGATATCACTGGTCTAGACATTCACATAGCTGTGTAAGAGAAAGATCTGTATATGTTGTTGATAAAGATATGTATACTTGGGTGTCAACTGCATATAAATGATAGTCTTAGTTGTGGCTGTGGATAAGAGCTTAGTGGTATTTTATACGGAATTAACAGTAGCGGTCCAAGAACAGAGCCTTGGGGAACACCGCAAAACATGAGAACTGCTTCTGAAAAACGGTTTATTATTTTTATTAAATGAGATTTATTTATTCAGAATGGACGGACTCAAGTGAGTGCTGTGACCGATATGTAATAGCAATTAGAGAGGCAATCTAATAGATCAGAATAATAAATGGTGTCAAAGGCTTGAGATAACTCTAATAGTGTTAGTGTTGTGACCTTTCCTGTGTCCATTTTTAGTGCTATGTCATTGCGAACTTTCAGTAGAGCGGATTCCATTGAGTGAAATTGTTTGTAAGAAGACTGAAAAACATTAGACAGGTTTAAGTGAATATTAAAACGGTTGGATACGTCTTTTCTAATACTGTAGATATGAAAGATAGGTTAGAAATAGGTATATAGCAGTTTAGGTAATTGGCTGGTAAGACACTATCTCTGTATCGTTAAGGCTGTTACAGGCTGACGGACTTCAACCGGAACAATGATGATATTCTTCTGTCTCGATGATCTAGCGGTAGTGGGTTGGAGCACAGATCACTAACACGCCTGTTCGAATCTCGACGTGGGCGTGTCTGAAGGTTGTTTCATCTTTGACTTCGATTCATTACCTTTGGACGTCGCCCGGCCCATTTAGCCTAACATGTGCACAAAAGTGGCCATAAAACACCAATCATCATCAATCATCATTTGTAATTGGTTTTAATAAAGTCAATTAATATAGCATTTACTTTGCAGAGATATGGGACTTGCAAAGTCACTAATCGCTAGACCCAAATAAACTTGAGTTAGATGAGAAATATTCACAGAAAAATAGGTCATAATACAAAATGTGGATAGACAAAGATAATGGTAATAACAATAAATACATTTAATATATATATATATATATATATATATATATATATATATATTACGTGTTACGTCACTTGTACTACTTCCTGTATGAGGAAACAGTATAACCCAAAGACTGTTATCCCTCTACTCCTTAATATACATTGACTAGATTTATCATTAAATAAGGGAAAGAGCTACGTAATAGTAATAATAATAATTGGTACACTGAGATATACATAAAGACATTACATCATAATTTACTCTGATAAGATAATTGACGCTATAATGATATAATATCTCGTCACAATAATATACTTTATGATCAGAGACATTCCAGGGCAAAGACAATTGTCTAAGAATGATTAATAGGATAGCATTTTGGAAATATTTGTTTGGGAAATTGATGCTATCAAGGTTTTTATCTGTTATTAAATGTTACATTTAAACTTCCATTATTTTGGAATAAGAACGTTAACACTGCGAAATTTACGACAAATTGATTTCTTTTGCTGTATCGATGTAGATATTGAAGCCTCGCCTTGTATACATGTATGGGTGAATATCGTAAATTATGTCTAAACATATTTTAAATGATGTTTTGTATGTTACAGGTTTTGAATAATGGATCTGTATATAATATAATATAATATAATACAATATAATATAATACAATACAATATATAATACAATCTAATACAATACAGTATAATATAATATAATTTAATAAAATATAATTTAATATAATATATAATATAATATAATACATTATAATATAATATAATATAATACAATATAATACAATATAATATAATACAATACCAATATAATATAATGTAATATAATATAAGAATGGTATTTTATATAGCGCCTTATCTGTATGCCATCTTATTTATAATTTTTATAGCCAGGTGTGTTATATTTGGGAGTTAATTTAGGCTTAGGTTATAGGGTTAAGTTATAAGCTTAGGTTATAGGGTTAGGTTAGAATTAGGTTATACAATTAGGTCAGGATTAGGTCTAGAGTTGGGTTTATTAATGTAGAAAACGGAATTTCCGATATCTTCCATCATAACAAAACCGCTCAATAAAATGTAATTTCCTATAAATTATACTTTAATTTGTTCAAGCAATTAGTGGGGTTTTTTCGTCACCTTTAACCTGTTTTATGAGGCATTCTCCAGCTTCGTGCGATTTTAGGTATAAACATTTTGTTCTTAGTCACAGCTATATTTTTAGTTTACACTTTAAAAAGCCATGATGTTTGATCTTAATAATCACTGTGAGCTAGCATTTTGTAGGTGAATCAGTTAATGGTGACTTTGACACGATACCTGACAATGGCACGGAATCAGAGTTTGACGAGGCACCAGACAAACCCAACAACTATTTTAAGCCACAGGTGAACATAGAATATGAAGCATTCCAGTTTCACCAGTGTGAAGAGAGGGTTGATGAGTCAATTGACAGTTACTGCACTAGACTGCGGGAACAAGCAGCATTGTAATAGTTTCGTTATGTCAATAGAAAATCAAGACAGAGATCATAACCAATTGGAAATTCCTAGAAACTTATAATAAGAGGGTTGAGTGAGGAAATGACACTGGAAATGACACTCCTCATTGTGGTGAGCTTACTTAAACTGTAAGCAAGAAGCTCAAGAAATAGAAAAACAGTATCATTCGATACCTCGGTCAGTATGATCCAAAGGAGACCAACAAGAGAGCAAACGAAAAGACCCCAAAAAGGTGAACAATGTTATAGATGTGATGATGAATTTCCACATCAAAACATTTGCCCTACCAAAGGAAACATATTATAAATGTGACAAGATAGGCCATTTTGCAAGTCAGCTAGACTACCACACAAGCCTAATGGCGTCAGACCAGAACTAAGGAGAGGTCCAGACAAGCCACGACTCAAACAATGGGGGAATGTGGTCTTCCAGCATAGAACACACACAAGGGAAGAAGACCATTACGTACGGTCACTGTACCGGAATCAGATGGAAGTAAACAACGTCAACAAACTATTAGTGACTGTGATTATTAACAACTCGGCTGTCAAAGTACTCGTTGATACGGGGTCATCAATAAACATGCTAAATAAAGAAACGTTAAAGGTCTAAAGAAACATCCAACGCTAACCAAGGAGTATAACCTGGTTATCCTATATGTAGGAAGACCAATGAACATTCAAGCAAAATTCAGTGCAGAGATCAGAGGAAATAAATCCACAGTTACGAGCACAGTTCCATAAACTCTTCCGACTCTTGTCTAGCAGCCATTGCTAGTTTCCTGACAGTTTTCAACTTTCTAAGTGAATTTTCTCTCTCGCCATACATCTTCATCGATTTATATCAGATCTTTGTGAAGATGTGGTTCTGTTTGATTTGGTTTCTGCTGTAATTTTCCATATTTTTGTGAAACATGTTTTATGAGAGCATGATATTCGGCTTCTATGAGGTCATACTTTTGATCTGTCCTATCGTCAGGATCTGGGTCGTAGGATAGATCAGTAATGTTCTGGTAAACCGTATCTAAATCTCCCATACGCTTATCGAGAATATCCAGGTAGTTCTTCAATTTTTGAATGTCTTCGGTATCTGGCATTCTCTTCTCTATTAAACTAGCATATCTTATCCATGCTGAAATAGCTGAACGAAACTTTCTATGAAGCTGCTCCAACTGCAATCCTCTGCCACGTTCAGTGAAAATCGGCTGTCTCTGACTGGAGCGAGTCGCACCTGCGAATGTCTTCTCTCTGGTTCTATCTAGAATCTCGGTTTTCTCTTCAGTATCTCCTAATGTATCTGTTTTTCTTCAGTTCTATATAAAGTCTCAGCAGTTCCATCACCTGTCTTTATAATGGCACTGTGTTGGAGTTTATTAGATTCTTCTTTGGTTTTGACAGCTCCTACGTCAACTTTTGAATCGGGCATCTTGACTGGTTAAGGCGATGACCAAGGTTGGAGTTTAACCCGGATTAAACTCGATTAACCCAGCCCGATGGGTTGGGTCTAGAAAAAGCAGCCAAGCTTGTCTGTTGCTATAGTGAACTTCGTGGTGGTGCAGAATTAGACTGGTAGTATATTGTTGTTACTTGTGTGCTTAATATAGATAATAAATGTTTAATTTATTTTAGTGTATTTTATTTAATCAATTAGTAATGAATTGTGCCTAAAAATGAGTTTAACCAGAGTTTAACCCAAATTAGCCCAAGTGTTTTGTTTTTACTGGTTTATTTACCGTAAACTAAAATTAGACATAAGCATAACAGACAATAAGTTCGTAGATCATCAAGAAAAACACATCAACATATATTCCACTATAATATAATAATAATAATAATAATATACAAAATATATATAGCGCCCTATATAACGTGTAAGAAGGTTACTCTAAGGCATTTGACAATAAATAATTCATATTCTTTTAATAGATGTACATCTTTAGAAATACATAATTCTTTCCAGCCAAATACATAATATATTCAGCTAGGGAAAGCTGAAACAAAAAGATTAGTTTTTATCTTCTTTTTGAAGGTATCAAGGGTCTTGCTCTTTCTGATGGTTACTGGAATATTATTCCATAAGGTTGCAGCAGCCTTTCTGAAACATCTATTACCGTATGTCACTCCACGTGTTGTTGGTACGGCTAAGAATTCTCCAGACTCAGACCGTAGAGACCTTGTTGGCTGATACGGTACGACAAGTTCCTCTAAGTACTGAGGGGCAGTCCCTTGAAGTGCCTTAAAGGTGTACATCAAAATTTTGTACTGCGACCTATATATAACCGGAAGCCAATGCAGGCAGTTCAAGATTGGCGGTATATGTTCTCTTTTATGAGTGCGAGTGACTAACCTGGCAGAAGAATTCTGTACTTTCTGTAGCCTTGTCATCAGTGTGCTTGGAAGCCCACACTGGAGAGCGTTGCCGTAATCTAGCCGAGAAGTTATCAGGGCGTGTGCCCGTGTTTTGCAAGCATCCAATGTGTTATACCGCCCGATATGACCAATATTACGAATTTGGTAATAACGGGATTTAGATATTGCATTTACTTGTCTCTCCATGGTCAGGGATGTATCAAAATATACTCCTAAGTTCTTCACTGACGATGCTACAGAAACAGTATTATTACCTACCTGAAGCCGTATTTCCTCATTCATCCTAACCTGATATTTTGAGTTAAAGATAATGAGCTCTGTCTTTTCCTCGTTTAACTTAAGCATGTTTGCACTCATCCAAGTACTGATATCAGCCAAACAAGCTTCCAATTTCTTTGCAAAGTCGGATCAAGTTGTTTTGGGCATGATCGCCATATAAACCTGGGTATCATCTGCATAAGAGTGGTAGAACAAATTATATCGGCTACCAATTGGATTTGAATACAAACAGTACTTATATGGTCCAAGTACCGATCTTTGTGGCACCCCAAAATTCAAGCACTTACCTTCTGATGTCGTCATTCCTAAGGCAACACACTGAGATCTGTCACTCAGATAAGATTTGATCCGGGAGAGGGCACTTCCGGTTACTCCAAACGAGTGCTCAAGGTGCGTTTGAAGGATTTTGTGATCTATGACATCGAAATCTGCAGATATATCAAGCAGAACTAATGCCGCCATACACTTCCTATCTAAGGCTTTAGCAGTGTCATTATGGACCTTCAGGAGCGCAGTCTCCGTATAGAGTGACCGGTACTGTAAGCTGACTGAAGATTATCATGCAGTTTGTGACTACTCAAATGGGTCTCCAACCGCTTAGCAGCCAGCTTCTCCAGGATCTTCCACATGAAAGACAGATTAGACACTGGGCGGTAATTTTTCAATTCTTCTTTATCCAGATTTGGCTTCTTCAGCAGTGGTCTAATATTGGTCTTTTTTGGAAGAAAGCGGAACCTTGGACTCCACCAGTGATTTGTTTATAATAGCCGTAATCAAAGGTAGTAGGTATTCCAGTAATTCTTTCAACAGGTATGTAGGTAATGGATCTAGTTCACAAGATTTTGAGGGAGACTTAATGATAATATCACATACCTCGTCTTGAGTGGCAGGCGCAAGTTTTGTCAGAGGCTGTCATTCAAATTTGATATCAGCGCTCATCACAACAACGTTGCTAATTGGAGATTTGTGATTATCAATGTTGTCTCTAATGGTTGTAATTTTCCTCATGAAGAAATCACTAAACTTGTTGGCTAAGTGCTCATCAGATGAACATCTTGGCAGAATGAATTATCCTTTATGTCCCATCAAATTATTAGTGATTCTGAACAAACATTTTTGACTGTTCCCACATTCCGCTATCTTGTCTGAATAATAAGTTCTGTTGGATCTCACGAGAAGCTTTCCTACTTCACGACATCTTTCTTTGTATAGCTTATGATAGATCTTCAGCTTTGTTTTCCGCCAGAGTCGTTCAGCTTTCCGATGATTGTGTTTTCCTTCTCGAAGTTCTTCAGTATACCAGGGAGCTATATCATATGTACATGATTAAAATGTTCAAAATAACCACTAAATAATATTTAAAAAATCACAGAAATACTACAATGATAAATATTGATTGTCAACAATTAAAGTACTAACCATCTTTTCACCAAAGTGAGCCATGGAACAGGATCTATACTTATGTTCCTTATAACTTGCTAATATCATCGAATCAACCAAACTTATCGGTGAATGTCAGAGACGACCACTGCTTATTAATCCATCTGGTAGATCTCGTATTTCTTACATATTCATGCGCTTCTCAACTCCACCACTAATATCTCATTTGTATGTCATATATGTTTGATAAGAGTTATAAAAATTAATATATAAACTAATACTCAAACCAAAATAACTCGTTAAACAACCTAAATATTGATTGAAATGCAGAACTGTGTTCACAGCCACATGAACATACAACGAATGGTTAAATATACACAGTGGGTTCCCTTCCATCACCTTATCACAGGGTAAGACATTGGTAGAAGAGTCCTGCATATCCATGATGGATACATTTGAGCCTTTTACAGAGCTTGGTATCAGACAGTTGCTGAAAAGGTCATCTAATGCTTTCTGTGTAGTTGACCCTATACCTACATGGCTTGTGGAAGATTGTCTGATGTTCTAACAAGCCCTATTACAAATATAGTTAATAAATCATTATCTTTGGGTGTTTTCCCAAGATCCATGAAACATGCCCTTGTAAAACAATTAATAAAAAATCACAGCTTGGACTGTAATATTATAAATAATTACAGACCTGTTTCAAATCTCAAAAGTTATAGGAAGAGCAGTTGCTTTCCATCTAAACAAATATTTAATCAATAATAACCTTAATGAATCACTACAGTCTGCCTATAAAAGTGGTCACAGCACTGAAACAGCCTTAATATTATCATGTTAATTGATCAAGGTAAGCCAGAAATACTTGTTCTTCTGGATCTGTCTGCTGCATTTGATATAGTTGACCATAATGTACTTTTCTCTAGGTTAAAAGACATGTTTGGTACGTCAGGTCAAATACTTGAATGGTTTCGATCCTATCTGGAACAACGCTCCCAGAGAGTGTCTGTTCGTGGTATTTTATCTGACATTCAGTTTTTGTTATCTGGTGTATCACAGGGTTCAGTTCTTGGTCCTCTGGTTTTCACAATGTATACCCGTCCTCTTGGGATCATTGCGCAGCGATGTGGCGTTAAATATCACTTGTATGCTGATGGCACACAGTTATATATATCATTGGATTCTGAAAATGAGTTAAATTTCTCTTCTTCCTTGAAGAATTTAGAACATTTTATTGCTGATATTCGGCTATGGATGACTAAAAATCTTCTAAAACTAAATGATAATAAAACAAATATTTTATATTTGGCATCACCACATTGTGTTAAATCCATAAAGACACCAGCATTACAGATGGATGCATCTTCGATTACCCCTAATGGGTCAGTAAAAAATCTAGGGGTTATTTTTGACCAATGTATTAACATGTATGAACATGTCACATCAGTATCATCCAGATCATCCAGTCCGATACTATTGCAGGTGCGAATGTCTTAGCTCAAGTCATATGTTAATTGCGCGTTTACTGTTGCAGCCCCCACTTTGTGGAATAAGTTGCCGGCAGCTATTAGAAATGCGTCGTCTCTTGAAATTTTTTAATCTGTTCTAAAAACACACCTGTTCGTTAGGTTGCTTACACAGATAAATAACAACTACCCTTTAAATCTCTTATAGGGTTTTTACAGACATATAATTTGGGGTATTATTATAGTACATATTATTTGGACAGTGCCTTTGAATGGCTCCTGCTAGTAAGGGCGCTTTATTAAATATACATTATTATTATTATTATGAAGCGGTCAGCCTAAAACAAGAATCCCCTTTAAGAAAAGACATATGGGTCAACCCTGAAGCTAAGCTCCAGATGGCACCTAATATGCAGGTCAGGTTATATATATATATATATATATATATATATAATTGGTCCCCAGGTACAAGTAAATATAATATTTCCAATACTTGCAAATTGCCCTTTACATCTACATTAAATATTTAAAAATCTTCATTAAAATCATTGAGTTATATCCTAATAAATATTGTGTTAAATCAACTATCAGTGACACTGTTTTTATGGTTTCAATAATCGCAGTTTTATCTCCTAATACCAGGATACCAGAGTACGGAATAAAAGGGTACGGCCTGTCGGGTATTCCGGTCTTGACTACTTTTGTAGTTTCTTGTTATCTATGGCGTCGTGTACATGTCGTCTTTCCAGTACTTGTCGAGTCTATACTTGAAAGAATTTATGGTAGGGGCTATGACAACATGATCTGATAATGAATTCCAGCCCTGAACCACTCGCTGGCTGAATGAGTATTTCCTTATTTCGAGTCAACGGCGCCCCACGAATAATCTCTGACTATATGACCTGTGGTTCGTTCATTGAGGGCTCTGTGGTAGAATGCTCTTGGGACAAGTCTGTCTATCCCATTCATGATATAGTACACCTGTATCATGTCCCCTCACCGTCTTTTAAATAGGAGTGGTGGGAGCCTCAGGGCAACTAGCCGCTGTTCATAGGACAGATGTTTCAGGTTGTAAAGTTCACAGGCCTCCGAGGTCGCCGGAGACAATATCGGCCCATGATGTTTAGGTGTTCGGGTTGACCATGTGTATCCGGTTTTGTAACAACACGTAACTGTTTAGTCATCCATGGCGGAAGCGGACTGTCTGCTACGCTTATAAGTCCCAGTCACTATATGTTTAAGAATTTCGCGGACAATTTCGTGTTTAGTTGTTGCACGTTCGGAGTCTAAAGATGTAATCATCACTAAAATAGATATTTTCGCACACCCAGTGAGTAGCGCCGAGTAATAATTTATGGGTAACGTAGTCAGGTTCAGACTGTCGTTGGTATCAAGGCCGTTTCAAGTGATGTGACAGTCTTGTCAGTATTTTCTTAATGACATTGTACAGTGGTTCTAAAGTTACCCGAAATGTATAGTCTACGGCAAACATTGTTCTGTTCAGACTTGCCGAGATAATACTAGTTTATGAATGCATGTTGTCAATGTGAAAACGGGTGAATGTTTTCTTAGGGCAACGTATTTTATATAACCATCATATAAAACCACCCTAAACTGTATACATTCCAGATGCTCTTGGAAATGTTTTATAACGTGTCAATTCGCCTGAGCAGGATGATGTCCCGAAATGCCTTTAGCTGGATTTCTTTTATTGTCGTGGGATTTCTTTGAATTGTGGGAATTTCTTTTTCTCGTAAACATGCTAAACCTATTGTTTCGTGCAAAAAGTGATTGTTTGAACGCCAATAGAAACATGTTCAGGATAGGTTTTATCGGTCTTCGCTGGTTGACCTTTACGCCAACAAGGACCAGTATATGAGCAACTACACTGGCCAGACAGGCCAGTTCAGTGAGCTCCGCTGGCCTAGCGGTTAAGCATCCGGCTATTGGTGCCAACGGTCACAGGTTCGAACCCTGCAAGAGGTCGAAACTTTCCAGGGATTAATTTCTCGGCTCACAACATCGTGGGTGGTTGACCACGTTAAATGGCGCTGCCGTCTCCACTGAATTATTTAAAATAAAGGGGGTATTTCGGCTCCATCTTTCCGTACTGCTCCCCTGTGAGTGGTGGGGGAGGAGTTTTCTCGACCACTCCAACATAGAGGCTGTTACTTGGTATATATTTATTCACTGCTCATAAAACACACGCACATATATTCAAATAGAATACACTATCAGCTATATACCAAGACCAGATGCTTAATGATAAAAATTAATATTACAAATTAATATTACAAACAGTCATGTGACTTGAAATATAATTCACATAAACAAATATAAATTATTATTCCATAATAAATGACCACAACAATAATAACATTTATCGCTTAAAACTAAATTTATAATAGTGATTTTTAACTGGTCTCTTATAAACAATAGTAACACCAGATGTTCTTCTTCGTGGTAATCATGTCATATTATAAATCATGAAAGATGTCAGATAACATCTGATAAACCAAATCCAATTAACAGTAAAACATCTTCCGAACATCCGAACGAATACCAAACACAAAATGGGTTCTATAACTTTATCTGATTAATCCTTCTGAAGCCGAAGACTTGAAACGAACATCACAAAGACCACGATAATTCAAATACTAATAACATAACAGGGGATTTACTGTCAAAAGTACAGCACAGCTTCTCTAAGGACTTTACACTTTTATTACAGGATAAGTGCACAACTGTTTCGCTACTTTTCGTTTCATTTCTGGACATGTCAGATGCCCTACTTTCTCGAACTCCACAGGAGGATAGACTATCTCTTCTAGCTACTAATTATTAATGCATATTCCAAAATAATCTCACCCAGCCAAGAGTTGATGGATTCAAACAAAGTACCCCCCCACACACACTGTTTGTTTACCACTCTACCTATCGTCTCACATCAATAAAGACTAAAACCTGTATTAAAAGACCTTTAACTTCAATCTCTAGTGGTACAATAACAATGTTTGTATCAAAAGAACACTGGTTAATTGAACATAAGACTGTTAATGATATCTCAAGTGATAGTAGTCCAAATATAGCAAGGCTTATTGTGATACATTTACTGGACAAAGTACTAATTAACAAAAGTACAAAGCATATTATGACAGAATTTGCTTTCTAAAGAGATGTTTTGGGTATTTCTAAAGATAGAATTAAGTATTTTATTGAGACAATATAGCTAAGCGATAGAGTTATATAATCAGGTTATTGAGAGTTTTGTATTTGAATCCATTAGTGAATAAATACAATGGAAAAACATAAAAATGGAGTTATCAAACTAAAACAGATGATACACAAATAAACCAGTCAAAGATCATTCTTTCTTTCTTACTTTACAAACATTACACATCTGGAGCATAAAATCCATTCAAATTTTGGCTGATTAAATGTTGTATTAGTCAGTTATTAAGATCAGAGGATGAACTGACGGCTCATTAGATAAATAATTACTTAGATGACTATATAATAAAGCTGTCTTAAATACATGATCATTATTGGAAACCACCTAAATCTGTTGCCATGAGAAGAAAACATTACGTTTCACATGTGGGCATGTGCACACAAACAAACACACACACACATACATTACTGTTCTACTAAGTTCTTAAACGGTAGATAATGTTATTGTTCAACATGTTTCACTCTGTCTATTGTTAAATATATTGACGTCTTATCTCTAAGATCCTGATAACCAACAGGACCCACCTCACAATCAGCACATATTAGATATTTTATTGTTCCAACTGTATTTGAGAAGCCAATGTTCTCAAATTTATACATATTGTCCACTACCCAATGTGACGTGTAACATTCACCATCTTCTGGCTTCTGATCTTCACATTTTTTCTTCATGTGAGGAAGGAATATCTGGAATAGAAATGACAATTAATAATTAGAGATGATGATAAGAAAAATATCAAAACAATACTGAGTATGGACTAATACCTAATATAATACTGAGTGTGGACTAAGACATGATATAATACTGTGTGTGGACTAATATCTGACATAATACTGTGTGTGGACTAATACCTAATATAATACTGGGTGGACTAATACCTGATATAATACTGTGTGTGGACTAATACCTGACAAAATGCTGAGTGTGGGCTAATACATGATATAATACTGAGTGTAGACTAATACCTGACAAAATGCTGAGTGTGGACTAATACATGATATAATACTGAGTGTAGACTAATACCTGACATAATACTGAGTATGGACTAATACCTGATATAAAACTGTGTGTGGACTAATACCTGATATAATACTGTGTGTGGACTAGCACCTGATATAATATTGTGTAGACTAATACCTGATATAATACTCTGTGTGGACCAATACCTGATATAATACTGTGTGTAGACTAATAACTGATAGAATACTGAGCGTAGACTAATATTTGATATAATACTGAGTATGGACTAATATTATTTTACATTCATGTTTGTATTATAAAAATATACTAATTCTGATATAATGATAATCCACAACTAGTTCTAACCAAAATAGATCAAAAGTGAAAGTTTAAAAACAAAATTAAGCCACAAGGTCATGTCATGAACAGGTTTACAACTGTCATAAACACAACCCTGGAAACTACTTCATAGTCATGGTTCAAAACTTCCCATTCTAAAAAGATTCCTGTTTCTGGGCCTCTAATCCAGGAAGAGGCTTGAAATGCAGCAGATAGGCTATCATTGACAGATTTCAAAGCATCCATTGGATGGTTCACTAAGTTCAGAATAAGACACAATATAACATTAGCAACAACCCGTGCAGAAAGTGGCAGTGTTGAACCACTGAATGTTAATGTCTGGAAAACTAAACTCCCACAAATCATCGCAGGCTGCGTACAACATGATATCTTTAATATGGATGAAATAGGACTAGCATACTATGCTCACCTAGACAAATCTGTCAATCAAAAGAAAAACTTTTGCTCGGGAAGACACATCTAAGGATTAGTTAACTAGGTCTCTGTGGGTTAATCAGGTAGACAAGTTTGAGCTGGTAGTTGTCATTGGAAAAGCTATGAAACCTCGATGTTTCAAAAATGCTGATGTTGCCAAATTGCCAATTAAGTGGTATGCAAATAGGAAATCCTTGATGAGGAAGACAACCTCTCCTTAGCTCATCTCATAAAGTTGGGAAGGCTTCACCTACCATCTTCATTTCTTCATTTAGACCATTCCACTATTTACACCAAACAATATCAGTCTGAAGGGTGGTCTTAATTGGGTAATTCTTCTATATATATATATATATATATATATATATACTGAATATGTATATTCAGTCATACCTGCCCTATATCATTAACTTTGGTTTCAAAAACCATGCATAACCCAGTTTTGTTGTAAACTTGACGTAACCCCTTAAAAATGCCTTTAGATGTAAGTATTTTATTTTATATACTATACATATTTATGTTTTTAATGTGTTTTTATTATACTTTAAACTGTTTTTAGCTTCTTTTATTTATTTATTTCAAGTCCTTGTATTATGACATAGGTGACACAGCTGAGGGACATAATGACGTTTACTGAACTGAAATTTACTCTAGAAATGTGGCAAATTTGATATAGGTTGAAATGACATTAAGCAGGGTATTACTGTTCATACATATATATATATATATATATATATATATATATATATATCAGTATATCTTAGAAAAGCTCAAGTCAGGAACTAGTGAATACAAACTACAAATGTCCTGCCTCTTTCTTGATGAATTTTGCTTGGAATGGATTCAACATCAGAGAAGGACATCTCTGACACCTGACAGCTAGCTTGTTCCTTCCTTCTTTAATCAGATGTTCTACACTTGGATCAATCCCTTCTCCTGATGCTGCATCAACTTGTTCCTGGTCAGACATAACTAGAAGATCTGTGAACAATAAGACAGGCAGTTAATAATGGCAAATTAAATATATTTATAGGTTTGCTGGAATAAGATAAAACCAAGTCCAGTGTCTGAGCTAGCTATCTGTCTGCCCCTCATTTAATTACAGTTTCAGAACATGGACAGATTAAATAGGGTGGCTGACTAACCTAAATGATGGGTGTTTTCCAGGGTTAAATATTTTAATCCATGAAAATAGCCTAGAATAAATCAGTACACCAAAGAGCACTAAATGTATTTGACTTCTATGGCCTAGGTGCACCTAGACCCTTGCCAGATAGGATAAACCTTGACCAGACAGAACATGAGACTTGCTCTTGAGACATGCTTGTCCTGTAGGACAAGTGCTGCAAATTTTCTTTGACCCATCCGAAATATACTTGGGCAGATCTACTTGTCCTGCATACAAAATCACTTGTCCCAGACAAGAGTTAATGTCCTGCCCTGCTTGGCGAATAAAAATAAGTGGCACTTTCAAATTCCAACGTAAGATGTTATTCAAGTGATAAACTATAATATTAATAACTTTGTATTATTTGCTCTATCAATGTTCTGGGTAGCAGTAGTAATTAATTACAGTATTCTCAAGTAATCATAATCAATTACCTTGGTTGTGTAATTGCCCCAACCCTGGTCAGGACTAGTGAATTACTCTCAGGACTAGTATATTTTCCAAGTTAATAGTCCTGTGGACTAGAGACAAATTCTCGTTACCTTCTAAGCGTGAATAAATAATAATTTAAATCAATACAAATTAGACAATATGCACAAATTAAACAAATACTAGATTTAATGTGTACTTATATTTGAAATATTTTAAAATATAGAAAACCAGCTGTATCTATAATAAATGTTTGTACAATATACACAGATTTGGAAAAGATGTCTCCTAGATGAATAGAGTCCTCTAGAGTCTAGCCCGCTAGAGAGTAGAATTTAGATAAGATAAGACTAATGGCTCACGTCAATCTCAGCCCATGTGGACCTTGGCCCACCTATTTATTTGTTAAAGTGGTACTCCTATATATATTGTTATCTATAATTAAATGGCCAGAATAATAAGATGTGTGTTTGTATACAAAAATAACGTGTTACATGAATGTCTATGTGCTTTTATGCTTCCTAATTATCCGAGATCACCAACACCACCACCACAGCAGTGTCCGGCGACTCTGTCAAGTTCTTGTGAACTATCGGGTATGCTGCCACATCACCAAATACAGTGGATGGTCCTCAATTTTTAGAACACTGCGTGGAGGGCAGCCTGCGTGGTGTTCCCAACCATGGAGTTGAAGGGATGTGCCTTCATTTCACGCAGGCAAAAAGTTATCAGGGTTCACGACTTTGAAAAGTGACAGAGTTAGAGTTACCCTATGGGCTATGGGCACTTCAAAGTGGTGTAAATCTGAAAATATTTGTTAGTAAATGATTATATATATATATATATATATATATTCCAGAGAACAGATTAAACATAACGGTGGTGTGCATGATAATATACCCATTTATGCACCTAATCCCCTGGTTGAAAAACGCACAGGACAGGTGGGACGAGATTGGCGACATCCCAAAACTTATTTACAATAAACACTTCAAGTTTAATGCAAAATGAGCCAAAATCAACATATATCGATGAGACTCACGTCGATCTCGGCCCATTGATATTATGGTATGAGCAACTATTTTAATGTTAACCCGCTTGGAATACGTGGCCGAGATCGACGTCCCCAGAGACTAGACTAGATCTAATTAATTAGCGAGTCACGAGAGTGAGCGATATTTAGGTGAAAATACTGTCAATAAGTGATATCTCCAACTGCTCGTTGCATTATCGACTAGCAAAGGTATTACTATTAAGTAACTTAATATCAAAAGTCGTAAACAATTGTTTATGCGTCACAAAAACCTGCCTATCAACAAATTAAAGTCAGTTTACAGATGACAATATTATAACTGTAGTCTCATCGGGAGTATCGGATTATAAACGTATCGTACCTAAACCGATCCGTGTACAATAGGGTGCTGGACGATTCACCTCCGAAATTGTCTGGATGGTTCACCGACGAAAGCTGATTTATGCCTAGATGGTTCACCGCCAAAATAATATTGTATGAATAGATCTGTGGGGAAACAAGAACCAATTGTATATTGGTAGCGACTCAGTAACAGAAATACATAAAACCATAATCGGATTATAATTGAGGATTACATGATGATTTTTGCTCACCCGACATAGATCTACAATAAACAAATACACAAAACGTTGAATATTGAAAAATTGTATGCTTTTTGGATATGAATTATTTGTAATAGGTCACGGTTTCGGAGATCTCAGTTGACTCATTCACACCATATACATAAGAATTGCCCGGGCGAGTGTTTCCGTCCCTTATTAAAGTGCAAAAGTATAAAAAAATATTATAATAACTATATATCTGTTGAATAATATAAAAACTAATTATGATTACGATTCAGGAAATGAACTGATGATTATCGTTTCAATGGTTATGCCACAAATCTGCCGAAGTATAATGAAATCCTAAATAAAATACCCATGCACATTTGGCTGTAAGTACCGTACATGTATGCAATTCCAAAATCAAAACTACAGGTTCTAACTTCACATTATAATATAATGTTGAGATAAAATATCCGTGTAAATTAAAAGTGGTGAAGGCGTAGAGTCTTGTCATTGAACAACAAGGAAAACGTATGAGATTAACAATAAAGGAACATTTAAATGCAGGAGATAATATATATATATATATGTGTGTGTGTGTGTGTGTGTGCGCGCGCGCGCGCACTTAGACACACACACACACGTACACACACCCACGTAGACACACACACACACACACACACACATATATATATATATATATATATATATATATATATACGCATGTTAAGAACTAAATGGAAAATAAGTGCAGTTGGCATCGACGGTACTTGTTTCTGGTAAACCTGAGAAAACCTACCAATATGTTAATTACGTTTAATGTTGTCGGAATAGTTTATATAAAGGAAAACGATTTTATTCACTTCTCGTGTAATATTTTGCCTCGAATCTCGATACTATTTTGACAAATAAACAAGTAAGAAAACGACAGATAGTGTTATTGAGACGACTCTTCAGTATGGATCTGTGTTTGTGTTGTAAGGATGCGGCAGTTCAGTGTGTGAAATGTGTCTGGGTTTGGCAGCACCTGGCTTGTAATACTGCTGAGTCCCGACTGACATATCATAGAGCTGTTCAGATCCAATGTCACATGTTCTGAAGCTATGGTATGAATTTCATTTATTATTATTATTGACTCATACATATATTATATATGTAAATATGATATTTTAATTTTATTTCTGCCCCCCCACATAGTGCAGAATATACATAGGAAAAATATGTAAATATTGTAAATTATTCGTGATATATTCAATTATAATGCCCTTACATATGTACAGTGATTAAACACAACAGGAAAATACAATAGTCAAAGCACCTGAGTCCGTAGAAATCCGGGACTTGTGCATATCTCGTACACCGCATACTCCTCCCCCCAGATGATAGTGATGATAGTATTATCACTGATACACAAGCAGAACCACTACTCCACACCAACTGAAAGATCTGTGTACCATAGCAAACCCTATTATATTGGACGTGTTTAATTTTGGTTTGAGCTTAGTAAGTGGATTATTATCAAAGGAAGTGGGAAAATCTTATACAGGAAGAGACACTAGACCTAGCTCACCAGAAAATGAACAAAGTAACGATACCCGTCAGGGCGAAATTTAAAATATCTTGAAGATCCAAATGGACCTACAAAGCTTATTTGAAATAACAAGGCATACACAAAGTATCACACATCACTCAGTTATCTAGAACAAGTGAATGGTTATCCTTCAAGGTGACCCTCCCGATAATTAGTTATTATTACGCCCTGAATCAAAATGGATGGATCACGGGCATTCGCATTCGACCCTTTTGTGAAAGTGGGGGCTCCAGGAAGCCCCATCAGCAGCACACAGGGCGAGAGGCACAATACAGGGGACGCGAATAACAATTCCGAGGGCACGAATCACAATGCCGGGGATGCGAATCACAGTTCAGCGGTCACGAAACACAGTACCAGAAACGCGAGCCACTGTATAAAGGACGCAACTCAGCCCGAACCCTCCCCAGTTACTGATTTAAGCACATCCAAAACGGATGGCCACTCCCGGTGAACATCCCGGAACACGTTACCACTACAACAGAGAGCAACGCCAGCAAGATTTCTACGACTACAATAACGTGTATTAAAGTACTGACGATCTCAGTAGAGAGTTTTAACTGTCACGGCTATAAACAATCCTTTGATTATATTTGATCCAGACTTGTACATAACGATTTTATGTCTCTATGTGAAACATGGATTAAACCTAGTGAGTTGTCTTTAATACAAAATAATAGAGATAGCCATGAAATATCAAATGCCAATAGTTATGTCGTTTTCTATAAATCTATTATGTCTGAAGACCTATCAGAATATTAATTACACAAAGGATTTATGACTACAATAACTCAATACCAACGGAGACTGGCCAGAGTGATTCACTTTTCACTAATTGGTACAAGAAATTAAACAACTATGAATATTGTCATATCCTTGAAGAAATATTATCCAATATCCCAGTTCATCTGCTGAGACCATCTGTGACAAAGCCAAGTTACAGACTCAGGTGGATAATTATGTGGATACGCTGAAATCTATAATCATAGAAGCTGCTAAAGTGCCCAAAGTGATCCCTAAAAATGTATTCAAACCAAAGAAATACTGGTGTCCAGACTTATCCCAATCCAGAAATACGAAGAGATTTTGGTGGCGTCTGTGGTCTGATAATGGTAGATCAAGGGAAGGAGAAATATATAAATGTTAGAAAAATGTGAAGAAATTATTCCGTAAATTATCAAGACTTCAAAAAACAACGAATTGTATGAATCTCTGGACAACTTAAAAGGGACGTAAATCGTTTCTGGAAAACTGTGAAAAAAACCCAAAGAAAAGTAAATGACATACTAACATTGACCCAAGTGAATTTTCGCGATACGTCTCCCTCACAATGGAGGATAATTTAAAAGAACCTATCTCATAAACAGTCCGCGATATCCTCTTGTGTTGAGAACTCTTACAATAATATAGACGACTCAACTATTAAACTTGTCATAACGTCCGACCAAGTCCTTCTTCAATGTATAAAAATAGACAGTTCACCTGGAATAGATGACATTCGTGGAGAATTTCTTATTAACTGACGCCCTTTCTAATTTATTTATCATATTTCTATTCGTGTATACTCTCTTTTAATTGTGTTCCTGTGGTTTTTAATACAGGTGTTATGATGCCAGTTCTTAAAAGACCCAACCCTTAACCCTATTGTTGCTGCCAATTATTGACCTGTTATTGTATCTTCTATTTTTGTATCTTCTATAGTCCTTTTGATGAGTTAGTAGGTCGGTTTATTTATTTAGAATAACGACTAACATACTGACCTAATATGCAAAATTCAATTCGGAGGTAAAATATGACACGAAGAAAATGTAGATATAAAGCTAGCTACAAGTTAGATATACTTTATAACAAATTGTTCTTTTTTCATGTTTTATTTACATTTTAAAGATAACATGGATATTTGTCAGTACACGTCTTAATTTGGTAAGAAATATAATATATTTCTTGTATCAAATACACCATCAAACTTTCGATATATTTCCTTGTTTTTTGCGTGTATATCAATGTTTATTTATTTGAGTATATGTGGTTGTTTGTTGTTTACTTCCACCTTGAGATGTGCCCTTTATTTAAATTTTTTATGCAAATTAGGATTACAGACGGATTATTCGTATTTATGACGTCAATTTATTAAATCGCGTAAACGAATACGAAGAGCGACGGAGAGTCGACAAATCGATCAGGTGTTTTAACGATTATTAACACGTAAATATTTACTGAAAAAAGAATATTGTAATTATTTTGTTGTTGACGAATTTGGTGCACAAAAATGTAGATATTTGTAGGTTTATATAACAAAAAAGACTGAAGTAGACTGTTGGTAAAATTGTTTATGCGTCACTTAAACAATACTTTACACTTTCTCGTAATTACAATAGCTACAAATAGTACATAAGTTAACAAAGTAATTGTGTATGGGCTCATTTAAAAATACACATCTTCATAAATATAATGAGTAATGTTCTGGAATTAAAACAATAAATAAACGTTATTAAACTGAGAAATAAACTGATGAAGGACAATAACGTGTTAGAAATTTAGTCAGTTCTTTAAGACATTTAAAATGTATATTATTTATTATAATTAAGCTAATTCTATAAGTATTATAAATATAATAAATATATGTGAATATATATATACGTTGTTTCTCAGTCTTTTTAAATTCCTTATTTCTGATATTTGTCCTCGTTAACACTCTATAGTTATAAAAGTTTAATTTGATCAAATATTATAATTGTATAAGATTTAAGAAAATTATTAATATTACACTATTGTAAAAAAGTATACTACCATTATTACTGTCATTACTGCTACAACCATAGAATTTATAACTGTACCACATATTTTGTTAATTAATCATATGATCATTATTATTATTATTGTTATTGTTAATCTGGTAGATTTAAACAAAGAACCTGACTTAATATTTTGTAATATATCATTTCACATCCGAGTCGCCGTAAGAAATGAAATCAATCACGTCACTATCTGATTGTTATTATTACAACTTACGACACTTTACGCTTCTAGATCAATTTGATAAATGACCGAACATTTCGGTTTTCGATACTGAATATGTCAATATAAACGTTTTAGCTCAAAAGCCACCATATCGCCCTCAGCAAGCGTTTCTAGAAATAAACACTGACACAAATTACTTGTCTTTTGTCACTTTGTAAATCTTTCAGAATTACCTGTCTTGTGACACTTTATAAATCATTCAGAATATTGTACTCATGCGGAATTAAAAGGCGTCCGCTATAATATACGAGATGACAATAACAATAAAAACATGAATATATTATCACTGTTAGTCGGATATATAAACAATGTTATATTGGTTTTGAAGCTTAATTTAATGTTATCAATTTAGTAATTGAATTCATAATTTTGAAAACATCTTTTGAATATTAACAGCCATATTTTCCTTGTATATATTGGCTCTTCCTGAATAACATATACGTTTATACGAATAAGGTAGCTCTGAATATAAAAGACTCGTATAACAATTATAACTAATGGGTCTGGAGGCATGAATACTATACACTATACACAACACATATTTCTATACAGGATAACCTTAAGTTCTGTATTTCTAATGTTTTATTATATGTTAAGAAATGTACATCCATAAAAACTGGTATATGTACTTTAACGATCTGACATTATAACAAATGTCAATGGCATAATTTGGCTATCCACATATACATGTTTATGGTACGTGCGCGTATGCAACATAGTCCTGTATCTGTGTGTGCGTGCGTGTCCGCCATTCATTAATTATGCAAATAATATGCGTATATTGATTATTAACGCCATATAATATTGTTGACTCATAAATTCGCATCGACGGATTTAACAGCGAGGATATTTTGAATATTGAACTGAATTACATAGTTTTGAATTTGTTTGAATTGTATTTGCATACTATTATCATTTTCAACCTTTAGGTATAACTATATCCCTCAATTATCACAGCTGGTAGCGTTCAGCGATACTGACCTTCAATTCGTGAACTCGAGTCCCACTGTCAGCTATAGCCTAGCTGTGTCTGTTCGATCTATCGTTAAACGAACTTCGGCATATCGTCTGATTTCCTAAGGGAGAATACCCCTCCATCTCATATCTCAAAAGTGATAAGAGTCCAGAATAAACAAACTATATCACTGAAGATATATATTTAATTGTTATATATATTTTGATTGATCATCCTCTTTTAGGTGCTATTTTTTTTATCTTTACAACTTCTTTGTGGCGGAATTGGGTTAGATTATTTTACTGTAAATTAAATGTATTAAATATTTAAATATTATAATTAAACAATATATATTTGCTAAATCGTGATTTCAGGTTGTTTTAACCGAAGTTTATCTTGCTACATGTATATTTAAATCTGATTATTTCTTGTCTGGATTACTGTGATACATAAATAGACATAGATAAAGCTGAGATTGGAACTCCGATCTGTAGATATGTATCACAAAGTACTTGTACTAGCTGTGACTCAATAAGTAGTTTGTTTTTGTCTTTAGAATCAACACAGCAACAAATAATAGTGATTGATTGAGACAAAACATGTATTAGAACAAAATGTTGCTATCATGAATTAAGTTCTCTGTATATTAAATCATCTAAATATTATAATCACGATGTTTTATTCTATGAGTCAGTTCCTTTTTTAAAGTGCTAAACAACAACAACAACAACACACACACACACACACACACACATATATATATATTATATATATATATATATATACAACGATATTCAAGAACAGTGAAATTAACTATGTTTTTGGCCAGAAGATGGCGCCTCTGTCGATATTTTTTAGTCATAGCGATATGAATACACAATAATAATAAAATTAACAACAACAAGAAGAAAAACAATAACTGTTGTTGTTACTGTTGTTCTGTTTAAAGACTTTATATTATAATACTAATAATTAGTTATTGTTGTAGTAGTAGTAGTAGTAATGGTAGCAGCAGCATCAGTACAGTAACAGCTAGTAGTGTTTGAATAGCATAATGACTTCAGCTAAAATTAGACGATTTGAAGTACCTACCCTGATAACATAGTTTAATGAGTTAGTACGTGTCATCACAAACACATTGACACTTCCTAACATAAATATTATCCGGTGGACACTAAAAAGTAGAATAGTTCTCTTATACAACAATAATACTTCTAATTTACACCTTTACTGAATTTTGTATCGACTAATTACCAACATTACGAGCGTTCCCTATTGTTATGACAAGCTGCCATTCTGGTGACACGCAAAAATGTGCTCATACCAAAATATGGTACGAGAAATAAGCGAAAGTGGACTCCTAACTACTTCATGATGTTGATAGTTGCTGTCATGGCTGATATGACAGCCATTTCAATATTCGATGCGACAGCCGTATTTAATCAATCCTCGTGGTGTGACAGCTGATCGACAAACGAACGTTCAAATAAAAAGAAAATGGGGTTTCTTCCGAGCAACAAAAACTCAAACTTGTTTATGATAAAAGATTCTTTGAAAGGGGCGTTTTCCTACATATTCCAGTTTAATTATAACTAAATTCACCTCCAGATAGTTTGAGATAAACTCACATCCCGTCGCGCATCTTTTACTCTACAACACGACGCCATTTTGGGGGTCCACCCTAAATGCATCACTGAGCCCCTTTAGTGGGTGGATGTCCTGTCGTTTAGTGTGGGGTGAGAATGGGCGGCGGGGGGTATCGGGTTGTAGGGTGAGACAGGCCGACCGGTATGAAGTTGGCTGAACCGAAGCCAAGTTTTCAGCTCAACAGCCGAGCAACAGTTGGTCTGTAGAGCTGAAAGGATACGCCCCCCCCCCAACACACCTACCACGTGTTGTGTTGTAGGTGATCTAAGTTAGTTTGATACAAAGGTACGACACAAGCAGCCGGCCTTCCCCCCTCTCGTCTAGCCACAGTCTCTACAGCTCTCAGCCAATACGTGTCTCTCTCTCTCATGTGTTGTGTGCACATAAAGCCTACACTCGGTATGTGATGGTAGTAGAACAGAGCTCGCTCTCTCCTCACACTATACATAAACAGTGGACGCTCTTCAAAACTTGGCCCGTTATCATCTGTACTTTCCTTCGCCGCCACAGCATCAATACGACAGACTAGAAATTGAGAGACAGAGAGAGGCGTCACGGCTAGCCCTCAAATTGGCTCGGTATTCTCCCGACTGACAATGTGTTCTGGAGCGGTTTGGTAGCCAGAACCTGGCCCTATTCGTTGACCAGTTCCCAACTGACGGGAAATACGGGTATCAACCAGCTAATACCCGTAATAGTGTTGTTGTCGGTCTCCGTCCGAACAACAGGTTATCTCTGGTTTGTGCTGACACCTGTTGCTAGTCGGCAAACTTCATCGGAGGCTTTCTCTATACACTCGGCGGCGATTAGAGAGAGAGCGCGCACAGTTTCATCTACTTCGTGTCTGTTTATTGTTTATAGTTAAATAATAAGTCGCATTCTGGTATCCGCGGTCTGGACGTGTGTATCTTATTGTCACGGAATACTGACAGCCATAACGATGGTAACTCAGTCACCGCCACCTTACCTGGTCGCTCTGTTTAATGTGACAGCGGGACAAAATGGCGAAAATCTCGGCTCTGATGAACAGCAGATAGTATTTTTCGTATACATGCTCTATGACGTGTCCAACAATAAGGTAGGCAACTCATAGTTACTATAGCTCTTCAGTTATTGTAACTTCGTCCATAGTCGGGCCAGTTGAATCGGTTATCTTTCCTCGTAAAAAGAATGCGACCAAAACACTTTTGACCCAGTTAGTCCTGACTGACCCGTGGTTATACGGCGATTTGGTAGCACAAACTTCTCTCATCCGGTCTTGAGCAAATATTTATTCTCTTACGACAATACCTGGTGCGGAAAAACCACCTAACAGGCAACAATGAATGATCTATTGAAAACGAGTTTCGGTAAACTATTTCACAATACAACCTCGTGTTGGTCTAGTTAGTAGAATCTAGTCTAATATTTTGTGTTGTATGTACGTTCTTCATTTAGCTCTTTCTAATCTAACTGTATTAATACCGCTCCATCAATATCAGTTGTGACCTGTACTGATAAGGAAGAAGGCCGTAGTTTATTATTAATTTAGTTCAGGTTAATATAAATGGCAACGGGCAGGAAAGTAATTAGTATTTTTGTATTTAGATCTTATCTAGATCTACTAGAAATAGTATCTAGACTGCGGCCTAAGCTATAGATCTATGAGTATGACACATAAAGTGATAAAGGAAGTTGTGTTTAAACAAGAAAACAAGAAAAAGTGTAAACTGTTCCCATCTTCAATTTAAACTTTAAATGTCCTTTATTAGAAGGAAGACCCTTTATACACCTATAGACTAATTACCACATGGAATACGTCTACATTTTTTGAAGCAGTTTAAACTTCGCAAATCGCGGGATAGCCAATCAGCAGAGATTGTTTGGGGATATTTCAGTGTCAAAGCCACAACTCCACCTTTTAATACTCACCTGAGCTACTGTGTTTGTGAATTAACGGTTAAATTGTTATATTTTTTCCCGGTGAATCGGATCAAGTTTTCTGAATTCGAAGAACAAATCCCGGCATAATTCTCTTGCGATTATGACTACGCGAACTGTTGGAGAAATGAGATTAGCCAAATTCGCGCACACACACAGTGACACATATAACATCGTCATACCCTTCGTATTGTCACCTGCTGGGCCTTAATACATTCACGTGAATATTACATATAATATTGTCTGATTGCTATAATCCCGCATGTCTACTACGAAGCTAGTGGTACGTGGCACGCGTCTATCTTCGGGTGACACAATACATCGACTTGTTGACTAAAATGGAATGTTTCTAATGACACACTACACCCGTATAATGGCTACAAGTTCAACTGAAATACACCCATGAAGCCATTGTTAGCAATAAAATAACATACCTGGTCCTTATAATGGTATCCTTCATTTGTATACATAAACGAGTTACCTGCGGGCGGCTCTGTTTTCCCTTTCTAGCTCCGGAATAACCTGGAACTTATTAAATCAAATATCACCGGAGAGGAATGGGAGAAGGGGGGGGGGTGTATTGTTCGTCACCATAATCCATAGTTACATATTTGTTATTAATGGCGATCAATTTCTACGCTGTACACCTTTTATAATCATGGTATTTTAAATGTTTTGCTAAACGATATATTTATACACCTAATTTTTTTTAGTTATGCTAAAGCTAGTGAAAGATACCGTACAACAAAATGGCTGACGGGTGTGGGAGGTGTGTTTTTAGAGTTTCATGTCCTTGTAGGGTATATTTAGGTATAAAGTGATAATCTGGATGAGTATTATAATTCGTTTTTATTCTGTGTGCTCTCCTGTTTATCTGTCTGTCCGCCTCTTCACTGACCTGACACAGTTACCTGACCCGTATAATTTCCTCTTCAGGTTGTTGCCCTTCATCATCAGTATGTCCGGCCTGTGGAAGATGACGTCATGGAGACGGCATTAACCGAGGAATGTAAGATCCAGACGGGGCTGAATGAGGATCTCATTAAGAACGCTCAGCCTCTAGATCAAGTACTTGATGAGGTAAGTGTCAAGAGATGAATTTTTGGAGTCTTCGAACCCCCCCCAAAAAAACAACAACAACACCTGTTTGCTTTATTGGTCATCTTCTAATCTTTATTTGTTATATATGATCTATTTAATTTTCTTCACTGTTAATATACAGGTGATTGATGTTTAATATACAGGTGATTGATGTTTAATATACAGGTGATTGATGTTTAATATACATGTGATTGATGATGATTGATGTTTAATATACATTGGTCAAATTGGAATGTTTGAATATTGAATTTAAAACGCGACCTTCCAAGTGTAACCTCACTGATATTCTTGCGCGGAGTAACGTCATTGTTACGTCATTGTACATGCTAAATAGGGGATGGTATTTGTGACATTACATTTTGTTGAGAAGGAGACAAACATGGGTGTACCACTGATGAACGATAAACAAGATATTTAGTGGACTCGTCTCGTATCGTCGTGCCCAAGCTCCATACTAACGTACTGACTGACACACTCTTAAAGATGTAAGATTGTTTTTAGAATGTGCCCGTTGGCTGTAAAATCCACGGTCTAGTAGTTATAGATGTTCCGCCCATTTGGCATGCTGTCGTACAGATATGGTCTATTTGTATTAGTAAACATGTCGATGTGCTGCTTATGGTGTCGAATGTCTCTTTAACATCATCTTGGGTTAAACACTAACTTACCTACGTACTCGTCTAAAGAGGCTGAGGCTCGCTGTTTATCAAACATATTATTAAGCGCGTGTACACAATTACAGTAAACACCCTATATTTTAACTACATTACTTAATAGGCTCTAGTTTTAACTTATAAATCACGCCTATAAACACACCATCTCATAGGTCTGTTGAGTTAAAGCTTGTAATTCTTTATCTCATTGTGTCCGGGGAGGGGGGGGGGGCGCATCTCATCTCTGAACGCGCTAACTATTCTAAATTCTAAACGTATTTAGCATTAGTTTGGGATTGGGGGTGGGGATAATATTATTATTATTATTAATCTAGATTTAAGAAAGTGTCCTGACTAATAAATTATGTATGTTTACGTTAATGACGTAGCCAATCCTGTTATAAATAAATGACCATCACAGCTATTATTATAATACACTGAAGAACATACCTAATTATCTGCAGACGTTAATAATGTTAACTACTGTAGTTAACTGACTAATAGCATTTAATTAATACAGTGTTTGTTTGTTTTTTTGGGGGGGCGGGAATGGATGCTTCAGAGATAAATTATACGTTCTTGTATTCAGAAATTTTCACGTTAATATTTATGCTAGTAAACATGTCCGTTTTATTTAATAAGTAATTAATTATATTGTATGTCATTGTTTAGTTTATTTCTTCATTAATTGGCCGATTGTTGCCAACTTATGATGGAATGCATCAATGTCACCTTCTTTGTTTGTTTAATTACCGTTAATTGGGTTACCTCTGTATTATAGGTTTCGTAGTTACTTATATATATATATATATATATATATATATATATATATATATATATATATATAATAGAATGCAATTCAGGTGTATGTACACACAGCAATTCAATGCTGATGCGGAGAGTGTTTGGTGCTAAGAGAAATGCATAATCAAGCTATATTTTTGAAAACAAAAACTGGTCAGAGTTATATGCATTTGCGTACGTGCATAGTATGAATGCATTTAGGCTGGATAAAACACATGTTATATATTAGATGTATCTGTTTTGTGATAAATGATGATCATTTTTACTGATTACTTTTACTTTGATGATAGTTAGTGTGCGTGCGTACGCGTGCACTTTGTCTATAGTGTAGACAGTCATGCGTACGTGTGCGCGAGCGCACGCACGCAGGCACTAATTTGCTTTGTGCTAATTCATAAGACAGTTATAATTTTTTTATATTACAATGTTGCAAAAGTTAGATTAATCTTTTGTGGGAAATAACAATTTAACAGAACAGAGAGAGAGCAATATTGATTATACAGTAGAATAAATGTCTCTTATCACGACGGCCTGTTGCCATCGCACACCTGTTGCAGTGAGCATATGGAATTGTTCGCATTGAAGTCTCCTCTACACTAATAACCATATGCAAATTCATGCAAATAGAAACAGCGTTTCAGCCAGCCATATATTATGTGGGAGTTTAATACTATAATGGTGAAGTTAGTTACCATAAAATATTAAATTTACTTCTAAACATATAATATAATAAAAGACAAGTGTCCATCACTGAGCTGTTACTGTTGGCAACAGACCACTGGGACTGGGGTTTAAATCCGGGATGAAATACGCTAAAAGCATATTTCATCTTTTATTTAACCTCGTTGCCTTTCTAGGCTACTTGGTTCATTTAATACATCATGTGTACATTTTCTTTTCTAAAATATAAACAATAATACGCCCAGCAAAATATATCTTAAATTAAATGCAAGTGATTCAGTGACCATGAAGTCTGAAAGACCTTCCGTCACAGATTGTTCAGTATTGTATCCGATTAGTAATAGACATTTGACATGCTAAAAACTTTAAATGTAGAAGCCGAGCTTCTCGTGGGATGAATATTTATTTTACTTTTAGGTTTTCCTCTTTCGTGAATTAATAGAGCAATATATGCATCCATGTCTGGCTCTACCATTGTGGATACGTGGTCTCAGTAGTAACATAAATAAACGTTCCCAAACCAAGTCATAACATTCACAGCGTAAAGAGCCACATAATTGTTCTTGGTTTGCTGGTAGAACTATTTCCAGTACCTCGAGGCAGTGTATATTTGGTTTGTTAGTTTGCTATGAAAGCTAACACGTGCCTTTGTCAGTGTCACTATCGGTTTAAATGGCTGCAAGCTTCGTGTCTCTTTTGCATTGAAGACTCGTTTATGCACGAGTCCATTAAAATGTGGTATATTAGTTAATATTTTTTGGGCTTCTGGTATTTTTTCTGCTTCTGTATGTGACTGGTTTGTTTATTTGTAGAAAATAAATTTTTTTCTGATTCCACATCGATTTATCCTGCAGTAAGGTGCACGTGTCATCTATACGTAAATACAATCCACATTTGCGCAGTATCTCTTAAGTGACTGCTGGTATTTCTCGTGACTTAATGATATTCTACAAACTGGCGCAGTAATTAATGCTTTTATATATTATTGTCAGTGCAGCAATACGTCCATCCTTACTTCATTTCTGTTAGAATACTTGAACAACGTGACACGATTATAAATAGTATGACGACATCGCCACGAGTTAAATATTCCCTCTATGTGTTGTTTACTTATGATTATTGTTGACATGGTGAAGTTTAGGAAAGTGTCGAACGCTTTCTGCAGATCACTGGTTCTTACTAATAAAACATTCAAATAAGACGTGACGCCACCCTTATTTATTGCTTGAACACAAATACGAACACCATAATATCTCTCGTGGCGAATAATATAATAAAAAGTTTCTAGCAGATGGATACGATACTTTACCTGGGGCGACCTAAAATGTCTACATCACACAAGGTCAGCTCATCTTACAAAGTGACTCAAGCTACAGACAGTTTGATTGACAGATCAAAATAAACTGTCTGTTCCATAATTATAATAATGTATGGTTCCCCTTGTTATACCATGTCCTTATTTAGGACCCCCCCCCCCCCGGCCTCAACGAATAACAAAATTAAAACATAAAAGAAAAATGAACAACATGTATATAATAATAATATTATTAGATTATAGAACGAATACATTTCACCTGACAAGCTAATAAACTACAATAGCTCGTATTTTATCCTAATTAAAGACAATTGTCTTGTTATCTTTTTATCTTTACGTTTACAGTTCGAACGCTTCATTGTTCAGAAAGGTATCCATCCGGAACATGGAGGTAAGCCATTTGTCTTTATCACGGATGGCCAACTACACTTCAGAATGTGTTTACATCCCGAGGGGTCACGGAAGAACATCTCATTACCACCGCATTACTATAAATTCTTCGATCTCAGAAAGGAATTTAAGAAGCTTTACAAGGTCGAGGTAGTGAACTGTATCAAAGATATGCTCGATTGTATCCTTTTTCCCGTCCGCCATTCGGTGTTAATAATAATAATAATAATAATAATAATGTTGAGATACACAGTAATTCGTTCATAAATCGTTTATTATAACGTGACAGGTAAATTAAATATACGTTAGCGACCACTTGTTTATTACAGTCAACTGTCTTTTCACGGCCAGTATATTACTTCTGTTAAATAAGCCACAATAGACAAGTCACCTAGCTACCCCGGTGTATAGGATACAGTTTGGGTTGTACGTATGGATGTATTTTTGTTTGTATTAATGAACTTGTAACCAATACTCTGATAACTTAAGGAAAGTGTTTAATTCGAAGGTACACCGAAATACCCAAAAATAAAGTAAACAACACAATGTACTGTTTATATTTCACACACACACAGTTTATGTGTGTGTGTGTCCTGTACAGTGTTTATATTTCAATATATATATATATATATATATATATATATATATCTGGCATTTCTCCCCATTGCCAATATTTAATGTATGTACCATTGTTAAATACTGAACACTGAACAAGTAGTTCACCGCAGGCTGTTACACAGACATAGATAAAGCCATATTGAGTACTACCACAGCTTGGTCTGTTAGAACTATAGCTAAATTAGCTAGCCTCTTACAGAAAGCTGCTACCTGGTTCGATAAGGGGGGGGGGGGACGTGTACACACTGACATTCTCAGTTTGATGAACGTTATGTCTGTCACAGATGTTGCTTCAGCTAAAGTAAATATAATTCTATTGACTGTTGGCTGTATTTACTAATTTAGAAAATTTCTCTCAGTCCTGATGCGCGTTGGTTATCGATTTTGCATTCACAAATGATGGCTGGAGTAGTCGACCTAAATATAATATAAGAAGAGACTTAAATTTACAACATTATGTCATTCCAGGAAGTAACTCCTGTTTGTTGAAGTGCCTTATTTGTTGTTTGTATGAAATAAAATATATTGATGATTATTATTTATCACATATTTTGTTATGTTTGGTTAATTATCAATTAATTCCTGATTACAACTGTACAGAATACTTGTTTTCTATTTCATCTTGCGAAATATATTCCCTCCCCCTAAAAAAAATGATAATGGAGAAGGAACAAATTGAACAATTGTTGTTGAGTGCCACTGAGGTGTCACTTTGTGGGTTAATTTAGGGAATTGACATGTTACATTACTTTCCTTAACAAATAACTCAGTTTTGACTTTAGATGGAGTGGATCAGTCTATAGAATACGGCATCAGACACTGCCAGGACATGGCTAATATTATACAAAGACTTATCAACGATGGTAAGTACTAGATACCTCCACCTATTTATGTCATTCACTGAACAAAGTCGCCCCACAGCAACACCTGCCACCCATTAAGAACTGAAATTTAAGTCGACTCACAAACTCATTCGCTTACTTTATTTAGCGGCTAAAGTAGTTTTTTGTGTTTTAACCGAATCGAGGCCCCCAACGACCTATTAATTTTCTTTGAGTTTCGATGTTATTTGATGCGGAACGCAGCTGGTGAAGTCTCCTCTACATTTTGACATACCAGCTGCTGAAGCTTTTTTCTACCATGTCCGCTCGACATTTGTCCACATATTCCTCTCGACAATGCCTCACATGTTTGTCGGCCTCCGAGAAAATCATTAATATAGACGATTGATTATGTACAATCATTTAGTACGAATGTAGAATATACATCTTGCTGTCTATATGAGGAATTTCTCACGAACAAGAATGGCTTACTTCATAACTGAAATTAATTATTTGTCGTTCGAATGATCTTCACATGGCTATCTCATATTCCAATGGCAGTTACGGTTATTTCCCATGACTCCGTCGAGACCTAATATTACTGCAGCATATTACACTCCGTTGTTGGTTGTACATAATAGGCAGCTAAAGGCCAACATGTTACAGAGAAATGGTTTAAGTTTTGTCCTTTTGCGGACCGTGTAGGGCCCCAGGCTATGCGCAGTTAGAATGACGCACCGAACTGCAATAGGTACGTCAGTAGTAAAGAATGTACGAACCTTCAGATTTTTAAAACTGAACAAATATTAATGATACCATCAGTTGTAAAACAGACTGCTTAGATTGTGTATGTGGGTTTATAAAGAGATGTGGTACAATGGGCTATAGGCTGTTGTGTCTAATGTGTACGGACGTACTAGTCTTAAACTGTCAAAACGACAAACAAGTAACGTTATATTAATTTATTGTAATACGCCGTGGTATTGTCTTGTCCTAATGTAAATGACACATTGTAAACTATTCTTCTTAGTAAATTGTTCGTTTCTTGATTTTACATGCATCAAAATATTGTATAATGTGTATAAACATAACACTGATTAGTTATTTATTACTTAACAACTAAGTACACATTTATATTAACATGTGTATTAGCTGATGCGTCGAGTCACCCGATTTTCCTGAGAATTGAAACAAATTATCAGTATTATGTGTGGTATAATAAAAATTACGAAATATTGTATAGAATGGCGGATAAAGATAGTATTTTATTAGTTGTACTTAGCGCAGAATATCCGCAATAAATATACGTCAAGTTTTTATGGTGTAGAGTTATAACGGGTTTTGTTCTTGTCCTCGGTAACAACTATAGAATTATTTGTTGGCTAAACGACCGGTTGTTTGGTTCATTTGTTCGCAAAGAAAACTCACCAACCAAATAGAGTCATGCTTCACAAATAACCATTCATCCCAGTATGTCATCCATTCAACCATATCGCTGGTGTGTCCTTAATTATCTGGTCAGATAGGATCATTCTACCTCTAACATTAGTAGTTCTGTCTTATCAACATACAGTACATATCTATACATCGACAACACCACTAGAGGTTATATTGGTTATATCACTCCAGAGAGTAACTCGTAACTTAACTTTTTGGAGCTTCTAGGTTCGAATCTCTCAACTGGTTGTATCAGGTGTTCACTAATTAACTTATATATAAATCATTATTTTGATTAAATGGAGTGGATTATTGTTGATTACTGTAATACATATGTATACTTGGTGGGGAGACGTATACCATTCAGGAAGGTGATATTGTTGTTAGATTGTACACTTCTATGGGGGGGGGATTAAGGCTGGGTTAAGACTCTTAATGGTGTTAATCCTAACATAAATTAAAGGTCCATAGAGCAGTAATGAAGAATTAAGTATATACATCGAAAAAAGTTATTTACACGATTAGAGGAATGTTTAACGTAATTTATCAAAGGTAACTTTACTTACTTTGTGTTATATAATAGTCGTTTATTAATTTGGTTATAAAAGCAACTGATTTACTATCAAACATACACACTTGTTACCCTAGTTACTCTTCTCCTATCCCCATCTCTACTGCATCACCTAACTGGTTGCACTGCTGGCCACAGATCTATATCTCGTGGGTTCAAACTAACAGAAGGGTGTTTTCTTTTAGCTTAACTTGGGCATAAAATTGCTTTTAAAAAAAAACTAATATTTGTTTACTTTATACCTTTTTTCTTTCTTTCAGGCCATCATTTTACAGAACCTGAAATAATCAAGGACCGATTAGAGCCAGGAATATGGTACGAAGCTTTATTATTATTACTGAAGGAAATGGCTTAATTTTTACACAGCGATTGAACTAGAATTGTATGACTGTGCGTTCTTAAAACAATGGTATATTTGTTTTGACTGAAAGAGCATAATAACTTTGGCGACATCTCGTCAATTTTAATATATTTTGACATTTATGAGAGATATGGCTGCCAACAGCGGACATGTGAATCCTCTACAAACTAATCTTCATGTCAATAGAGATGGCATAAGAACTCGGTTCATCTTAAAGCTCATCTCGTTCTTAAATCCTGTAATATTTGCATGTTCTTAATTTACGCAGTAGGTAAATATTATCTGTCTACAAACAATATCTAGCACACTGTCTAGCATCTTTTTTACTTTATTCAGCCCGTTGACTTTATTTTGATATTTAAGAAAACCAAGGAAGATATTCCGACTGTAGAATAAATTATGTGCTGTAATGGGCAGATCAACTGATAGTGTGATCCATTGTTCAAATTATCAGTTGATGTGTACACCTGAGTAACAGTTGGCAATATAAAGTTGTCATAGCTGGAAATGTTACAGCTGTGAGTCAACTTTATTAGTGTCTCCGTCTTTCACTAGGCTGAGCCACTCGAGCTGTGAATAGAGGCACACCAAGTTTAATGTTTTCTACAATTTAATTGTTGGCTATTTTTAGAATGAAAACTATTCTTGGTCTATCGGTATATTTCTGACGCCCCCTTTTTGGCTAAAACTCTTCCCTGATCCAAAATACTCATTATGCAGTCTGGTGAAAGTAGCATCAGTGAAGGTGCAGAATCCGACTACAGGAAGTGACGTTGAGAGAATCATTCGTCCACAAAAACTTATCATCTGTCTTCAGTGTCGACTTGGGCGTCTTCAGCCAGTGACTGCCTCATTCTGGGTGGGATATACTAAACATAATATACTCGCTTATCATTAAACTACATCTTTGGACCGTCATTTCTTGCACAAACGTTATCATGATGAACACAGAATGGTTGGCGCCAACAATACATTATTTATACTCATGGGTGTATCCATTAATAGTTATGACATTTTGCTCAGGAGAATGCGAATCCTGTTTTCTTTCTATAAGTAATTTTTAAATACCCTTTTTATTGTAAAATTAAGCACATGTGCTCTTGGGACTTGACATATTAAAACTGTTGTCATCATCAAATGGTGATTTACTGATGAAGCATATGGACTTTATTCGCTTAAACTTTTGGCAGAATATCGACTCATAAAATGTATACTTTATCTTACTTATTGTAACCCAAATTATGTAGGTTTCATCTGATAGAGTTTAGAGGTTTGCCTTATCAAATATAATTTAGCATTAGATCAGTATATACTAGGACGTCACTCACACTTGTTGCTGATGAGGTGTCGTTATTGTTTCATGTTGAAATGTTACACATGGGAGAAACCAGGTGAGATAAATAAAGAGATATGAGAAATGAACGAATGGTCAGACAACAGATGGCCTGATGACGTTGTTGTTATCGATTTCTGAAGTAAAACATGTAGAAACTCCATCTGAGTCGAGCTACTGATCGAGGTAACACCGAGCTACTGATCGTGGTAACAGCTGTCCGCTTGTTTGTTGACTATCTGACGAGAACGTGACAGCTTTATCTGACGTTCCTACACAGTAAGTGATCTGATTGATCTCTTTTCGGCCGGACAAAGCCGATGACAATGGCTGACAAAAATCATTATGGAAATTAGTTTATTTGCCCAGTCTACAGAGAAAAAAAACAGCGCCCCCTATCAGAAGTAGCAGAAGTCAGGCTGATAGGTGTGATTATGGAAGAAGCAACGAGTGCGGAGCACGTGTCTTATCCATTAACACCTGACTTAAGGTGACCGTTATCTATGTGATACTGACGTCCACTGATCAGAGATAGTACTGTCCTTCACCAAAATGAAAATCGAAGGACGATAAGTGTATTGTCACAAGATGGCTATAGTTTTCCTGACAATACCAACATGGTACTTTAGAAGATAAAAACGGGCCTAGATAAATTTGATGGAATGATCCATCATGTTGTATCATCCAAATGATAAGTATCCTCTGTGGCGACTTCAACCATTGTTTATTGATTTGTAACTCCAGTCGTTTTAAAAAGTACACCTGTCACATAATGATTCGTTCTGTCTAGTTCTTGACAATGTCCCTACTAACGCAAACCATTTTGGTTTCTAATCTTCATTTGTCGTTTCGTGAGTCATACGTTGAATAGAATGTTTTCTGTTATTTTGCACACCTGTTTCAAATCGATGCTGATGGTATCTAGCAAACGCCCGCGTGTGCGCGCACACAGGTGTGACGTTTGGCTGATCCCATGCTAAATGTGTTAGGACAGTGTATTGCAGTCATCCAGGTTGTGGGATAAAATCATTAATAAATCCATTTCTTTTCCCAGTGTGGTATTACTCGTTAACTGACATACGCGCAGGTGATACGGAGAAGTGAATGTGGCACGCGCAAATTATTTTAAACTGAGGACACTTAAACATGCATCGTTCCCTCCCAATTAATAGTAAGTGGTTCAATAGTTATTAACAAATAAGTTCTTAGTCAATCCTAACTCCACCCCCCGCAAGTTATATATTAAAAGTCTCGGACATTCGAATTTTCAACGGTGTTATCATTTCCTTCTAATTTTAGTATTTGATAATGCTAAACAATACCCCCGATTATTTATAATGTCGCAACCCCGGTGCATCACAGCATTCTGATGATGCGTTGATCGATAAAGCTCGTGAGGTCACAACAGCCAAACATAACCACGTGGTAAGCACCGCCATTGCTTGTCTCTGTCTGAAATTGGTTTTGTTTACTAATGTAATGTCAATGCTAATATCGTATTTTTTGGGTTACCAGCGGCATCTTTAAATGTATAACTATAAGAGTTTATAAAATCATTGTGAATGTGAAATATGGTTTTGCGCTATGTTGTGTACGAATGCGGAAATATTAGATTGGAAAGTTAGGTTTCCATACATGAATTTCCCATACCATCTTCCAAAAAAACTGAGGGTTGCGTGGACGTACATATGTAATGAACATGTTGGTTATAACTGTTACAACAAAATGAAATATTATACGGGACAGTTGGAGAAAGACGCCGTCCCTACCGTATGCCCACCAAACGTCAACATGACACGCCTACGTCCTGTAATAACTACCACTGACAGTATCTGCTCCAATAAGACCAGTTCAGAAAGACAGTCACATGGTTCATTCAGAGACACAAACTAATCCAGATATATGAGCTATAACAATATACATTGATGTGTTGAAAAATAAACTACGTTTTTTTACGTCATGGCTCCCGATCGAATTCGCAAGATGGCAGCAGTGCATACCTTCTTTCGGGCACTGAAGCATTACTAAATACAATTTTTTGGAAGAGTCGTAGCAATGTGTAAAGTATTCTTTTGACTTCTACAATAAAAACATCAATTGTCCGAGGCCTTTAAGAAACTCCCCTTTCACTTTGCTGGATGTGTTATCATTAATGTGAATTTATGCTACTTCACTGCACTCATATTCTGAAATTCAGTTCAGTATTCAAAAGGCTCCGTACAGTTTTCAGTGTAATGTTCAGAATATTCAGTACAATGTGCAGAATTTTTCCAAACTCAGGTGGATTTAACTTTTTATTGATCCTGAGAGGTGGGTGGAATGTAAACAAGTGGTAATCTTATATGGAGTTTTAGTCATATAGCTAAATTCGGACCATAAATTTAATTTGCGTGTCTCACCAGCAAAAACCATCATATTACATAAAGAGGCCAATACTGTTTTATTGTATTTGTGTAAAGCAAATAAAATAATATCTCAAACTTGTAAAAATATTAATAAAAAAGTGATTGGGTTGTTAGCTGATTACTTGCAGGATGATGTACCACTCTTTAATGCCGAAACATATTTTACTTTCGGCAAACAGTTCCCCTTCAGGAAGTTGGTTCATCCATCTAACATTATCTCTTCTCGATGAGGTATGGACATTTTGATGGCGCACACCCTTTGGCTGCATGTCCCAAGTGTGAACAACCTCATGGCTAAATAACTGAATTCTCGTTGAGGTATGTGTTTAATGAGTATTTGTTTAATTATTTAGTTCCAGAAATGACATCGTCGATGATGAGACAGTGGTGAGGTCACGTGGGCTACCATGGCAATCATCTGACCAAGATATAGCGAGGTTCTTCCGAGGATTGAATGTTGAAAAGTAAGTTTAATAACCAAGTTCTCTGTGTTAGCTCTCAGTTGTATATATTTACAATTTGGTAAATATTGTATGTTGATTAATTTACTGTCAATTGTCATAAGCATAAGATCTTGCTGTCGTTGTCTAATGGGAGTCATCTTATTGTAGAGGAGGAGTTGCCCTGTGTCTTAGTCAACAAGGTCGTCGTAATGGTGAGGCCCTGGTACGGTTTGAATCCAAGGAACATAGAGATTTGGCTTTACGTAAACACAAGCATCATTTAGGCCAGAGATATATTGAGGTATACAGAGCGACGGGAAAGGACTTCGTTAACGTAGCAGGAGGTAGGAAGTGAATTATATACAAAACAATAAACTGTTCCCTGTTAGACCTTTATCGTCGACCTTTCTACTGTCATTATAATCACTTATCATGGTTTATCATGTTCATAAAACTGTAAATGTTTCCGACTTCTAGGAAGTAACACTGAGGCTCAGGTTTTCCTATCTCGACATAGTGATGATGGTAGTCAAGTGATTGTTAGAATGAGAGGTTTACCATACTCGTGTTCTGCTCAACAAGTGGTATGTATGCCCTAACCTATCACTCCCAATAAACAATAACTGTTGTTTACATATCAATAACAGAAATCATATATCTGCTTTGTGATTTTATAGGAAAGAGAAAACAATTATAGATATGTCAGTACAAAAATCTGTTCAGAATCCTGTCAGTGTTTTTCTCATGGAAACGAAAACGATGAGGAAATGATACGTTAATGAAAGACGCTCATCACTTGTTACAATAAATGTGGCCAATCGATGTACAATAATTTGTTAATACGCAGATTTGGACAACCTACTTTTTCAGCGAAGGATGATTGGCCGACAAGTGTTAGGACACGGACTGGGGTGTCCTCGGACACCCTGGTAACTGTCCTAAGCTTGAGGTTCATTTTTGTTGTGCCATTGGTAAGTCCACTAAACCACAATATTCCCTCTCCTATGGTTATGAGTGCATTGGGCATTAAGCACATTTGTTTCCGACTGCGACTAGTGTTGGTGGTGTTTTACAAAAGTCGATTACAGGTCGGTCCTCTGTGTTGTTTTTGGTGTTCACTCAAGTTATATAAATCCATTTTGGAAGGTGGTTAATTACACATAACACTCTGGTGTCGCGTTTTACGTAAAGTTGGGCGATTTTCTATTGGTGTTTGGCTTCCCACACTGGATGCAGGTTGCCACTAGGAAACTTTATCAAACGCCTCTCGGCGCGGTTACGTTATATCACATAGCAAGATGATCGAATGGGCAGATACTGCAATTGAAACACTTCCCACTGTAGCCATACCGCAGTCTCGCTCATTGATAAAGCTCTAAAACAATTGGTATTCAATGATCTAATAATCTTTCTGAAAGCAAAATGTGACCTATGAGGCGGGATTGTGGATTTGGCTGATTTAGATTAGCATTACAAATAAATAATCCATCCAGTCATTTCTCATTTCTCCCAGCTGTTGGCTGGCTCAAGTGGGCCAAGAAATTGGCAAATTAGTATCTCGCACTTCGGCTTTAACCTTGTGTCAACCGATCGTTTGACCCTAACTAGATCGGCATTCAGTATGGGATTAACTGATGGTAGTCATTTTGGTAACAAATTGCATCGAACTGCTTCCTCGGCAAAAACTCTCGTTCCTAATCTTATTGCAGTCTTTATCGAACCCACTCTCCTCTCACCATTGCGCTCTTATCAACATAGTCGATTAATGACGACTCTTGCCATTCTGGACTGACGCTTTAACACGATCGGTAGTAAATTACAGATTATTAATACACTTCTGACCTTCTCCGCTGTATTATGGACCATTACAGCGACTAGAATATTAATTATTGGTTTGGTGGATGTCTCACGGTTTACTGCCTCGGCTCATACTTAGATACTATTCGTTTGTTTGGGTACTACTTGTGTAAACAGAGTTGCTTACCTCGATCTCGAATTGCAATGGTAATTAAATCCTAGTAGGATTTCTCGACTTTGAGATGCGGATAGTTTAAGTGAAAGCGGACTGAAGTATCGCCTGTAGGCAGGCAACTCTGTACCGTAATTGTGTTGATGCTAAACGGCATTGATGTGCGAATGGGATAACCATTTTGGCTACGTGGGGAGTTTGATGCTTGAATGTGCCAGATGGGTAGGTTGATGGTTATAAAATGGGTTTGGGTGTTTGTTTTTGCAGTCACTCCTACACTGTTGACATAAGTTTGACTGGTCTACCTAAGGCTGTCGTATTTAGCAAAATAACAAGAGGTGTGAGTTAGACATCTTGTATATACCTATAGGTATAATGTAGTCGTTGTTGATACGTTGAAGTCGCCAATAATCTGTTAATTCTTAAGTGCAGGAGAGTGGCCTGTTCTGGGTGTCTTAACTCGGTGGAAGTTAATGGTTACAACTGGATACTAATTTTTACAGTTAAGACAGCAAGTGAACTATGTGAAAATGTTTATTTACTATAATAATAATAAAGTGAATTTCTAAATAATTAAAGAAGATATTTGTATACAGCAACTGGTTTATGAACAATTTATGACTCATAATTCTACTGTTTGGAGACCGATTATTTTCCAAGCATAGAATTTAAGTGAAAACCTTATCTTTTTAGTATCAGAACTATTTAACAGTGCATTGTTTTTGTGAGTGGTGAAGGCTTGTGTGATGTTGACACATTTGGCGCATGACCAGCTTTCTTAGCATTTAGCAGAGAAATTGGTGATGGATATTCAAACGAATAATTGTTGTAATTCTCGATCATTGTAAGCATCTCTCTTCATTTTCTCGTTGTGGTAGCCGAGCTGGACATATCAACTGAATACTTTTCAACCATGCGCACGCACACACCACACATCACACCCGCAGAGTGGGTATAAATATACACAGACCTATACAGGAATTATACACATGCATAAGTAGACCCTACACCGGTGCAGTGGACAGATATCAGTTTTTTATATGTGTGATTCTAAAACCACACTTTGGAATTTCAGCTGGAGTTTTTCCGTGATGGAGAAGCCCCTGTTGATGTATTGGATGGTGAAGATGGCATTTTGTTTGTACATCAAGCTGATGGACGTGCCACCGGTGATGCCTTTGTTCTATTCTCTGGAGACCAAGATGCATCAAAGGCTCTCTCTAAACACAGACAATGTATTGGCACAAGATACATAGAACTGTTTAAAAGTACCACAGCTGAAGTACAACAGGTAGGAACTATTTTTTAATGAATTAATTCAGAAATAGGAACAGGACACTAAATCTGTAATGAAGGAATATGTCATAGGTTGCTCTTATCTTATGTAGTGGGGGGGGGGGCGGATACATTTGTGGTCTTGAGGGTTATACATATTCTAACATATTACACATATTGAGGTAATACTTTGAGACATGTATTAATTGTAAAAGTGTTGATGAACAGTAGTTTATATCACAAGAATTAATCAATATCTGTGATATCTCGAATATGTTCTAAATTGTTGGAAGTGATTTTGTAATTTGGATTGTGAGTAGCTAGAAAACTAAATCAGATTTAATGTTTATATCCTTAGAAACAAACAGGTATGGAATTTAGATTTTTTGGAGCAACTAGTGATAATCTGCTGATCAAATTGGGAGTCGTACGTGAGGGGGTGGGTTGGGATTTTCTATATATTTATTAACAGTTGTGTATTTTGTTGGACACCTTCATCTAGTGTACTTGTGTACTTGCTGTTGACAACAACAACAACAACAACCACTTGGAATGTTAACAAACATCAAGTTAACCAAAAAGAGGAACTAAATGAGGGAATATGTGACACAAGTCCTTGAATTGAACAAACAATAAATGTTGTGTGTACATTAATGATTTGTTGTAGAGGATTCAAATACACTGAACTCTATTGAAGGATTCAATATTTTAATATACATATTGGATGAGGCTATTTGAAGATGTCGGACAAATCATTACTTTGTGCTTACATTGGGATATATTTATTACTATTTTGGCTCAAAATAAGACGGCTGCTACACAGAAATATCTAATTCCTGCAAAAATTTGAATCTTCAAAAACTTTAAGTTGGAAATGGGGATTGGTTCAAATTGATGACTCGAAGAAACATTTTTGTGCAAAAGACATGATTTATCTCCACTCAAATAGCCTCAAATCATCATAAAATGGCTCCGAAATGGTGTAAAACCTAATTTGTTTCTTGAAGAATTACCGCACCACATATTATCCCAGTTGCATTTGAATCAATTTGGTTTCATTTCTTTCACTGCATTTCAGCTCTTTAAAAAAACACTCGTCTCTGAACAAGCTTCAATTCTCATTTTCATAATTTAAATAAAAAGGGAACAGTTAAATAAAAAATTAAGTTTTGTAAAACAAACAACAAATATAGATAGATATGACACATCAGATGACAATATCTGATAATTTGCATTTTATGTATAAACCTTGGAAATTATGGCAAACTCCATGTTTTATGAAGGTACTCAACCGAAGCATGGATCCACGTACACCAAATCCAGCTGATCCTGGTGATATCCAACTACCCGCCCTTATACACCAGATACCGCAGTCACACATACCAAGTGTGATCCTACCACAACAGATCATCACAAGTGGTACACAAAAAGACTGTATTCGTATGAGAGGTCTACCATTTGAGGCATCAGTGACAGATATCATAACATTCCTTGGTGAATATTCCAGAAATATCGTCTATCAAGGCGTTCATATGGTGTTCAATGCACAGGTAAGTGACATAACGTTGTGACATTTAGTAATTCCTTTATAATGAATTTTTAATTCAGATTAATAATATTATAAATAATAATAGTACATCTACATAGATTACAATTCAGAAATGCAGAATTAATCATCCGCCACATTCTACAAAGAGCTGAATTTTTTCCTTCGTGTTATATGAAATCATTAGATCTAAAATAATAACACTAACACAGAGGTGGCACTAAGAACTTTATTTATTGTTCAACAGGTGAATAATGAGGTAAAATTAAATATTTGTTGGTTACAATGATATATTATAACATATTATGTTGTTGATGGTTTTCTAGGGTACACCATCAGGAGAAGCCTTCATCCAAATGAACTCTGAGCAGGCTGCTGAGATTGCTGCTCTGTCAAAACATAAGAAGTTTATGTTTATCAATAACAAGAAGCGCTACATTGAAGTGATTCAATGTTCTGGTGATGACATGAACTTAGTTCTAACAAATGGTTTAGCCGCTGGTATACCACCGGCGGTACTGTCCCATGCAGCACCCCCCACTGGTATGATACCACAGAGACATATTGTTACAGCAGGTAATGTCTTACATTAATTGGTTAACACATCAATTTCTTTACAATATTGATCAGTTTATGGTTTATAATGTTCTTTGTGTGTGTGTGTGTGTGTGTGTGTGTGTGTTTGCGTTGACATATCCCTACGTGTATAATACTTTAGTCTTTAATCAGTTAAAATTACTACATCCTGCTGTAAATAAAGAATATTTCTGTAGTTACTATGCTAATACAGTTGCTATGTAATATTGCCCTAAATACTGATCACCTTTTTGTGGAAAGAATTATCATTTAAAATCCACGAAACTTTTAGCAGAAAACATATATATAAATGTCACATAGCTTATTTAATATGATGATTTGACTTATACAGTCATTGTTTACAGTATTATTCAAATTCTCTTCATGAATATTTCAACAGCATTTTAGATTTTTGTTATAAATAGTTCTAATTATATTTGGTGAATCTTTCCTTCAAGTTTGTTTGCTTTTAATAGCAAATCTATTTACCAAATTCGACTTTTACTATCATTGTTATATAAAAGACAAACTTCACTAAATATGTTCATTAAGTACACAAGTAATAGTAGATTTTTATTTCTTCAGGTGGTGCAATGCTGCCGCCTCCCTCGATGACACCATCTGCCGTTGCCATCTCTACGCCTAGTCCGGTAATTCCTGGTGGACCGGCCGGTGTGACTGTCTCCGCAACTGGTGGTGTCCTTCCTAATGCTGCCGCATTCCAGCCATCTGCCATTTATGCCGCTACAGTGCCACAAATTGGCACCATGCCACAGCATCCGACGGCACAAAACATCATGCAAACAGCACCCCCTGCTGCAGCACCAGCCCTCGCTCCACCAATGGCCACCATTCCAGGACTGACGCATCTCCCGCCACGACAAGTTGCGCCATACGCTGGCTACCAACCATTACTCTACTGGTATCCAAGTCCTCCGGTTTCGCCTCAGAGTGCAGCATATTATGTCCAATCAAACTGCTCAACCACAATGATGATGAAAGGTTTACCTTACACGTCGCAACCCTCAGACATGATGGCTTATCTCGATGGTGTGTGTGATGTTGAGAAACAGTAATAGTGAATCACTCTACTGCTGAATAATAAGTCTAATTCTGGTATCTGTTTCTCTTCTCATTTCTAAACAATTATTCACTTCAGCCTCAGTTTTGAAATATTCTGCCTCAGAATCGAGTGAATCAATGCATAGAGGTTTATTAAAAACGGTATAAATGCCAGAGGTTGGTGATTACTGGTAAATGTTCACAAGATGAATGGTAAATGTTCACAAGATGAATGGTGTAGATGTAAGTTGAATATGCATTCACTGCTAAACGTCTGTGAAACTGTGCAATTTCAAGTGACTGTCATCTCTATAAGAAAAGTTCACGTGAAAAATAACTTGCGCTATATTGTTCAGAGGTTTTACTTAAATTTCTTCTGTATAATGTCATATTTAAAATTATGTAATAATAAATATTGATTAGCTGGGCTATAGTAGAAATAGCCATGATGTTGTTATGTATTATGCTTAATATTCTGAACTGTATATCTACTGATACAAGTGTTCTATACAAGTTATTATACAATGGTTCACTATTCCTGATGTATATTCTACAGAGATGTTATTGTCACTATATTTATGTTACGTTCACGAAAAATCTATTGATACTCGGTGCATTGTCAGTAGACATATCGTGGCATTCCAGATGCCTTAATTTTGTACATAAAGAGAATATTTTGTTGCCAACAAACAATGATGTTATAGTATTGCACTCAAACAGCAAAATCAGCACAACTAGTCTTCCAAACTGTTAATATGCAATTTTTATGTGTGGAATTTATGTGGTTAGTCTAATTCTAGATGATTGTTCGTATAAATCTGGATAAGACTTGTTTCTGTTTGTTTTATCAAGTTCTTGTTTATTGACTGACAGAATGTCTTTTCACCTTAGCCACAAAATGTTATATGTCAAGTGTTCCTCCCAACATTCAAAATGTAGCTTCGTCTCCATAATTTTAGTACTGATATTATTATTGTTACAGTATAAATCTGAAATTAGAATACTACTTACAGCCAATAACATGGTTTATAGATATATATATAAACATAAATCCTATTTGTTTATACAGTGCCTGGGGATTGAGCCATAATGTTACCCATAAGCTAGTAATGCTAATGCACTTTGTTGAATGGTGTTCAAAATTTTGAAACTTAATTATTTCTAATTCACATTAATCTCGGTATAGAAAGAGTTTTCATTTTTTTATTATTGGCCCTTTCCTCAAACCTTGCTGAAGGTAGTAGCTAATTGTTAGGTAGATGCTGACTTTGTCTTTTACCCTTTTTCTAACTCCAAACCATTTCGGTAGCATACTGTTATAATTAGATTAATCCGACTTGACCAGTACACACGTAATGCGAATCCTTGCACATTCCATATTATAAACTATGTAGATGTTCCTAAAATATGCCTCGCCCAATTTCCTGCTATACATTTAGATACATGTTGCTAGCAATATTTTGCCCTAATACAGAAACTCCTGTAGCGCGATACATGACGAGAGGTATAGGTTTATACCATAATATAGACAAACAGATAGGTTACTAAGTACAAAGCTTTACCAAGATGTTGAAGTCACTTATGTTTATTATTATTGGCAATGATTATTTCTTCTAAATGTTTATATTATCAGTAACCAGATTTATTGTTTTAGTGAGTGATTACATTATATAATAATGTTTAGTGTACTTTCTTGTTTTGTTTGTCCTATTTCGTTTGCCATGTCTTTTATTTTGATATTGTGCACCGTATGACCGCTGAGTTGTAAATTTCGTTGTAGTCAGCATCGTTCAGTTGGTATAGATACGTATCGATTTGTAATCGATACGATGATCATTCCAGACAGAGATATGGATCAGGGACAGTTTATGAACTGCTGTAATCTGGGTGATGTTCGAAACATTCCTAATATTGGGGCGACCAATGCATCGAGTCTTTTGGCCTTTGGTCTGTATAAATGTGTTCCTGGTGTTTTATGATTCGCCTCCTGATAACAGTGCTTTCAGTTCAGATCATGTATTGGTCCATTCGAGCTTGTAATGTACATTTTATATATCATCGTTGTACCTAGATCTGTACAGCAGATCAACTTAATACAACTGTTAATCTCGTCATCAGCAGCGTCACAGTATCTGTGCAATGTCTCAACTCGTGCAGCTGCAGTAAGTCAGAAAATAAGCTAAAACGTTAATGTTCATTTCTGTTTCTTGCCATCTGCTGAATTCTTCCTTTTGGTTTTCTTTTTGCTTTTGGATTTTTTCCCGTTTGATTTTATTTCGTGAGCATCTTGACGTCAAGAATCTCCTGATCAGATAATAAGCAGTAATTTTTATTGTCATCTTTTGATCTTTATGTTGAGCTGTTACTGTATAATTTGAATCATCTTGCCATTGTGAAACAATTCAGCAGACTACTCATCAGTAGATTATATCACCATATTGTGTTCATCTTCTCGTGTTAAAATGTGTCTCTACATTTGTAATTATTGGTAAATAGGACACATACTGGAATATCCTGAAGTGAGATGCTCCTGGTGTGTGTGTGTGTGTGTGTGTGTACACACAGTGAAACTTGATATTGTTTTAGTACCTTTACCAATCTATAGTAACATTCCATGATAATTATTTCCAAATCTTTCTATTCCACCAAATTATCACTCTCTATTGATCTGTTGGGTAGTGGTGACATCTGGTGTTTGTTTTAGGTGATTTACAATGCTGTGGTGGTGTCTGGCAGACTAAAACATCAGTCAATTTTTAAAGTAATTGTTTATAATAATGACTTAAAATGACACATATACTTCAGATTAAGAACCTACACACACACACACACACACACACAGTCACGTATATATTTCTGGTCTAACCAGACATGAACCAATCACCTCATTATCTATTAGCATTCCCTGGTAATGGTGATTTGATTACTAACACTCCTTATTATTAAGCCAATCATTGGTATATGGAAGCTGTACATGTTGACTATTGCTCCTATCTATCAATTACTTTCTTGTATGTGACAGATGGTAGTTTGTGTAGAAGAAACTTCATCTCTCATAAGTGAATGAATAATGTTGATATCTGGTATTCTTTGCACAATGATTTAGTGGTGTTAATAAGTTAAATAAAAATACATTATATCTGCCGTTTCAGCTTTTTGGTGGTGGTTGTTGTATTACTTGGTGTTTGTATATGAATTCACTATACCTCCCCCCCCTCCCCATCTTTGGTGATGGTCTGTTTTCCATATTCCTTGGTGATGGAATGCAATTATGATGTGAAAAGTTGCATCCCCCACATGACTTTGGGCAGGGCTTAACCAGATTTTAGTTTACACCGATTCATGTAGCATGGATTATGCTACATTTGTTGATCTTAATGGTAATGATATATGATGATATTCCTGATGTTTTTTGGCAGTAAATAGCTGAAATTATCTTGGATTAGTTACAATCCTGAGGGATGTGTCTGCTCAATTTAAGATTTCATCAATTATCAGTTGATAATATTATTCTTATAACTAATATTTACAATACTGTCATCAATCATATTTCGACAGCTTCATGATGAAAAGAGGAGGTTATGACCTTTTTTTGTACTCGAAATTAGCCTCTGCTGATTTTTCTTTGGTAATGGTGACTAACTTGACTTAGACTATGCACTTAGTCATCGTACAATGACTGACTAGTCCTGCTTTAGTAAAAGCTTATTAGATTACTGTGCGGAAGGTAATCTCTCTTAATAGGAGTCAACTCTCGACGAGATTCAATAATATGAAATGGCCATAATAGGCACCTAAACTATAGCAGGTTTCTGGTTAATAGATAGTCAAAGCATCGTGTGATAGTACTGGTGCATGGTCTCAGTACAGGTCATGAGGCCAGCTAGTATTATGATGGTATAAAGTATTCACTGAGTACCTGTGATTGCAAAGATACCATATCAGTTTGAGAAATGCTAGTTCTCGCTGTAAAATGGCATCAACCTATAGCAACAGATTAACCATAGAAATAATTAACTCAGCCATAATCTGTTATAACTAATAATTTATGCACAGGATTTCAGATCTGCTTTAAGGGCCACTTAAGATATTGTTGATGGTTATCTGTGAAATTCTGCTGTGTGCATATTGGTTTGACCAAAATGTGTGTATTTTGTATCAACAAACATTACATAGCATATATATTGCTATAAATCTGTGTCTGTAGCTATAGTGGTAGGTATCATGACCACTTGCCACCTTTTGTGTTTTAACATTTGTGCAATAAGGAGGGATCAATCATAAAAACAACACTGTCAAGACATTTTCTTTAACTAACATTGTTACATTGGCAACGTTCAAGAGTGTTTTATTTTCAATGCATGTGTTTTATGATATACATAATTCTTCACTTGTTTAACTATATTTATTTGCTAACTGGCTGTATGTGAAGCGGCCAACATAAGGTTGATAATGAAGACTTTTATTATGAGAATGTGCAATAAATAAAAAATGTACTTAAATATACCTCTTTTGTGGGCATGTTGTCATAATCGACATACGCTCGTTTATAAAGTACCTTTAATTAAAAATTATTCTCTTATCTCGCGCTGGAGCGGATATCTAAAGTTGTTAATGCCGACGTATTTTCCTTTTTCACAAATATTTATATAATGGGATATGATTTTATTTTGTAGGTTTTTCAACTGCGATTCCTGCATTATATATTAATGCACATTTAATAAAGTGCCCTTATTAGCAGGAGCCATTCAATGGTGCTGTACAAATAATGTGTGATATAATAATACCCCAAATAATATTTGCCGGCAACCTATTCCACAAAGTAGGGGCTGCAACACTAAATGCACAATCACCATAGGACTTAAGTTGAGACACGGACACCTGCAATAGTATCTAACTGGATGACCCGAGATTTCGGAATGACTTTTTAATGGAAACCAGTTCACACAGGTATTCAGGTGACATGTCTTTGATATATTTATAAGTTATTAGTAAAATATTGAAATGGATACGCTGTCTAACAGGTAGCCAATGTAGTTTTTGAAGAATTGGGATGATCATATTTTCAAGTATTTGTTACAATGCGAGCTGCGCTGTTCTGAAATCGCTGAAATCGTACAATAGTCTATACGAGTGTTACTTGTGTGTGTAAAGAATGCTTTTAAACAATGGATGTTCTTAAGATGGTATTAGGCAGCTCGGCATACTGATGTGACATTGGTAAAAAATAACCCCTAGATTTTTTACTGACCCATTAAGGTTAATTGAAGATGCACCAATCTGTAATGAAGGTATTTTTAGGGATTTAATACAATGTGGTGATAACAAAAATATAATATTTGTTTTACTATCATTTAATCTTAGATTTTGAGTAATCCATAGCCGAATATCAGCAATACAATGTTCTAAATTCTTCAAGGAAGAAGAGAAATTTAACTCCGAGTCAGGATCTAGTGATATATACAGCTGTGTATCATCAGAACACAAATGATATTTAACCCCATATCGCTGTGCAATGATTCCAAGAGGACGGGTATACATTGTGAAAACCAGAGCACCAAGAACTGAACCTTGTGGTACACCAGATAACAAAAACTGAATGTCAGATAAAATACCATGAACAGACACTCTCTATGAGTGTTGTTCCAGATAGGATCAAAACCATTCAAGTACTTTACCTGACAGACTGAATATATATATATATATTTATATGTGTGTATTTATATATATATATTTAATGGGAAATAAATTCAATTTATGGATCTAGTCATTCTGTTTTTTACATAAAATCAAAAATCGTTATCATTATGTTCATTATAATGATGTAACTTTTAATCATAACGTGATCATACATGCCCCATTGCACCTCCCTGCCATATTTCATTTCACACACAAACTTGGAACAATTTTACTAACAAATTCATTACTAAAACCAGCTTGCCATTATCATTAATTTTGACATTTATACACAGAATAAGTTTATTTATAGTTGATGTAATAATAGTAACAGATTTAGTGGAAATATACTAAATAGAATACTGTAGCATTTAATGTGTTTACCAAAAAGATACTAAAAAAAACACATAAAACTTGAGGAACACAAGCAATTAAATAACACTCGATTCAAATTGGTTTGTTAATATTTCATACATTAAACATGCTACATTGTAAACAAGAGTCGTACGTATATCCAGAACATACCTTTTCCCCAAAAATATTATGGTCTAGTATCGAGATAAATGTATTACATACCTACATTGCTTACAGACTTTATATTAACTTGTGTTTAATGAAAGCATTTAGATATATGTGGCATTTATCTGCGCATTCATATATATTCCTTTAGGGATTAAAGTGTTAAAGGCATTTAATAAAAATCACCTACTAACAAGTAATTTAAATTTTATAAATTATAATCCAAATCAATTAGATATTACAGACTTATTAATAACAGAATAGCAATTAAAATAACAGTAACTGTTGTTTTAATTCATCAAGTAGATTAACTAATATAGTGAAAACATTCCGACAAAGTTTTAAATCTTTAGGATTTAGAATGATGATTCTATGACGATTTTCTCTCTAATTTGAAGAACTTATAAATATGATCATGATGAACAACACGGATTATGAGCATGTCTATAATTTGGGTAATTGTTTTTTTTCTTCAGAATCAGTATGTGATCACAATAATAACAACAATAATCCAGATTTAATAAAGTATCCTTGTTAAAAATACACATTATAGATTTAGATAATTAAAGACGTAATAACACAAAATATAATTTTATGCCAATTCAATTAGCATTAAGCAAAACATATACAAAAAGGGAAATTTAAATTACAAAATACTTCACATGATACACTGATCAATTTTAAGGAAGTTACCTAATGTTATATATCATACATATAATACTGACACAGAGAATGATCTCAATTTGATGTTATCATAAAAGACTGAGATATTTATGGTTTGTCTATTTCTTGTTGTTTTCCCAATTATTAATTGGCTCTTTCAACTAACCCATTAGTTCATTACGGTCTTTACTTTCATATTACGGCCTTAAGGCTTAACCGTTGAAAAAGGTAGTTCCTTACTTTCTTTATAATGTACAAAGGTCAGGTCAGGAATGATGCAGTTGCTAGCGATTCCCCAGTCAGGCCACAATCGTATAACCCGCACACACATTTACTAACGTATGAAAAGACAAATAGAGTACAGACCTTACTAATTGACCATATAATACAATTGAACGCCATCAATCTTCTGTTTGTAACGCTCATTTATCCTGTTATTATTTACATCCGACTCGATCCGGTCTACTACCATTTATGTAGTCATTATAGCAAATAGTACTACTACTACTAGAGGTAGGCTAGCCAAACATCCAGCTAAACCTTCACCATTTATAAGCCACTGATCACCGTATAACAGATAGCCACATTGTTGGCTATATATACTACCATATAAGAGTGGATTGAGAGCATTCCAAGTAAAATGCATTACTACTGAGGGCCACAGTGAGAATCTGAAATATATATGATAATTAATTAGTGGGGGACACACAAACACAGAGAGAGAGATGGATAGATTCAGAGAGATATACTGATAATTTATTTGACTTTGCAGATGAAGCAATTATATATATATATATATATATATATATATATATATATAAAAAACAACTGGCTACAAGAGCAGTAAGCTGTTTCAGTATAGTTAAAGATAACATAGAATTTTACAGATCTTAGCTCTAGTATACTCATAATGATCCCAATAAGGATATAAATCCAGATATTAAGCTATATAGCACATATTATAATGTTTATATAGGCATTAGATAAGTGGACAATATATCTCCAATGTAAATAGTTATTGGTGTTATGTGTGTCATTCAATGAACCTTCCCCCCCCAAAATTAAATCTGATAGCACAACAAATACAGTACTGCTCCAGAAGTCCAAGTCAGTCTTCAAATCTAACTAGTACCAGTGTCAGTGGGATGTTTCACCAAGAAGTATTCTGATCAAAAATCACAGATGTGACTAGAGTCAGGCGTATAATCAGAACACTCACTTACTGAGACCGTCCCCCCATATATATATATATATATATATATATATGTTTTGTCATATAGGCCTGACCAGTTAGTGTCTTATAACCCCGGAGACCACAGAACTACCATCTAACATGATAGTTATTATAATTATTGTATTCATGAAATAGCCTACAAGATTATGTTTAACGAAGAAGTCAAAAGATCATACGCTGGTTTTTATATTAACTCAAAGATCAATTTGAGGTTCCATATTATATCTTTTTGTGTAAAATGATTTAGCAAACATTTGTTTTGTTCAGAATCAACAGATTTACACGTTATTAATTATTTAAGTAAAGCTTCAGGTAATCATTCCTTATGGCAAATGTTAAAGCATCTCATCTTAACATCAAGATATGTATAAACATATACATCAACATGTTTGTTGTTAATCTTTTTGTAAACTAAGTTCAAATCATCATTATTCTAATTATATTTGGATATTCTATCTATGAAATTTCTAATGTTATTATCTCTATTTTTATGAATAAATTTGTATAAAAGTTAAGCAGATTATATTTTTTATTATACTATTCCACAAAAGTATAAGCAGGCAAATGAATTTATACTTTATTGCCTATTTTACCATTTGAATGAACTAGTAAATTTCATTTGTACAAATATTATCAATTAATGGTGAGGATGCACCAATGCTGATGATGATGATGATTGACGTTTTATGGCCACTTCTGTGCACACAGTAGGCTAAATGGGCCGAGCGACCTCCTAAGGTAATGAAGCGAAGTCAAAGACGAAACACCCTTCAGATATGCCCACGCCAAGATTCGAACCCGGGTGCTAGTGATCCGTGGTCCAACACGCTACCGCTAGACCACGGAGGCGGCTCGGGGTGCACCAATGCAAATTTATAAGCTGATAGAGGAATAATTTGAAAGTAGATTGACAATGTCATAATTAATATTGAAATGACAAATTACATATATTCTAATGTATTTTTTGCTCATCATTAAATGATATATATTATGTCAATATTTGGTGTTTTATGAATGCAAACACATTAATATTTACATTGTTTTTTAATTTATAATTTACACAAATTTAGTTCATACAATCCATTATACAGGTACCAGCAGTTGATATAAATATTAGAAAAAACAACTTTAAACAACATTTTTTTTAACTAATTCCAAATTGCCATCCATTCTGATTAAAATTATTTCACTTTACCATTGTCACTTATTCCAACTTTTATTTAATTTGTTATAAATACCAAACAATATTTCATTTAAAATTATAAAACTTTAATAAAGGAAATAAACAGTGTTACTATTTATTTAAAATTAATAAATTGTCACTGAATGTTTGCAAAACAAAGTACATTATTTGATAAATATAAGAATGGTCATCTATAAGACAAAGTTATTACGTAAATATAGGAAATGTACAGGCTGTTGAATGTTGAGATATAAAAGTTAATTAAAATCCCACTTTTGGCAGAAATTTGTCAAACTATTTTAGTATAATATGAAGTGATACCTGGTACATGTACATCTTCTAAACAATAAATACATTAAATAATTTTATTATAAATAATTTTATTTAATGAACTCTTAATTTTCCATTTGAAGATGTAGGTTACACTCGTAAAACATGATCAATAAACCTAATTGATCAACATAATTTTATTTAAACTAGTTGATAAAGCAAAGTATAAAGAATATATCAAATCTTACTCTGTCAAATATAGTTGTTTAAAAAAGTCTGACATTATCAATAATTCTAAATTATTACCAGTATATATCAAGTAGTAATTATATGCCAACTAGTATTTTAAATAATGATACATATTCATACGAGGTCACATCCCATTCTATTGGAAATTTAGATGAAATTCTGTAGAATAATTAACAAACAAAATGTGAAACAATAGTTTAAATCATGATTATTGACATATTAGATTAATATTTAATATATTATTAAGAAAGTATGTGTTGTGTGTTATAAGTAGTAAGCTCATAATTTGTAATATGATAATTAATTATGTCAATACATTTGTTCCCTGTATTACTATATCTAATATATATATATATATATATACATACATACACATATACATTTACATATAAATCTATTTATATGAATAAGTAGTTTTTTCAGCCTTGGTACTGTTCATGGCCATTACATATATCTGAGAGGAGACTTCCTAGATAACCATCTTATAAATCACAAACACAATAACTTTATTTGATTGAAATCTTAACCTAGAAATTTATGGCAAACTAACTCTAACCATGACGTATGTGTGTTTATAATATTTCATTATGAATATATTTAAGGTTGTGAGATTGTGTGTCTGTTGGCATTATATATCTTTATTTATTTATTATTTATCAAGATAATGTCTTCATTATAAAACTTGTACTTCTCATATCAAATTTTAAAAACCAAAATCAGTTTAATTTAATAATTATAATTGAATAATATTGAATAAAAATGGCAGTTATCTTCCTGTATGCTATTATTTGGCATTTATCATATTATTAAAAGATAATACATCCTGATAAACTCAAATTGTAACACAGGATTTAATCCCATGTCCTAGATGTCCATAGAGTAATGCCCTACCAGCTGTACCATGTGAGCCAACATCTTGATGAAAACGTTACTAAAAAACCAGAAGACTTATATTATGTCATAATTAGATGATGATAAATTATTAATATTGACTACAGTAACTATTATAAGAGGTAGAGAGAAAGAAAGGAGAAAATCACTAGAGTCATTGTGATATGATTCTCCCATATAACCAACTTCATTGTAATCTTGTGCTAAATATCAGATAATATACTGATAACAAGTCAGTTCACAAAACATAAATTGACTTCGAAGCTATAATTTTCAGCATTACTTTATATCAGCAAATGAAATACTGACAGCTGAAAAATATAAAAATAATCAAACTTTGACTTTGTACAGAATGCAAAACATGAGCATTATTTATATTCTAAATCTTTGATATCTTTTATGGGATGTCTTCAATCATTATGTATTCAAACCAAATCAATAAATCTCTGATAACGATTGATGTTTTATGGCCACGTTTGTGCACAACTCTGATAACTAACAGATCTAACGAACATGAACCAACTCCCTTTTTTTTGGGGGGGGGGCTATCCAGTTATGGCATTAACTGAATTTGACAGTTTTGATGTTTTCTCAAGTTAAATATTATTTCTTCATTCTGTTTAATAATTATAAGTAATTTATGTTTATTGTTCCATTTACAGCACTATTGATCTTATCCCTAAAATTACCTACATTATGATAAATAATAAGTCTTAGCATATTATCTGATCATATAACAATTGTTCTGTTTGACTACAAGCTTGTATAAAGAAACATCAGATAAAAAAAACCTTAATTGAGTCATTTGTAATAAGGATATGTCAGTAAGTACTTTATGTAAATTAACCAACATCACCAGAATTTAGACAATGTTAAGTCAGTATAGAAATATTTTTGATGTCTGATCAGAACTCAGGATAATTAATACATCTGGGTTTTTGTGTTATTTTCTCGTACTTCATATTTTATCCGTTATGGCTAGATAAGTACTTCTAATCCAGTTCGACAGATCTACTGCCTACTGGGTTCTGTCAGAATGATACCGTTTAACTAGATTAGATGTACACAGCTGTTAGAAAATCTTTAATGAGACAGTGCCGATGTGTAAATGAGTTTATAATTCATACTACGTGTATGATAATTCTTAAACGCTTTCATTAGTTTTACTGAGTGCCAAAAAATAACCAAATATTAAATGCCATATTGATATAGTGTAATTATTGGATGATTTTAATATTTTAGTCTGATAGTTGCCCTTTTGCAAAGAATTCGAGATGAATGTATCAGGTAATCAATCTTAATACGGAAGTTGGTCTATGCTCTGTATAATTATATGAAAGAAGGATGGGTACTTATTATCAGTTGTATTCATAATGAAAGAATATGATTACAACCTTTTAATTTTAAGTATGTCACAGAAGTGATCAGATTAATAATTGAAATAAGATTATCCACACACACGAATCACTGTAGAACAGAAATGATACATATAATCGAGATAAATGAATTTTGTATTTGATAGTCATAAAAAATTAGTCAACAAATTAGTGTTGATTTAACAAAAATGAAACAAAAATAGATTCCTTCTGCCCGGACTTTCTCAAAACCAATTCCCTTTAACGAAATATTCACATAAACAATTCTCTCTAAAAATAGTTGTAGAGTGTACCCCGAAATATCAAAACAAATTATTAATTATTATTTATATTGGTTATATTATTCTAAATATTAAATTTTTGCCTTCATCAATATATCATCATCATCATCATCACCATGGCGATAGTAATAAAAAATATTACAACATACTGTGAATGTATAGCCACATAACTAAAAGGATATGCAGAAAGCAGACATTGCAGAGCTTGGACGCTAACTGTCTTCCATCTGTGATGAACTGAGAATCTCTTGGTCAACAATACCATAATAGGTATATGATACAGGGCCCAGATAATACCACTAAAATTAAAAATAATATCTCATACAATACAATTTTATATTATCATATTATAAACCTGACTAGATATTATGCACAGTAACAGACACACACACACACACACACTCTCTCTCACCTAATAAATATGGCTACGATATTATTGTATTTCTGAAGCAGACAGGGAAGCAGATAACATCGCCAGCCAACCTCTTCACCAATCACCTTCAGCAATCCAACAAGCAGACCACCTGTTCTTTGAACTTTGTTGCCACAATTACCTTACAAATTAAAATAAAACTGTAGAGAATTAACATAATCTGTTCAGTTCCATTTTGCAAAATGAAAATCATGAGAATGGCTGATTGTTCTCATTCAGCTTTGACGTTAATCGAATCTGAGACATATGATAGATGACACTGACTCTTCAGGTAAGTGTCCCAAATTCAAAGACATGTTTAATTTGTCAGATTGTATACTTCAATAATTTCAATCATAATCAGAACAATATTCTTGATAATTTGTTTGATATCTGAGGTTTGTTATCTATTACCAACAAAATTCAGTTCTTGATAACACCAGGCCCTCTCACATGTAGACTTATATACTATATAGGACACCTTCAGAAAACTTATAAATCTATCAATTACATAGGAACTAAATAGCAGTTTTAATGGCTTTGTTGTTAATAGCGGTGAACTGTAAACCTTCAGGTTGTGGTCTTAATGGCTTTGTTGTTAATAGTGGTGGACTGCAAACCTTCAGGTTGTGGTCTTAATGGCTTTGTTGTTAATAGCGGTGGACTGCAAACCTTCAGGTTGTGGTTTTAATGGCTTTGTTGTTAATAGCGGTGGACTGCAAACCTTCAGGTTGTGGTTTGAACCCGAGTCACACCTGAGTTTGTGGGATTTGTTTCCCTAGATCCAGGCTGTATCAATCTGTGCCCACAAAACAATAACATTGTGCTCAATTTATTTACCTCCAACATCCATACTATATCCAAAAGAAATAAATCGGTCACATTTTAGCCATATCTCCTAATGATCTAATGATGAGACAAAACAACTGAACTCTTCACTATCAGAAAGTTAACCTGTAAACTCAAGTCATCCAATCAGATATTACACAAAAACCTCTCAAACCAGCTCTTATTTTATGGAAGAAGTTATTTTTAGATATTACAAAGCTCACCTGTTCAAGGTTTTAGACATATTGTATATTCCCATACTGCACTTTTGAATGGTTCCTTCTAGTACGGATCTTTATTATTATTGTTTGCTATAGTTAATGAAGGATATAAACAGCTATAATGAATACGGCTGGTGTCAGTAACCGATCTATAAATAAAATCTGATTTGATCTGTAAGTTAAACAGATAGATTATGAATCGGGATATTATTTACAGCATTAGTCACGATGAACGCACGCTACAACGAACGTCATAATATCACTGAGAGAAATATCCTGAAATATCTATTTCAATTCTGTTAAAATTGTTTGTTCTTATCAAACCATAATGAGATCATAATTTTAATATCTCTGTATGGTAGTAAGTAAATAACAGGCAGTATATATTTTATACTACTATGATAGTTGAGGTGTTGTAGAATTGTAATTCAACATAACTCATGGGGATACATCACATTTATTAAATTGGTCATTTGAGATGAAGTAAAAACATAATTAGAAGAGTCAGTGGATTCGCACCACAAATTTTCACACTTTGCTACAGCACGCTATCATTTGAACCATCTGATAAAACCAATTTAACAAATAGAAACTTACCACTTTTTGTTCCCCATCCTGTTAAATAGTTGATAACAAACACCAGAGCCATTATTACAATAACATAGAGTACTGACGCCACTGAGAATATCACTGATGACTTAAACTACAAATAAATATAAAACAATGGGTTTAATATTATTGTATACTATATACAAAATGTATCAGTCATAGATAACTCGGAGATCTGTTTTGATTGGTCATTTATCAATACCAGTCTAGTCTAGAAATCAATGAATCAATATATCTTAGATACCGCGGCAAAAATATGACCTCTTACCTTCATTTCATTGACAATCTGTTTTTATTGATTATCTAATTTGTATTCAAGAACAACATGTCACTTTTAAGGAAAAAACTGACAATAAATAGACTTTAATCAAAGGTGAATGCAACTGAGACAAAATAAGATAACTAGATACTTGACCATCTCTGAACTTCACTATTTGAGACATGGCTGCCAAAATATATCTCCACTTAATTATCTGAACAATTTGCAACTGACACCTGAATTTATGCATGCTAGATAGATTTACTGTATATTCATTAATAATGCATATTTAATCATCTTAACAGTCTTGTAACAAGTCATATAAACAGGCGATTTTAAGTTGTACTAAATTTAAAAAAATTGTTAATTTACAACTGTATTTTATGTATGTAAATAGTGCTTAAATATTTTGCACATGGTACATTTTAGTGTTTGTTCCTTTGCCATAAAGGTTTCCCATCAATCAATCATCTTTACCCGCCTCTTTGCCATAGATTTATTTTGTGCTTTCCTTCACAAACATTAATATTATTGGTAATTTATATGTGCACTTTCCTAGAACTTGGACTACCATCATGAGAGCTATATACCTCTATGAACAGTCACACACATATATTTTCTTTTATTATACATAGACAGGTTAAGCTAGGATAAAAAATAATGGAGTCATCCATAGTGCAACATATACAGACATTTGATTATCTGACATTATTCCTCACCATATTCCAAACCACATTTAGCGTAGCTTAATAACACAAACCTCAATGACATACAACTATTACACTTGTACATTTACCCCTAAACATATATAACATTTGTATTTATAAGCACACTGTCAGGGCAGAAGTTTCAAGGGATATGTTTACCAGTGTTTATACAGCTTCATCATGCTGTAAGTCCTTAACAATCATCATCTTGTTTGGGATAAACATTGTTGTAAGCATGTAAACATATTACTTATTGTATTCACTGAAATATGTATGGATACCATCCCCATTAACATAGTTGTATAGGATTTAAAATAATGCTTTCGGGACAGTAAATAACGACGAGGGTAGATAATGATGAGGGTAAATAATGATGAGGGTTGCCAGTTAATTTCTGACTTAATGTACCGATTTAGTGTGTTGCGAACTTAAAACTTCACTAAATAATAAATGTTTAATTATTTATCATATATATATATATATATATATATATATACATTTTACAATTTTTTCTATTTATTCCTTCAAATCACAAAGATAACCCAAGCTGTTTTCAGTGTGAGAAGATGGATATTCATATTTCTGCACCTCAGTGGATATGACATTAATTATTTTAATAACCGTATCACTTTATTATAAATATTATCAGAGTTTGAATAATTGAAGATTGTTATATTACTATATCTATGTATATGGATTGTAAATGTTCTTTGTTTTATACACTGATGTACTTTGAGAGAGAAATGATTAATTGCTGTTCAAACTCGGGTACATTTAAAATGTTGTAACGGTTTGGAAATATTTAAAACTGAAATTGAAAACTCATGAGTCCCATGCCAGATTTGAATGTCATTGGCTTAGCTTTGTTGTTCGGATTTGGCGAGGGACCTGAATATTTCTCATTGGCTGTTTCGTAATCCATGTAACCTCTGACCCAGCTTAGAGATGGCAACCCTTTTCAAAATTTAAATTTGGCTCTCGGTGAATGTAGTCGAAAAGTGAATTGTTGTAAAAGTTACTTGTGATGTTATTGAAAATGGAAATGTGAATATCAGAAATGGATCATTGGTATTCATTAACAATGGATCGTAAATAAACGGATCATGACTTATCGAGTCTCAATCGCTGATGTGTGGGTTAGACAGAAGCATGAACCTTAAATGGAGCCCCGGTATATAAAATAATGATACAGGAAAGCAGACGCTCAGGGCTCGTGAAGAGCCCACCCCAAAACCCTGATAATATTTTCCATTTAATATCCATACACTGGAAAAATGTAAATGAACTGATCAAGAGTCACTAGTGTACTTTAATCACAGTACATCATTCAATATCCAAGTCATAGAGTTATTACTCATTAGCAATTATAAGATGGATAACAGCATAAAAATGCTTCATGAATTATATGATACTTCTTTGAAATATTCGATGATAATTAATACAGCCTCAAAATACATACACAAATGTTTCACATAACAAGTGTAATATGTCTGACATAGATGTGTTTGCAGTCAGGGTTTATTAGTGCAAAATTGCTAATACATTCAGGATTGATGTTTTCTCGTCTGATAGGCTGAAAAGGACTGTGTTCTAATTTTTTAATGCTTGATCAAACCAAAGAAGATTACTGCTTTAAATACATGTCATTATTGTAGTGTCTCTGAAACAATAGAATTTGGTGGGCTATCAATATCTTTCTAATATTCAATGAAATGTAAGCATATATTATATTTTCTAAATTATAATATTTGTATGGAGAGATAGCTAGAGAAACAGCAAATCTAATAAATAATAGAATTATTCATTGTATTAATTGGAATGGAAGTTCCTTTCTAAATGCATTGAAGACTGATAAAAAAAATTATTCATTTCTTTGACTTTGGTTAGTATAAAAAACTAGATCTATTTTGTGTGGACACAATAATGCCATGAGTCACTGAGTGACATGACACTGAGTACGGACACTTGCTCACCAGTGAATTTTTAATAAGAAAAAAATTAAATGATTTCTAATTCAGAAATATATTTCTTAGTATTGTAGAGCTCTAGCTATTATCTATATAGTTATTATATAGGTAATATATAGTATATAATTATTGGGATGAATTACCAATTATTAGCCATTTGGGAATTAAGGTTCAGATATTATTTTATTTGATTAATATAATTAGATGTGCATTTTTTCTCATTAAATATTGTCCACTTTCTCATTTGCTTGGTGAGCAACTGTCCTACGCCCACATGACTGATGACACAATCCTTCAGCCTGTGCTCAATAAATTGATAAGTGCTTGTACTGACTCATACTTACATTGTTGTAACCAAGAATCTGTTCCATAATATAAGGATCTGTATTAAACCAAGGAACAAATAAACCTGGGAAAAACATCGCCCAACTTAACGTTCTCAAGGAATATGTCCTCCCATTCCAAATCCACAGTGTTGTTATTATGATAGTTGTAACAGCATACACTTCACACGTCAACATGACAGGATATATGTATATTATTCAAACACGAATGAAGCAATCGGTAAAATAATATTTTACGGTAATATATTATTCAGCAGTAACATATATCAATTTTACTGGAGCAAGAAATAACAGTTTCGTAGTTCCTAGGTACGCTCCTTTTCGTTGGTTCTCTGTTCTTTCACTACGCTGCGCCACTGTAAAGTCTGAAAATTCATTTTCGTAAGCTCATAACGTGGTACTTGACGTTCTAGCATAAGGCGCCATTTTAAATTCAAGGAGGGCAGCGATCCTAGCGGCTGAAGGCGGCTTGTCACGGACAGATGCTTTAGTTACATAGCGTTTAAGAGTGGTGGTTCATTCTACCCTGATTTCAATTACAGTAGCAGGAAAAGTATACACAATGAAATACATTTCTTTTCGTTTCCCAAAAGAAAGGGAGCGCAAATTGAGACATGATATGGTGTTTAAAAATAAAGATAGTAGGCCCAATATCTATCTAGTTCTATATTTCTTTCAGACAAAATCTTGTTAAATTTTATTGAGCAATATCAATCTATTAATCACAAAATGAGTATGTAAGATAGACATATAAGCTTACAGGTATGTGTACTAGACCCAATGAAGATGTTATGGGGGGGGGGAATAATATAATTGGACTTGTAAAATTACATGACTATAATAAGATTATGTTTCCTCTCATTGTTGTTATATTTGCTATTGATGAAGTAAAGATGGGTTATTAATTACGAAAGTACCAATCTCTCTACGTCTATAGTATGTTAACAAAAACATTGTTAATATTCCATGTATATTCTTTGTTCTCAGCTGAGCAGGCCAACCAGCACCCAAGCCCAGAGAACTCCGTTCATCTGGTTTCAGGGTTAAAACTCATGCTGTGACTTGTGCTTTTTCAGTTGCTGTCCCTGCTCTTTGGAATTCACTCTCTGAACATGTTAAGTCATCAAAATAGCATAGTTTCTTTCCGTCACCATTTGAAAACTCACCTTTTCAGACCCGCTTATCATTTCTAAGTTTCCTTTCCATTTGATCATTAATGATGCACTTTACATCCTACCCTGACTATGAGTTTGCACAACTGCTGTACAAGGTGTGCCACTGAGCTCGATTCTTTTCCAGGATATTGGCGCTATAGAAGTTTTGTAATTATATATATATATATATATATATATATATATATATATACAGCCTACAATTTGCAATCACTTCACAGACGATCAGAAAATAATTGTACGTGGTTTCGGTGATTTCACAGCGTATTTTCTTTTGTGCGTGGAAGGCGTATTTTTCACAAGGTTTTTAATTACAGTTTCACAGCTTTGTTTTCTTCAATATCAAGTATACACATTAAAGTGTTAATTAGCAAGAGGGTAGGTGCTCATGTAACACATAGTACTAGTATTGGCAATTCATTTCAACCACGTGGCACACACGTACACAATCACACGTGTACAACCAGAGAGCCTTTGATTATCTGAGAAGTGCACCCGTCCGCTAGGTGCACTAACACAAGAGCTAGAATGATAATAAAAACAAACTAGAAACAAGACATATTGTACTAGACGGAACTTTACAAATCTATTGTCAGGCACAGAATCTGTAGGGAAGGATTCCACCATTCAGGTGTTTGGTATATTTGACATGGATAATGACGAAATTCTAATTGGTGGTTGCGCCATTCTGGTAAATAATTCCATTAAGCGTAAATTTTATCCAATCCAGTTAAATAAAATATCGTGTGGAGGTATACTACTAACCATTGGCTGAATAGCTATTTTATTATTCAGTGTATATATGCCATGTGATACAGCACGCAACGTGAATAACCGTGATATTTACCGTGAGGTGTTGAGTAATATACAAGCTTCGTGTAATGTACACGATATTGATGTTATGATAATTGGTGGTGTATTTGGCCCTTGTCCTACGCCTAATGTCTGCTATAATACACTGATGTGGTCGTCTATTATCCATCCAAATGCCACGCCAAAATATTGCCTCATTTCGTACAGGCTCAACCAACTCATTCCAACCTCCTAATGCCCTTTTTTCGAGAATTCGGAATACACTCATCACAAGCTATTGTGCATGCATCAATGATTAAGTCAAGACATTAATTCCAGTCAGTAGTATGATTTTCACAGAATACATTATGACAATATAGTGCACCAAGCGGCATTTTAGTATCACATAATAATTGATGAAGCTTCCTTTTGTAATTATCTATGTCAGGTTCAGTGTCCCTGTCCCAATGAGCCCTTTTTTCAAAATGTCTACAATCTCTGTCGGTAAAATGATCGCTGTTAATGTCTATTGTCAATAAGACAGCCCCATGATAACTAATATATTGGGTCAAAACTCATTCATATTATTAGATATATATTAACTAAAATATATATACCTCTATATCAGTATTTTTCAAAGCTAAAAAGTCAGATAATGGAGTAGATCTAGATAACGAGGCAATATAAATAATTAACTGTGAAGTATGGAGTGTTCGGTAATACCCTCATTGTGTGTTCGGTAATACCCTCATTGTGTGTTCGGTAATACCCTCATTGTGTGTTCGGTAATACCCTCATTGTGTGTTCGGCAGTACCCTCATTGTGTGTTCGGTAATACACTCATTGTGTGTTCGGTAATACCCTCATTGTGTGTTCGGTAATACCCTCATTGTGTGTTCGGCATACCCTACATGTGCTCGGTAATACCCTCATTGTGTGTTCGGCAGTACCTACATGTGCTCGGTAATACCCTCATTGTGTGTTCGGCATACCCTCATGTGCTCGGTAATACCCTCATTGTGTGTTCGGCAGTACCCTACATGTGCTCGGTAATACCCTCATTGTGTGTTCGGCAGTACCTACATGTGCTCGGTAATACCCTCATTGTGTGTTCGGCAGTACCCTACATGTGCTCGGTAATACCCTCATTGTGTGTTCGGCAGTACCCTACATGTGCTCGGTAATACCCTCATTGTGTGTTCGGCAGTACCCTACATGTGCTCGGTAATACCCTCATTGTGTGTTCGGCATTACCTAAATGTGCTCGGTAATACCCTCATTGTGTGTTCGGCAGTACCTTACATGTGCTCGGTAATACCCTCATTGTGTTGATAACAAGGGTAATGGAACTTTTTTGTTTGTAAGCAGAATCAATGTGAAATGAGGCGTGTTCGGTGATACCCGCATTTACTCTATAACAGGAGAAACATCATCAATGTCGAGTTCTTGATAATATATGTAGTTCTTCTGGAATGTTTGCATATTTTTTTTTAAATTTAATAATGTCTAGTTAATGACTCAATTAAGTGAGTAAATTACACAGGGTCGGTTCTGAATTGAATTGTATTTTCCTTTGACTGAAGAACTATTTCCGAGATAACAGGCGATTGTATACAATTTTGGTGGCTGGTTGAATAAACCAAGTGTACACGCAGGTCCTGTCCTGGAGTTTATAACATAAACATATCATATGATAAAGATCCTCAGGTCCATAGCCACACACAATACGGCGTGGAGAGCCACATGGCTGGTTGGCGATGTATACACGGAGCTGATATCTCTGTACAGGCACGCAATATATCTGTTGACAATGACAGAATTATACACACATGATGCAGATGACCATTTCTACAAACTCGCAGGTTGAGATCTTATGGTTTGTATCATACGTCAGGAGCTCTGTAGAACCGAGTTATGATGTGGTGTTTAAGGGGGGTTTTCCCCCTCATATTAAAGCTTCAGTGGTGGGTTGTTTTATTAGTTGATATGTCAACGGCAGATCATATAAGGTTAAGAGCCTTTTGACGTTTGTATTCAACCTCTGTGAGATGATGAGTCATTCACAGATAGTTGTCTAATGATCGCTTGATGTTCAACAGTGTCAGGGAATCTGATAATATTATCAAAAAGAGTCAAGTTATTCCGTGACAAGATGTCATCCATGACTAATAAACCAACCATCAAGTACAGAAGGTAACAGTGTACGATAATAAATGTAACAGTCGTCTCAAGGTCTGCCTCTGATAGGAATCCATGGTGTCCTTATGAGTGTCCGTTAGTGATAGGAACTCCAGGCCTTATACTAAAATGGACATTACATAACAATTCCACGGACTTTGATACTTGCGCCAAGATGAAGCCCATTGGGTCCATGTAGACCAGCACCCATCAGCGAGTATGTTGTGTGAATGGCTTAATGGTGTTGGAATTAACTGAATGTGTGGCTTTACAATCGTATGATCGCTGACTGCCAAGGTGGGTTTCATTCGCTGTCACATCTAGGGGCTAGTTATTAATAGACCACATCATATAACACTTTCAAGTAGAGACCTAGGTCTGACTGTACATAACCATTACTTTGGTCTTTGTGCCATTAAATTCATATCTATCCATATGAGAGTCATGTTCGGGAATGTATATAAGACTCTGCAAGGAAGGATATTAGATCAGGTGTAATCAGAGTGACGCCATCTGCACATGTAGGAGCTGAGATATCAGTGGTGTCTATGTTGAAGCCCATCCGAGATCATGATATTGTCTGGATCATATCATTGCCGAGTGCCTTAAAGATTTCAGTGGAAGGAATACCACCATGACGTACGAGTCCAGTTATCATGGTTGAGAGATGGTCGTTCCACTTAATCTTTGATGTGAGCTCACTGTACATGTCACTGTACAGTTCTCATAGATCCCCTAGCTGTGATTCCGTGAGAGTGTAATTTACATAACATGGATCTGTGCCAGACGACATCAAAAGCCTTGCTGGCATCAGTATATGCTACATACCAGGGGCGGGGGGTTTCCTTCGAGATTCATTGCCTCTGATGTAACCTTTGTAATGAGTAGAGCAGTGTTTATGGCGGTAGTTATCGGCAAACCGTGACGGTTTCTTCTGTTTAAATACAGACGTTATTAGACCATGTCTCATTTGACTGAGGAGAGTCCGTTATCTAACAATATGCTCAATGAGTAAAGTTATAATGTTGTTGATATCAGGGTGAGTATTCTTGAGGTGTTCTGGAGATATACCATGTATATCCGGGAATTTATTGTGAAATCAGAAACACTGTAATTATGAATACATGGGATACGCTGGCAGTCATACAATATGTTATCAGGTTATCTTCACGCAACTGTTCATATTTAAGATATATATATATATATAACCTGTATAGTCGGCATGATAATAGGGGCTTTCCTCTGGCGTTGCACAAAAACCGTTCAAATAAGTTACTCATTTTCTCTTTAGACAACATTGATATCACTAATAACTAATAACTAAATAATCACTAATAACTAAATAAATGTCATCGGCAAATGACAACATATTTGTGGATTTTGATGTCATTAACAGATATTAAATATAACAAGGGCTCCGGATAGACCTTATAGCTTGTGGTACACCACAGTTTATGAATTCAACATCAGACTTCATGTTATCGATTTGAACACATTGTTTTCTATTTACGAGCTAACAGACAAACCACCGATTGGCGATTCCCCCGATACTATAGTAATTTAATTTATTTAATAACGTATCTGTCTTAATGACATCGAGAGATCACAGAAGATAGATAACGTAACTCGCTTACGAATAGAATTATTAGCTAATGCACATACTGATGTTTATAAAGAATATTATTACCAGTGAGAAAGCACATTACCTTGTTATAGATTATCCTCTCAAACATTTTCAAAAAACCTGGGAGAATGCTGAGGTCAGAATCTTTAAGTATTGGGATCATCTTAGCTATGTTCAGTTCATTAGGAACAATATACCAGTAATAGTAATGACCTATTTATGATGTGGGTCAATGGATATTTAATGTATTCAATAGTTTCTTCAAGTAATTTTGAAGATATTTCATCATGACCTGCACCAAGCTTAGATTTTAATTTATTTGTGATTTTGACGACTCGATCCTGATTCTAGTTTCTAAAAATATAGTTAGTTTGAGGCGTTTTCAAACAGTCCACAGTTTTTTGCGTGTTTTAGGGACATTATCAGAGGTAGTCTCACCAATTCTTTAGAAGTATGAACTGAAACTGCGTTATTTTGGTTTCTATTAAAACTATTTTTATTAAATTGAAGATGCAATATAGTTTCTTTTTAGCTTGCGCTTAGTCTTATTGAATAAATTTAACTAATTGCTGTAGTATTTTATATTTTCCATCAGTTAGTTTACTAAGTTTCTTTTTGAATAACTTCGCCTTCTGCAAGATGTGAATAAGCCAGTTGAGACATATATGGCTCGTGTTTCTTATATTTCTTATCGAGTCGTATTTTAAGCAAAGGAAAGGCTTCATTGAATATATTTTTATAGTCGGATATGAATTTATTATAAGCGAAGTCAGGACAATCAGTAATTTAAGTTTCAGAAAAATCCCTATCATATAGCAATTGTTTAAATTTGGTCATGTTGGCTTCAATAAATTTCCATTTAATAATGAATGTAGCTTTATCGGTACGTCTTTTTTAATCATTTACAATATGGGATGCACCAAAATGATCCACTGCATCAGTCAAAATAATTCCTGATAGTGTCCTTGCAAGTCAGATTTAAATAGATATGATCGATCAGAGTAGCTGGTGTGTGGGCTACTCTGGTTGCTTTGTGAATAACTGGCAAAAACCTCGAAATAAAATACCATCAACATCATCACTAGTTCCATATTTCAGTAAATAAATATTAACATCATCAAGAATCCTTTATAAAAAGACCCACACCGCCTCTACCATCATCATTGGGCGCCTCCGTGGTCTAACTGGTAGTGCATTGGATCACGGATCAATACCACCTGAGTTCGAACCTCGGTGTGGGCATATCTGAAGCGTGTTTCATCTTCGACTTCAATTCGTTAGCTTTGGAGGTCGCTCGGCCCATTTAGCCTATCATGTGCACAAAAGTGGCCATAAAACATCATTTCTACATCGTGTTATAATATTCAGAAAGAACAACTTGAGAGTCTCTATCGGCACAAAATACTTCACTCACTCCAATTATATCAAATGAAAAGTCCTTATTATGAAGAGATCGTGGAGCGCATCCCAGTTAGATGATAAGCTTCTACAGTTTAATTAAAAGCTAGATAATATACACTAAAATTGGTTATCCTGCTAAAATGGAGAATCTTCATTGTCATCCAAATAATTCATCGATTCATATAGGATTTTAAAATTATACCTGTTATCTACCTGAAACTGGTCAAGAGAAATGTTATCCGACTCCAATTACCGTAGATGACATGACCAAACATTCAAATATTAGCTGATCTGATTAAACAGTATTCACTGTATCAGATATGTAGCTTGTACATTTGAAACATTTTATATACAGTTGAAAATAATAACGGTGCATTAATGATGTTAAATAAGGGGAAAATATTCTACCTTCATAATGGTCAAATAATAACCTACACTTTTGCAAATAATCTATGAATATTCATGTATCAGTATTCATATGTACAAGGGCATGACAAACACTCGTTATACTACAAAACAGGATATAATCCGATGAGCATAAAGAGTCCATATGATAATAGGTTAGTGATTAGTTTACAGTTCATGGTGCAGAGATGGCATATATCAGTTCATGAATACATCAATGTAGATACATATATGTGAGATTCAACTTCATTGGTAGAACAAGGATGTATAAGAAATTGTAGGAGATAAGCAGGATCATACATATATATATATAGTTTATGGTGAGGAGATAAGATAATATTATATAGCTGTTGGTTTTCCATCCGTCAATAAATCAATAATGATTTAAAAAAGGGCTTACAAAGCACCAGATTCAAACAAACAAACTTTCTAACACATACATAATAAGTAAGAACAAAGTTCAGAAAAGTAAACTAACAAATTAACTACATGTATTAATTACCATATATACCTGGGTATAAGTCGCACCCGCGTATAAGACGCACATATTTCTAGCACTAATAAATCCCCTGGAGTCGAACCCGCATATAAGACGCACTAAAATCTGCAAGATTGACCGATAGATCAAGCAGCTGTAGAATTGAAGTCCCCCCCTGGGATGACGGCGATATCTGTGTTGTAGCCACAGGCTGTACGTCGTTTCACTTAAATATTATAGCATGGATCATATTAGTATTATGCTATTAAATTTTATAATTTGACTAATTGAAGGCAGAGCATTCTTTATATAAGAATTGAATTTCAGTTGTTGTGCAGCAATGCTAAATGTATGATCTTTGACACATATTGTGGATAAACTATAAATAACCACCATGGATTCATGTCTGGGAAACAGCATTTGCCCAATAGTATTAATTTTAAAAAACCTACTTTCTCTCTGCTTGTATACGTGCGTCTAAAGAAAACTACTAAACACTTCCTCCGCCATTTTGATAACATGTGTAAACAGGTAGTACTTTAAAGCAAGTGGCAACACAAAATCGGTATTATTCATTCCTTATTTAGGCATTACTAGTATGATAACATATACATATATTGGGTTATATAAAAGTGGGATTCACAAGATGACTAAAATAAGTAAGACAGTATAAGCTAGGGATGTGAAATAATGCAATTTAAAGGCATAATGTTTACTTCTGATTTAATTTTCCAGCATTAGAAAGACAACTATCGTAATCTTCCGGCATAATCCAAGCTGGTGACGGGTCAGCTCCACGTCGAAATTATTCCAGTTATTTCTACAGTAAATCAGTCTTCAAGCATAGAAAGCTTGTAAATTTACACCAACTATAACAACCCCCCACCCCAAGAAACACATAAATAGTTCGAACGTTGTGGAGATCTACTTAAAATCGACATCGAAAATATCGCTGTGATAAGGCTAGCATACAAGATGTGAAGATAAATAAACTACGGTAAAAACTCGCGAAACATCTCCACTTATACGTGTGTCATATTTAATTGAATAGGGAAACAATAGAAATCACTGCTCACAATTGAGACAAGTTTGGTTATTAATGATAACATCAAAACAATTACAAATGGAAATCAAAGGTTGTGACAAAGAGCTTTTGATCTTTTTATGGACCTTAGGAGCAAAATCCGTATCAGACTGCCACCTCATTTTTCTGGTCAACAAGGGGTGCGCATTATACACGAGTGCGCGATATACACGGGAGATTGCGGTATTTGTTAAAAATGATTTGAAATGGCCATTCTTAGTGAAAAATAACTGTTACTTGTAATTTGTATTTCTCAATACATCCTCTATCATTTTGTGTTTCAAGAAATAAAAAATTAAATAATATAGATACACAAACATTAATCAATTACAGTTAATAAAACACACTGTTGTGAATGTCATTATGTCACAACCATCAGATCTAAACAAATGAATCACAACAATCTAGGTCAGTGTCAAAATCTTTCTTCAGGATATGTGTCACAGTTCAGGTGTTTGAGAAATACAAAAATATGGCCCTTGGTTGCTGGCTTTTTTTGGGGGGGGGGATGGGTAATATAATTGTATACATAGTTGCAGATAAAAGCAGAAATGAATTACTTTTATTATTAATAACAAAAAATCCATCCTTAACTCCCTTGCCAGGATATATTATTTTAAATCAGCCAATGTGATATGAAGACCATCTTGTTCCTTGAATATTAGACATACACAGGAAAATTGCTACATTTATTGAACAAATAATGAAATATCTATTTAGAAAAAAACACATCTCTAGAATAAATGGATATAACATGTGTAATGAGGTGTTCATTATAGCAAACTGGAGATCACAGACTATTAGAGGACACAGAATTACAACTCTCTCATTTATCAATCAGGTATCTACAATAAGCTTCTTTTTCTACTTTATTTTTGAACTTTGGCACAAAATTAACTCTGACAATTTCTGCAAATCCCTCAGCAACATCTGGCTCAATGAACTTTGACCTGTCAATTAAATAGACAAATATTTATTGTTTCAAAATACTCTTGAAAGAACTAGGTCAAAGATCAAGCTCAAGAAAAGTGTTCTAATTGAAGTGTTCTAATTAAGTAGACATCATACTTATAACTGTTGAGGATCATGTCATTGATTGGCTTATGTGACTTGTCCGTCATTTCACGAAACTGGAAAATTAAAAGGCAAATCTAGATCAATACTTTACAACATTATAAGATATATTAATACAATGGAGCCTGTTCTTTCACAATCTGGTTTTAAGTGATAATCTGTATTAACAAATGAACAAACTAAATTATGATGATTTTGATGTTTCCTTAATAAATAACATCTTAGTCATATACTCCTGGTGTGATTTGAGTACTACGGTTAAACAACCCCCCAACCCCCTCTCACACTCAAACATTCTGGCCATGTAGTAACTTTCCCAAGGACATGACTGCATCTTAAGATGACTGTCATCATTTCAGTGCCATCACAGTCATCATCAAATACTCAGTTTGTTTCTCTGACAATCACACATTAATTGTAAGTCATCTTATCTTAGCCACTCCCAAACACTTTCTTTCTGCCCCTGATACTTCAAACATTTAACATAATATTTAATATTGATCAACTAATAACTGGTTCCTTCAAATAATAAATTCTGTATCTGAATTTTGTTCTGTGTTGGAAATATTGTTCTTGTATATAATCATTATTTGTAAAATATATTAGCAAATATGTCTTATCATTAGCAATTTGACACATTCTGAAGACGAGTTTCACGATGAACAAACATATATCTCATTGAAAACATATATTATATAATCAAAACAGATATATATAAAAACATCATAAGGACAGATGATACTTACCCTCTCATTGTGTTTAGCATGAGCCATTGTTGTTGTCATAACAAAACAGCGACAAGGTATCTTCTTATTCTTACCAACATCTAAATATCTGTAACAAATTACTATCTAAATATAACATGAGATAATTTATTATCATATTTTATCTTCTTTTTATTATCTTACAATTTTGGATCCTCCAAGTATTAATCAATATTCAGTTGAAGCTTTCTAGAATAATTCAAGAGCTATCTTCTAATATTTTGCAAGCCTTTAGGTTGGAACTTAATTCACAGTGTTGCCAGTATTTGAGGGATGTTTCAGCCACTGGTAATTTATAATATCAATATGGGATGAGCATCACAGTACGAGTTAGTAAAATGACTCATCAATAATTTAATGCTGGAACTAACAATACAAAGGATGTTTCAATTGACCCAGTCATCAACTAACACTCTCATCTAGTATATCCAAGCTCCAGATATCTAGTTGCTACCAGATTTACTTACAGTTATCAATATAATGGCATAAAAAAAGAAATAACTAGCTAATCTGTAGAATATATAATACTCATACAGTATGCCGCAATCTTAACTCACAAGCTCATACAGCATTACACCATCTTAACTCACTGGCTCATACAGTATATTGCCATCATAACTTACTGACTCATACAGTATATGGCCATCTTAACTCACTGGCTCCTACAATATGTTCCCGATCTTAACTCACATAGTATGTCACCATCTTAACTCACTGGCTCATACAGTATGCTGCAATCTTAACTCCCAGGCTCATACAGTATTACACCATTTTGACTCACAGGCTCATACAGTATATGGCCATCTAACTCACTGACTCGTACAATCTTGATATATATTCAGTAATACTTGGCCCTTTCAATGGTATAGCTAAGTCTTGAGATTCCCAGTATTACCTGTCTGTTGGGTGTTTGATCTATCAATACCAATTATGCCTGAGCACCTGATTTTTATAAGGACTAGAACTCTAGCCATATGTCCTGAGTGAGGATAATATACTCAATCAACCCTCCCTTAGAAAGGTATTTATACTTCCCAAAATAATGTATAGAAATACTGTCAATTGTTTATATATTCTGCTCAACCAGAACCATTGTCTGTTTTTAAGAGAAACTGGATGTAAAAAGTGCAGACAATGTTATATAATCTAGGTCTACTTGGATCCATATATGTTTTCAGATATGTAGTAAACATAACTAGTATTTATTGTAAACGATACCAATGTACATGAAAGGATACTAAATATTTGAGTGTTTGCTATGTTTTAGTGTGAAGGAATTGCCATTTATCTAATTTCAATATTAAATATTGTTTAAATTTAGACGTCTGAATGTTGTATAACCCTGTACAGTCATTTGAACCGAGCATAAAACTTTAAAAACATTTAAAAAAGTATCAATTCAATATTGATCTGTACAGAGCAGTGGAAGAATTTGCAAAATCAGAATAAACCATCAGAATTTCACAAAGGAGCATAAACATTTATAACTAATCAAAGATTAATCATCAGAAGTATGCTTGATAGAGTCAATATTTTATTACCTCTTTCGTGACTCAACATCGGGGTTTGTGTTGTCAATAACAACAGATTTTCCTTGATCAAGTGAAGACTTACACAGTTCTACACATTTCTGCCATGTTTTGTGTATATCCTGTTGGAGACAGAGTTAGTTTGTTCAAAAAAAACAAAAAAAACCCAATGATCTGATAATTGATGTCAGACTGAACACAAATAACAAACTGTAATGGGAAAAAAGATTGAAAATTTGATTAAAAATTCAATTTGAATATATAATTGTAAGATACAGATACAAACAAAAACTTACCCTATTAACATGGACATAACATTTGGGTACCAAGTTATGTCTAACAAAATGACTCTTCCCAGCTGAGAATAATTTTGTTTTTTAAAGTTATATCAGTGTACGGTAAAATCTACAACCTGTGTGTGTGGCTCAAATAAATACAATAATTATAGAAATTGGTCAACAGGTACTTAATATGACAACATATGGAAATATTTAATATTATCTGTCCTAAAAACAAAGAACTCACAAGCTGGAGATCCAACCATTATAATTATCTCTTGTCTGTCTAATGTTAACTTTGCTGATGAAGGACACAAGAGTGACATCTGAGGATCTAATTGTCTCTGGTTAACGTAAAATATTACACAAACATCAAGTTATTGTATGTATGCCAAAAAAAACATCAATGCCATAACAGATTAACACACACACACAAACCCCCGCATGCACACACCCGCACACACAAACACACTAATTTTGTATGGATCTTTCCTCCTATTTTTTCCCATTGTAATTATTTATGCTTATTACAAACATGAGGTAGAAGAATTCAAGGTTATAACGAATATACATCCAACAGAAAATTGCCCAGTTGCTTCTGAATACTTTCTGCCCATCACTTGGAAGAAGCCATCCCACAGTCGCACAATTCATCAGTGCTAATTTAATTAATTAGGTCAGTACGTAAGTAAGCGATACGCAACAAGAATTTCCTTTTATCTGGTATTCTCTACCCAATAGAGCACTACTTCAAAGCAGAGGAACAGATGTGATTTTGTGGATGCTAGATCAATGACTGAATTTGTAAAATGTGATCTAGGTTCTGTTTAAATGAACATTGGTGTATATAGAAGTGCGAATTAAACTCAGCATGTAAACAGGTTACAGAATTGATTAAACATGATCAATGAATTGAATACAGTAAACCAAACCAGATTTGATACATTTTATTTATATAGCACCATTGAAGTGAACTTAGTTTTGACAACTGGGGTATGGAATCTCACATAAATATTAAAAAGTTGTTAATCAGTAAGTTGACTGTTTAAATGTCATACTGTCCATGTCCACTGAACTGGGTATATATATATATATATATATATATATATATATATTATTAATATTTAACTGTCTAGGACATGTAAACATTACACAACATATCTTGGCATTTCAGAGACACCTCACAGATAGTTTAAAAATTGTAGCATACAACGCTGCCACCTAGAAGATAAACTGCATACATTCACATACTAAATTCAGGGATATAACAAACTCATTAGCTACCCACAAAATAATTTTTATAGGCATGTTGCACATTATTCACACACACACACACACACACACACACACACAAATCAGTGTGGTACATTCACTAAATACACAAAAACAAATAAATAAATGCATCTTATATGTTACATACCGGATCAAATTCTGGTAGATTGTATTTTGCTGGATGTTTCTTCAAAAAATATTCTTCTGGAGTATAAAATGTCAGCTGAGCATTGATAGCAAACTGAATACAAAATAAATTATTATTATTATTATTATTATTAGGTAGGAACAAATATAGATATAACAGTATATAATAGAAATAGTATCTATGATAATACCTCACTTAATGAGTACATCAATAAACCAGTTATCTATCTCTTCTTTGTTTTCATTATTTAACTTTTGTTTGTGATAATCAGAAGATATTTAGTAGTTTATTTACTCAGGTGATTTATCTAATTTGATGAGACAATTATTTACATTCCTGTTTGCCAATCAGTTAAATAGGTTTTAATTTAATCTTTGCAGTTAAACATCTAATTAATATCCACGGTTGACTGAACTACTTTTATTTTGTACTTGAGTAGAAGTCTCTTCAAAACTACTTGAGTAGAAGTAAAAGCAAAATTGTAAAAATCTACTCGAGTAAAAATTAAACTATTTTCTAAAAGTTGTGCACATGTGCTGCCACCTTGAGTTCACTGAACAAAGCCCTTGTTCAACTTCATCAAAAGCTGATTTTCAAAGTTGGTGTCGCCTTTTGAGGGCGAAATCCTGAACAGGATTTACTATTCACTGAAATAATTGTTTGCTAATATTTTTTCAATTCCTACTCATGAAAAAGAGTAAAAAAAACGAATTGGAATTGATAAATTTGATGTGGAATTGACCGAATGGAACTGAGTGGAATTGAAATCGACCAAAAAAGAATTGAGTGGAACTGGAATTGACAAAATGGAATTGAGCCATGTCTGGCTAGAACCATTTCTGCTGTTAAACAAGTTCATTCTCTTACGCCCTTTCACCTAATATATCCACCACACTATATACCTGTACTGTTAGGTTCTCCTTCAGGTGATTAATAGTAAATCATGTTGGTTAAGTTATTTAATATTTTTAACATACGCAAGATTTATATCGGCTAAAACTTCATTATATATTTAACAGAACTACATCAGTAACATCACTAACCAAACGATCACTACAAGAAAAATCTTTCTTCCGTCCAGGTTCCCAGTCTTTTAGCCTACCAGCGGCATCTAGAGGAGAAATAGATAAATATGATGAGAAGATTAATAACAATAACACACACACACACTCACTCTCATATCCACACACACACACACTCTCTCATGTACATACACAAACACTCACACACACACACACACACTCTCTCACATACATACACACACACACTCACTCTCTCTCATGTACATACACACACATACACACAATCTCTCTCTCTCACACACACACACTCTCTCTCTTACATACATACACACACACACACACTCACTCTCTCTCATGTACATACACACATACACACAATCTCTCTCTCACACACACACCAAATAATCTATATACCTCCCACATAAAGGCTTTTCTTCATGTCAACTTTGATACCATCATTGTCCTTAAAAAAAAAAAAAAAACATTTGAATCATGAAAGAAATAATAACAACACCACACATGTTTATATATAGTCTACTTCCAAATAACATTAACAAAACATTGCAAACAAGTTCAATTATTAAAATGGGAAACTCACATAGTCCAACAGATAGTTCCACATACCAAGACCAGGTTTTCTGTATGGTCCTGCACCCTTTGATACTAGTACATGTACAGGGACACCAAGTTTAGATATAATGGATTCTATCTTCTGTCTATACTCTGGTATCTTCACTTTACCTCTCTGTATACCCATCTGTAGAATAACAAAGGCATGGTAATTCTATCAGTATATGCAATGACCGCAAAGTGAATAGGAATACCATGAAAATAAACAAAAGTTATTATAATAATTACAATAACAATAACCAAAATGGTAGTTATTTTACGGAGCTTATCGGAGAAGGAGAAGCATATGGTCTATAATTTACTGCTTCACCACCAGGACTAATTATAGATAAATTTAGAATTTACAATAGATTCAGTAGAGAAAACCTTGCCATTTGCCTGCTTGTTGAATAACTCCTACTATAGTGCCATGGCCAGGATTCGAACCTCCGACCTCCTGCTCAGCATGAGCATTAAAAAGAAAGTCCCACACTCTTACCCACTAGGCCATAGAGGTGATTGACTGATTGATTATTACAATAACAGGAACAATGACCTAGTTATCTACCGACAGACTTTTTCTAAACCTTAAAAATTAAATTTTCTATGAAAAACATTTCATTTGTCATTTAAAACAGGAAATAAAAATAGATTATAATGTAAATAAGATATTTAACAATTTATCAAAAAGTTTATAAAATTACTGAACTGCTCGTGATATTTATCAGATAGTGTATGGATTAGAAGTGTTAATGGGTGAATGGATGCAGGGAACGACTAAACAAGACAAGTGTGGTTTTGTTATTTCTTGTTAATTAAGATACAGATTAAACCTCCGCATCAACATTAACCGTAACATCATAATTAACATCAATTGTGGATCCAAGATTAAAGGTGATGGGAATTTTTTTTAATTACTTCTGAGCCAGCCTCAGATTTAGAAAGTTCACAATCCAAATATATTAAATTCAATGTTTTGTGGAGATATTTCTCATTTAAAAATATATATTATTTTGCCTATTTCCTAGTAATTCTGGAGATTTTTTAAATGGATCAAATTGCGGTCAATCGTATACATTTATAACTTGATTAGATATACAGTATAATATATAGTATATTTTGACCACCGTTTTGAAATGTGTTTGTTTACAACGTGATCTCAGCTCAGACCATTCTCGACTGTGATCATTATTCATTCAATAGTCATCTGCATTCTGCTCAAACTGGATCTAGTAATTCTATCAACAGAGTTTATACTAATGTTAACACTTTGATACCCAAATAACACTCAATGGTACAGACTTTTCAATTTAGATTAGAGAAAAAACAACTGACTACATTTTTATTTGTAATAAAGTTCCAGTTCTGCAGGTTTTTCCTGAATCCAATATCACATCCAAATGGTGCCATCATGAGATAGTAGACTCAAACAGGCAAGTGCATTTTGGTCTTAACAGTAAATGATACAAGAAATAACACAAAGTTGATATAAGTATAACTTCTTATTTGACAAAAGTACATAACAATTTCAAACATCATTTCCCTTCAGATACGGATGTCTATCATGACGCTTTGATATTTTCTATCTTTCAAAACAAATTTATTTATACCGCATCATACATGACCATATTACAGTAACCATTATCCCTACAGGCTCAACAATATAATGATTGTCTTAGAGATACATCACTATCTGTATACTAAAGCTACAAACTACGACACCCTAATATAGCCATAATATTAACTTCTCGAATATATTACTGTCCTAAAAACAACGAACTTAAATATATATTACTATTAGGCACGGAATTAAATACTAATAAACACTTAACTTTAAAGTTTTTTGTCTTTAAACAACATCCATTATTTATATTCTATATAATGACAGAAATTACTAGAATGATACACTCACTTGATTGGTAATAAATACAATCTTGAAGCCATCAGAATGAAGATTCTTCAGTGTTCTTGGTATTTCTGGATACAATATTCTGTTTAAACGATACACAAATATATCTAGAGTTAGAACATGTCTGTGTTTGTGTGGAGGTAGATGTGTGTGTATATATGTGTGTGTGTGTGTGTGCGTGTGACAGAGAGTCATGTGTGTATATATATATATATATATGTGTGTGTGTGTGTGTGTGTGTGTGTTCATGTGTGCATGTTGCATTATGTGAAAAGGTATTAGCACAGATTCAGGAATATTAATTTATCACAGGATTGAATCCACTGCAGTGACCTTTCATCGTCAGACACTAATTTGCTGTACAACAAATCTAAAAAATGACAAATCGCTGACATTCATTGTGCATGAGAGTAATGCATAAATGTTAGAATACAGTGGTTGTGAGAATGTATAAATTAAATATCTAATTGGTCATATTTATGGCTATGTTTTAAGTGTATCTTAATTTACAAACTATAAACCTAAATTACTAGTACATGTATCACTATCTTCAAAGATAGGTTTGTCTAATGGACAGCTGTCATCAAATGATAAGTAACAAAACTATTAAATAACTTATATTAACAAAGTGTTATTATTAATAAAGAAAATCATTATGACGTTATGACCTTGGTACTATGAGATTCATATATTAACATTTTCAAACCAGATTTAATTTACAGATTTTAATATTGTTTACAAAAAACAAGCTAAAGTTAACTTTGAATATTATAGTATAGACCAGTTATAACAAGACTTAACAAAGATAAATTTACTCTCATAAACCACTAAAGTGAATGTTGTTATATAAAACACATTAATCGAGCTAGCTGAGTCAGGAGTACTTGTAATACTTCAAGAGCTTTCTTCGTTTGTTACAGTAATTTATATGTCTGATTTCCAGTTCTATAAATGTGGCACAGTTAATATAATTCTAGATCATCAGTTTTCTTAGAAGCATACAGTTTCTCCACATAGAGAACAAAACTTCTTAATCATAACATAGTTTCTTTTAATTGCTGGAGAGTCAAATACCTCATAAGAAGTTAAATCCAATACATACTATAACCTATCCATCACAAAACCTTCTATGATGCTCAATATTACAAACAGACTGAAATAAGTCTTGAAATCAATATTATAAATCAGACTAAATAGACAAGGGAAGAAACAAGCCTATTTCCACAGTTTAACAAAACAAATCATATACAATAATTTCTGAATATGTATTTGTGAGCTAAACAAGCTAATTTTATGCAGCTGTTTTAGAAACAGGAAGTAGAAAGAAAAAAAATATACAGTAAAGGTCTCCCCCTCAACAAGAATGCATGGTCAGCATTAGAAGATTTTACATCATCAAATAATCTGAATAACAAACATCATTTCTAATAAGATATAAATCCTACATCAAGATGACCTCGTTAATTATGTCTGATGACTGTCACTATAATATGTGGCTTTGTTAAAATGAAGGATAGAAGACCAAGACACATACAGAGAGCATATAGTCAATTACTCATTGCCTTCAATCCTTTTAAGAAGATGGCTAATATTTATAGTCATCTAAGATGTTATTATGTCCCCTTTCCTTTGCTGTCTTTATAGTAACATATAATCCCATAAAAATCAGTCAAAGTGTTCATTATCAATAGATAAAGTTGGGTGGGTGCTATTTTGATAATCAGTTTGTTTTAGTTCTTTCTCTCACAAGAAGCTTATACTTACCTCCAGTCTCCTGAATGAGTTGGAAACACTTTACCAGACTGAGTACATATAATGGTGCCATCTATGTCAAAGGCTGCAATCTAAACAGAAATAATTTACTTTGTATCAGTCAGAATAATTCACAATAAATATACAACTTAAACCAATGACCTTCTATTAATATTACACACAGACAGGGTATTTAAATTCAGTACTGGTTCATATTTAAAAGATTAAATTTACAGCATTCATAGTCATTGGAAATAAAATGGACTATTTTCATTAATATTTAAATATACCTGAAAGGTACCTATATCACTACCAGTATTTGTGGTCACTGAATATTTTTATGGACAAAATATTTCTGTTCGGCATCAAAGTCAAGGACAAACTGGATGTGGTATTAGCAGTAATTAGTGACTTTATATTAACAAACTATAAAGTCATTATGTCAACATAAAGGTATAAAGTCATTATGTCAACATAAAGGTAGAAAGTCATTATGTCAACATAAAGGTATAAAATCATTATGTCAACATAAAGGTAGAAAATTAGGTAAAACGTTTTTGTATAGTTTAACATGCATCCATTATAACATGGATAGCTCCTACATACTGACACAGACATAATGTATATTCATTGCTTATTTTACAGCAATAATATTATGGATTAAAGCTTCGACAAAAATGGCAATTAGCGGCTTTTCTTGATGCAGAGTAAATAACCAACCATGTTATTTCAATTTTTAGTGACTTTCAACAGCTCTGTAAACAGTACGAAACAGAATACAATGCAGTATACGACATAAATACGCAAATGAATGAATATAAACATGTGCTTATTAAAATGGGCAATTATTTTTAGGGTTTGTGAAAAATGAACCCTCATTAAAATACTGAAAGGTATATTCTGGAATACTAAATAATAATTCTTCTGTGGTTACTTCACAAGTTTGAATACTTATTTCCATGTATTTTCTGGATAACTGATCACACAAAATATTTTATATCTACCTTGGCTGAGCTACTAAGGTTTTTACTATGGTGCACCATCAAGGTGTCCTTTTCTATCCATTCTGCTTTGTCTAAAGGCTTTCCTCTTTCATTTGGAACTCTCTCGCCACTCACAGATTTCACTTCAGTATGAGCCAATTCTGGTTTACTGACATCTTTTAATGACTCCAATTGTACAGATTCTCGCATTTTCTTCAGCTTTTCTTCAATAGCTTGTACCTCATCATCATCATCATCATCATCAGAAATATCATTTCTCATTCTTTTTCTCACTTTGTCATCATCATCATCACCTCGTGACCGTTTCTTGGATTCACTATTAGCATTAACTAGTCCGATAGCGTCACTACTTGATCCGACCTCATTCTTGATGTTAAAGGTTATCCTGTGCGGGTATTCCCCTTTTAGTAAGTAAATGACTTTGTTCTGTTTCACCGTTACAGTCTGACCTTTCACCAGAGGTGTTTCATCAACATAACAGAAATTACTGCCGAGTTGTTTGATCAGAGCTGTACATTTGATACAGTCAGCTGTAATCTCAACTGAAACATCAAACAATAATATTTATATTGAAATAAATGACAATAAACCATACAGCATAAAGATGAAAATGATAAGTGACCTTCTTGAATGTTAATGGTAATTAATGTGTATAAAATGGAGAAGGTCGGGAAGGTATATTCCAATATTTATCAGTTCTTGTATTGATATATATTCGAATTTATATTCCAGTATGTAGCTCACTGATTAACTGTAAATAAATTACAGGCACTATTTAAAAAATATAATTTAAAAACTAATATTTGAGGATTTGATGAGTGGGTGGTGGTAAAAGTGGGTCGTATTTATATAGCAATGTATGGTATTCATATTGCGTAAGTATTGGCGGTGACTGCATGAATAACGGGAGGCGGCTGAGCATATCTTTTGGATTTAAAATAAATAAAAACCCATATTGTGAGCTTGACAATGTTTGTAATATCAAGTTTCACAAATTTTATTTTCCAGTCTAAACTAGTCTTTTTTATGGGAATAGTGCGGCTACACCACATGGATAATCACTTTGTATGTTTGTGTGTTTATGCTTGAGTTAAAGTTAGTAGCATCACAAAGCTGTATACAATCTCAGGTGACTGAGATACCAACAACAGGGAATCAGGTCATGACCTTAAAATGTACAGACCTAAGTAACAGATCTTCTAAACAATTAATGCTATAATCACAACTGGTCATATCGATGACAGCCCGGATACATTTATGAAATTCATTATCTGATGTATAAACATAATGCATAATGAATGTAATTAAATGTTTCATCTTCACAAAAGTAAACAAGTTTAGATAAAGTCAATATCTTTTTGTTATTAGTTAACAAAATAAAACTCATTGTTTTAAGTCTCCTGATGTACATTTAAGAGAGGCATGAAATCCATTCTCACAATTTAACACAAACTACTATTTTTTCATGGCCACCAATGATTTTATCATGTATCTGATATTTACACTTGTTTGCATTTTTGCCATTCCAGATTAAAAGACCAGATTAAATGCCATTTTGGATGCACAAATATCACGCTGAAACAGCTCTCTGATGGATAGTTCTTCTCTAACCAGAGGGAAATGTTAGGCCTTTTATATACCCTCAGCGTGTTAACAAACATTACAGTTTGTTCACCACAAAATAATGTACACTAACTCAGTATGGACTTACTGAAGTGATTTAGCTAAAATAAAAACAAAGTAGCAATACTGCACAATGGATTATTACTGGACTAGAACGAAATATCGTCTCAAACCTGAGTAAATACTACGATTTACTCGAACCTTACAGCTAATCCTGATATGTTTCCATTCATCACAAAGTGAACGTTCATTCATGCCTAATTTGGGTCCCTAAGTATATGCAGTTAGGTATGGTGGGATCTAAATTAAAGCACTGATCCATTTGATGTAATTGATCCATGGTCGAGAATATAATACTAATAGCTATACATTCAACAATTTTCTTATATCAGTGTAACTTAATTACTCATAATATGGGAAAAAACTCTGTCCACAGCTTAATACCCATGGAGATGCCTGCCGGAGTAACAAACAACCCCAGGAGGATAAATGTGTGTGTGTGTGTGTGTATGTTGGTGTGTATGTGTGTGTGTGCTGATCTAGAAAGTGACCAAAATCTAAAAACAAGATAGCCTTTATTCACTTATGAATTAAGATTAATCATAATTCATACCATATGATATTAGTCACGACATAAATAATGTTTAAGAAAACTCGTCATAAGATATGACAGCAGTCCATCAATCGCTAAATCAGTTCTATTGTTATCTTTTGCCTCACATACTTAACCATATCTCTGGCATGCTATAACATGGTAAATGATCAAACACCTTGTGTAATCATGAAAGTAATGACTGATTACGAAAACATTTACAATGTAATTGATTATAATTACACTGCATCTGGAAATGGCAATTATAATTAATTGAGATCATATAATTGATTACAATCAATTAAGATTACTGATTACCCGACGTCTGATGGTAGGTTAAGTATACAATTTGTGGATTAGTTATTTTACTTTATTTAAAGGTTCAACTCTCAACTATTTGACTTATTCTCGGTACCAAAATTTGTGTTGGCTTCAAAATTTCAATATTTCTTATAAATAAAAATGTACGAAATAAGTCTACCTAAATATACTTGTTATTTATCACCGATGACGCATACATCAAATGTGATTTCTAACCTTTTAAACATCCATTAAGATGTACATAGGTTTGTGGGAAGGATTCATCCATGTAACGAATGTACAGAATTTAATGCTCGTTTCAATTTACTAATAAATTGTGTGACATTTCTTGGTTTTTGGACTAAGTTAAGTACAGATTTAAACTGAGGTCAGAAGACAAATATCACTTGTACCTTGTTGTCTAGATACTTTCTTCTCCTGTATAAGAGTCTGTGGACTTCTGCCAATAACGGTTGGTACTCGGTGTGGAAGTGGAACAGGCTTGTGTGTCATGTTCACACATTCCAGAAAACACTCGTAAAATGACATCTATTGAAGAAAAGAACATCTTTAATAATTAAATAATGCATTATTAAAATTGATTTATCTATATAGCATTACCAGTAGTTGGGTGGTTTCCATACCATAAGTCATTATTCAAATGAGTAATGTCAGCAAATTGTATATATTGTTTATAATTTTATACATATGGAGTACATATTAAATATACTTTTAATATCAAGTCCGAGAAGCCTGACACCATAGCTGGTTTCATTAAAACACTGCTGTTTAATTGTCATGTTAACTATAATATTATGGGATCAATAAAATGGGATACTACATACAGGCACACAGTGATAGCTTCTGCCTGATGTTCATAATCACAAATACCTTTTGTCAGCAACTGAGAGTGAATAATTTGGGACACAATGATGCATTCAGTGAGACAAGTTGAACATGCATTCACTAGATTTCAGCTGAATTTAGTATATAAAACAAATACACGCTGATTGATGAAACTGTTAAAAGGTTTTCTATTCATATAAAGACAAAGGAATGATGACAGACATTATGCGGTCAATTAATTAAAAACATACACACTGATCGACATAAATGTGACACCATTTTCTATTGGAAAATAGGTTAAAAGTGTTCTATTCGCATAAAGACATGCTGTGACACTGAGTAAGTTGTTAGCCATTCAGCGGCATGCAATGTGGTCACTAACTGCTAACTAACACTGTGTGTGATGAAGAATGCTGCTCTCTGATTGGTTCTACTATGCTGTGACAATGACATTATCAGACAGTGCGCTGTCTGCATAATTGTGATAAAATCTGACCTTGGTGCAACATTAGTGTACACAGTGTAAGTGATAGGAATCCAGGACAATTCACCGCTCAGACAAGTCCCCACTCCATAATGACAATTTTGTACAATTCCCCACTCTTATTTTTTAAAAGTGTCTTTTACATATCTACGGGAGCACACACCAGAAGGACTCGAACCTCTCCTGGACTACTTTGACAAACCCTATGCATCCGGAGCTTTCCATCATATTGAGCCCACACAACTTCCAGACGGATCTACCCCTCCACTTAGGATGCGTTGAATGCCTCCTATGTACCTACCACCCATATGGAACGTCAACTCCATTACTTTTGAAGGGGGACCAAGAACCAACAACATATACGAGGGATGAACCAACACCTTTGCAAAGCTAGTTGAACATGCACACCCTACCACTTGGAGAGCCATTGATAGCATATGGAAAGTTCAGGCCCAGGTTGGCACTGGTCTACTACGTGACCTGCGTAGTGAGCCACCAGCAAAACATGTAAGATTAAGGTTAAATTGTTGGTTAAAGTTAATAAATAATACTAATTTGTGGAGTGGGGAACTGTCTGTGTGGAGAATTGTCCTAGTGGGGAATTGTCCTAGTGGGGAATTGTCCTAGTGGGGAATTGTCCGTTTACCAAGTGATGATGATGATTGATGTTTTACGGCCACTTTTGTGCACATTGTAGACTAAATGGGCAGAATGACCTCCAAAGGTAATCTGTTTACCAGATGATAGACAGAAATTTCGGGACTATAACCTATTGTATGCAAACAGGATCTGTCATTAGATAGGATCTGTACACATAGGGAATTATATTGTATTAAATTATTGAGCAATTTGGTGGACATGATGGAGCAGAAAACTTTCTTGGTTTGATGATATACAAACTGTATTGTTATTATACTGCCAACAGGGTTGGAACTAAAGTACCCACGGATATATTTTAATACATATCTTAAGTACTTAGAGATACTTTGTACTCAAGAACTTATACTTGAGTACAGCCATTAAGCTCTTTTACTTTCTTTCACAGTACAGAGATCAATGTTACCAATCTCTTAATACAATGTTGTGTATATTTATCAATATTTTCCTCATAAGATGACATCATAATAAAATCAGATTAATTGAAATTGATCACTCATTTCAAGTAAAATACTGAACTGATTTGGCTCCATTAATTGTAAATATAGAAGCACAGGTGTTATGCTATATACTGTACATAGCTGTTATGCTATATACTGTACATAGCTGTTATGCTATATACTGTACATAGTTTTGATGCTATCTTATAAATGCTGTACATAGTTGTGATGCTATATTATATATACTGTACATACTACATAGCTGTTATGCTATATGCTGTACATAGCTGTTATGTTATATACTGTACATAGCTGTTATGCTATATGCTGTACATAGCTGTTAAGCCATATATTGTACATGGTTGTTTATGTGCTATATACAGTACATAGCTGTTATGCTATATGCTGTACATAGCTGTTAAGCCATATATTGTACATGGTTGTTTATGTGCTATATACGGTACATAGCTGTTATGCCATATGTATACTGTTCCTAGTTGTTATATCATATACTATAGATGTTTGATTTGATTTCTCTCCAATGAAGAGTCAGATATAAAACATGGTTTAAAATCAACTCCACTAAATGTTACTACTGTGTGTATGTAAATGTTTATGATCTTATAATTATAAAATTTCTGTCTATCTAAATATACAATGGTCATTATTTGGTACATTTCCAAAGAGATTGTCTTATGGATGACCTATGTCCTAAGAAGGATTACTGCTTCAAAGCTGACACACATAAATATGAATAGGTTTATCAGTTTATGTAGCTTGTTTATACACAATTATACATTCACTATGAAAGTTTGGTTTTTCTAAAAGAAATTTTATTATGTACTCATAATTCTAATTAGATAACTTGAGAGATTTCTAGTGTCATCTTGTGTCTCTAAATGATATATATAACAATTTGACTTCTAGTGTCATCTTGTGTCTCTAAATGATATATATAACAATTTGACTTCTAGTGTCATCTTGTGTCTCTAAGTGATATAATATTATATATAACAAGGTTTTTATCCAAACTCAAAATTGCCAATAGAAAGCATCAACAGGTTATTGTAATGATAAATGTATGAAGCAACAATTTTATGCCATTTTTAGTATAGTACAGTAAATGTGTTCGGTGAGAAGTTATGTAAATAACACCTCAGCTATTATTTTTGAGGCTCTTTTAATATAGGATTTGTGATTAATCTCTGATCAGATCAGTATAAACATAGCATTAAATATTCAAAAAGGGAATGGTCACTTTTAACTTGCATGCTTAGATGTCTCTAAATATTTAATTAATTGATAAATAAAGTATTAGTGAATACAATATTATAGTGCCCATGGACATAGTATATCTATAGATCTACACTATAATCAGGGTTTGCACATATCCCTGAAAACCCTTTAATTTGAAAATTTTGCTAAATTTTCAGCCATAAACCCTTGAAAACTTCTGAAAGGTCATTGTTCCTGAATTCTTATAATAAATCTATGTTTCCATTTATATACTGAACCATTTATATTATTTGCCGAAGTAATTTCGTTTTCATTTCGGTTGTATTGAGAAATCAATTGGATATTTTTAAGTATCCGCTAGATGGCGCAATCACTAGATAATCTAAGTGATAGTTTAAGCGATGGGAATTTGTTTTTAATTTGATTTGTTCATGCGTCTGGAAAAGATGTAGTGACAGACCTTCCAACATTTTATTTAAAATGTGCAGATCTTCCGCTTACTACCAAAAAAATGGCAGAAGATTTTGTGCTTGAAAAACAAATGTCCAGTTTCATAATATTTTCTTCTTACAGAAAAAAAACCTGAATTTTAATGCATAGCAATAATTTAAGACTCTGAAAAGTGGTACATTTACTGAGGTGGTCAAGTTACAGAGGTAGTCAAAGTTGGGGGGTAGTCTGTATTCTAACTATACTGTATATTATATAGACCTTACCTGGCTATAGTCATGCCAGACAATAATCTCATTATTAAATATTTATTTTCCAAATATTCAAACAATTCCAATTATATGTAAGATCATGCAGGGTTCATACACATTTTGACATATCAGATTCCAGGACTTTCCAGGACCTTTTAATGTCAAATTCAAGGACGTTTTCAATGAATTCACAAACTATTAATGCACAAAGATACACCCATATTTCAGAAGAAGTGTAACAAATGAATTCCTGTATGCTTGTGATTAGAAATATAGATCTATATGTCAAAATTACAGGACTTTCAAGGACCTCTATAAAAATTTCAGGATTTTCTAGGCCTGGAATCCGAGCTTTCAAATTTAAGGACTTTCCAGGTTTTCAAAGACCTGTGCGAACCCAGTCACGTATTTAAATGGAATATTATTGCTTTAATGTCCTTGTGAAAATTGGATGTTTATCTATATCTTAAATCAGTCTAGCTGTGATCTTGTTGTCAAGGCAACCAACCACCACTGGTGCATATGTAACTAGACATTTGATTGTTTAATTAGCAGATACAATGGCATCAAAGTCTGTTGTATATTTTCATTTCAAGAAATACTATCAAATGCTTCTGGTTCTTGCAAAGAAACAAGAAAACATTGTACCATGTTTATATCAGTATTATACATGTAACTGAGTGAATATGGATGAAGAATTCCATTTATATTTGTGTAATATACAGTATAATCATGATTGTAATCATAATTACTTTACAATGTAATCATAATTGATTACATTCATAATGAATATAATCATAGTATGCTCAAGTAATAGTAATTGATTACCTTGATCCTGTAATTTCCCCAATCCAGATGATACTACACTAACATGTATCCAATATATATGTTTCTAGATCCTTAATTCAATTTACAACCAACAATGAGACAAAATTTCAGAGAACTTATATGTAAGTTACAAATAATTGATCAAACAAGAATAAAAGAACATTGTAACATATTTACTTGACATTCATGAGTTAATACTTGAAGATGCTACTGATATGAATGTAATTTGAATATGGATGGGTGGGTGGGGTAATACATTAATTTAGTTAAACATTCTCACGAGGATAAATTAAAAGCTTTTTAAACATTGGCTCCTTAAAGTTCAAATCCCGGTTTAACATTCTTGGAAAATGGTAGGTTTTGTTGCTTGTTATAAGCTGCTTAATTTGTTGTGTAATTAATCTTTTTATTGATTGGTTGATTACCTGTAGACACAACATATGACATGATAAACTGGTCTTGCAAACAAATGGCCTGATAAATTAAATACATAGCTGAAATGATGGCAAAATGAAAAACCCTTGAATTTAATTGTTGGTGGTTCGTATGAACCCTGACTATAATAGCATCACATGGTCATGGCCATCATTGTAATGTTGTCATTGCACAACATTTTGTAATTAATGTTATCAGATATTTTAATGTTGGTATTTAGAATTGTAAGAAAACTGGAAACGGATATGTTAGAGAATAAAACCGCATGTTAAGATTGTCTCTGTGATTTATTATTAAAATATACTTGACAATCTAGAAACATCACATTGGTGACGAGGTTATTCAAACTCTAGTTGTGTTAATCGTGATCTGTGTGTAGATGATGGCAGGTGCATTGCTGATATTTCTAGTGGTCGAGTGTGAGGAATTAAATAATGCCGGTCCACGTTGAACAAAATGGTTAGGTCATTTTGAAATGTTGTTATCCACCATGGACGTTTGTGACACGGAACCAGAAAAGAAGCTTTGCTTTTGCACTATATGGGTACAGAGTGCTATGACATTTATGAAACTTTGAAGGATTATCTATATCCATACGGCATAGATTTGACAGTGGTCAATGACCATAAGCCACTAGTCAGCATATTTTTAAATGTTGTTGCTAAGATTGTGTCTGTGATTTATTATTAGAATATACTTGACAATCTAGAAACGTCACAATCATCATTATGGTGTAACAATCACAGTATTTATGTGTGTGTGTGTGTGTGTGTGTGTGTGGGTGTGTGTGTGTGTGTGTGTGTCACTATGAATGTTGATCAGTGTATCATTCAGACTCAGTGTATGATTTTATCAGTCATTCTCTGAATGATTCAGTATCATATATAAACATACTCTTTACTGACCTATAAATAAGTATAATAATATAGGAATTCCTAGACAGAGTGCGAGTACTTGAACTAATATACAGACAAACAACATTCACAGTACTTATAACTCTGTTTGGTTTCAAATGGTATATTTTGTGATTACATAATAACAATGAATGGATCAATATTTGTTAAACAAATTAATTAATTTTGGGACAAAAGATTTTTAAAACTTTGGGTCTTACATTGTAAGGCTCTTATACTAAGTTATAGCCTTATAACAAGGCTAAGAGCCTTACTGTGTTGTTCCTGATCTCACATGAGATAAATATACTTATGAAGCAGATGAGTATCCATGGGCATGGAAGCAACACAATTAACTTTCTTAATGACATATTTAACATAATTACACACACACACACATATATATATATATATATATATATATATATATATATTCTTTACTCAATATATGTGTTTTAGTGATCTTGGTGAGTTGTTTACAAATTCTGTTGCTAGCTGATTTATTAGTATACAGCTAATAGAAGTCTACTACTAGTACTAGTCTATATCTACTATCACCATGATGACATGATGATGATGATGATATGATAGTTTGTAGTCAATGACAATTACATTCACTCAAACTCAATTGTATTTGATATTCAATATTCATAAAATATACTTTATTACATATTTACGGCATTAGCGTAATTATTTAGGTAATAAATTATATATACTTTAACTGTATTATAAAATATTGCTCTTACTGTCATTTAGGTTTTAAACTTGGTCACTCACAATGGTATCAGGTCGTTTCGTCACCAAACCGTTTCGTACCATACCGTTTTGTAACCAAGGGATATCAGTTCGTAACCAAGTTATAATATCATATAATGTTATAAAGTTCCAATTGACCTAATAAAAACGTTTGTTAACATCATTATTAACACTTATAATGTTCAATTACAGAATATATATCACCTAATATAAGATTGTAAATGGTTAATAATCAACCATTCAGATAGGCTATAATTTAATTGCATACCCTTTCGTAACCAAAAGCCATACAGTTTCGTAACCAAACCCATAACATTTCGTAGTGAAAAGCTAGACAGAGTGCGAATTGCAATAAACCTATATATCTACTCACGTCTGTGATGTTAGCTGGAAGATTCAACAAGGACGTTGGTACCCGTTCTACACCGTGAGCCTTGCGTTCTTCATCTCCATACGAGACTATATATATATATATATATATATATATATATAGTGTTTGAGTGAAAGCTCAAAAATATCAGAGCAAGACGTACAAACAATAGACCGAACCAGGCGATTTTTATCATTGGTTTGAATGGAGGAAATAAATGAATTTAAAATAAATTTTTATCTGAATGTAAATTGATTTTAATGACGAGTTTTTAAATATTTAATGTAAAGGTTTGGAAATATAAATGTTACTTGTACTTGGAAACCAGTCATATATGTATCACCTGTTTATTATTAGATAATTTTTTTTATTACATTAGAGTATTAACACCCTTGCTGTTTACATAAACCTTTTACGAATGGCTGATTCAGAAAATAAAATAGCTGTTCACTTTCAATACAAGATATTATGCATAAATACCAATGTTACGGTAATAGGAATCATCCATTGAATTATATTCGGTGTGATCATTGATTTTATTCATTCACATCGTCATATCAGATGGAAAAGGTTCTACAAAAAAAGAAGTTTGAACTAGACAGGACGGACCATGACAGACATGCACATCGCGCTGAACGTTACTTAGTTTAGTGGCATATGGCTGTTGTTAAGTATCCGAGCATCGGAATCCTGTTCGTTGACGATAAAGCTCCGAGCAGTCTACGCGCGAGCGCCGAGTATGGTTGTTTCCGATACTCTGACGCAGAGCAGCAAATCCTGTTTGTTGGTGATAAATTTTTCTGTAAAATTTATAATCTCCGTAAGTACGTTGAATGACTGCAAACACACAATAGCTAGGGTGCTATATGTTAAATAGGGATATATCAAACTGCAGTATTGTGTTCTCATATTGTGTGTACTTAGGATATGCTTAATTTTTTTGAGGGCATGTAGTCCACCAGATATTTGTGATCTACAACTTTCTATACGCTCATGCCAGTTTAGGTTTTCATCTATTAGTAGTCCCAGAAATTTGACGCATTTAACTCGATTAATAATTGTATTATCTAATTTTAATACATGTGTGTCCGACTTAACATTCTTAGTTTTTGAGAAGAGTACATGATGTGTTTTGCATTTATTTAAAGATACTTTATTAACCGTAAACCACTCAACTAATGATGTAATGTCTTGATTAACGAGTTTGTATAATTCCGTAATATTTCTACCAGATACATAAATGGTTGTATCATCTGCAAATAGTATACATGTGGTGCACTGGATGGATCCTGGTAGATCATTGGAGTATAAAATGAAGAGGAGTGGTCCCAATACGGATCCCTGGGGTACACCACAAATTATGGAAAATAATTTTGAATCAGTACATTTATAACTGACATATTGTTTTCTCTCTGTTAGATAACTCCTGAACCACTCCAAGACAATACCACATACGCCGTAATAGCTTAATGTTTTACATAAAAGATTGTGATTTATTGTATCAAACGCTTTGGAGAGGTCCAGGAACACAGAAACATTATAGTTACCCGAATCCAATGCAAGTAGAGTATCGTAAGAAAATTTGGAAACTGCGTTTATTGTGGAGTGACCTTTACCGAAGGCAGATTGGTTCTTGTTCATTTAATGAGTTAATTGTCATATAATTGTACAAACCATTATGGGCTATTTCTTTATATATTTTGAATATGCTAGGTAAAAGCGAAATTTGTCTATAATTCGTAAAACTTTTGATTTATATATCTGTATTACTTTTGCAGTTTTAAGTTTTGACGGGAAAAGACCGGTTTCCATCGATTTATTTATAGCTATGCTAAGTGGTAATGATAATTCGCTAAATTTGTCTGCAATGTAAGTGGTAGCAGAGGTGGAGAAAATTATATATTCGTTGAGTCATTAAGAGACGAGTATGCTGGTTCCGACACGTAACTGATTCTAACAAACGAAGAGGGCATGCTATCATATCTACATCACCAGTCATCACTTGGCCAGATCGATCATCCCTTGGCAAGATCGATCACTACTGGGTGTTTTTCAATTTCAACTCCAGGACAGATATTACAGACGACAACCCCCATAATAAGTTATCTTATGAGACCTTAGACGAGAACTGCCTATTGAATGACAAAATAAGGTGACAACACATACAAAAGGATCCAGAAACACAATGGAAAATCTTCAAACAATTGAGCCTAAGTTTAATGTTTGTCATCCAGCGAGATATATCACTGAGACAGTCACCAAGTTGTTTAAGGGGACAATCAGTGTCTGCTGTAGATAAAGATATGTATACTTGGGTGTCCTCTGCATATACATGGTAGTCTAATTTGTGGCTGTGAATAAGAGAGCATAGTGGTGTTGTATACAGAGTAAACAGTAGTGGTCCAAGAACAGAGCTTTGGGGAAGACCGCAAAACAAAGGTATGCTGTGCCCGATATGCCACTCCAATCAGAGAGGCGATGTAGAAAAACAGAATAATCAATGGTGTCAAAAGCTGCAGATAAATCTACAAGTGTTAGTGTTCTGACCTTTCCTGTGTCCATGTTTAGTGATATATCGTTATGAACTTTCAGTAGAGCGGTTTCTGTAGAATGAAATTGTTTGTATGCAGACTAAAACATTAGCCACGTAATTATGGTTTAATTGGCCATTCAAACGACTGAATATGACCTTTTCTAATACTTTAGATATGAATGATAGATTAGAAATAGGTCTATAACTGTTTAGATCATTAGTTGGTAAAGATGGTTTCTTAAGAAGAGAGTTTACATGGGCATGTTTAAAATAAGAAGGGAACACTTCACAGCGTAGTGAAAAATTTATTATCTTAGTAAATGAAACAATTAGTGTGTAAAGAAGACAATATTTTAGCAGAAGTGTAGGAATAGGATACATTTGACAGGACTTATATTAGGGGATGATAAAATCAGTTTAGAACACTATCTTGGGGAATCCTATTAAAGATGTTGGACCTTGCTGAGAACACTCGCTGTTGTTGTAGTATTTGGTACTATATAAAACAATGTTTAACTGCTTCACTTCGTTTATTCCAAACATCAGACTTACATATTCTTTCGAGAACCAGTTTGCGGATGGGACACGTCCAGTACATGGAATGTCGTACAAAGCAGGGGTGTGTCCATTAACAGTAATAACAGTAGCATGTTACCACAGCTGTCTTCTGGTTTCTATTAAACAGAATTGATGTTATCCATCTGACAATATTTCCAGACATACAATATGATCTAAGTTTACTAATGAACCGTTTATGTTAAGTCAAGATATATGACGTCTAACTCCCTCCTCTATCCAGAATCTTTGTCCAAATATATATATATATATATATATATATATATATATATATATATATATATAACTGAGTATTTAGAAATTGCTTAATTTGTTGATTAGAATGTGTTTTTCTGACATGTCGTTCCGGTTTCTATCATATTCGTGACCTTCGCCGTATTCGGCGCTATATTTATCTTTCAGTCGTCAAAATATCAATCTAATGATCAATATATATATATATATATATATATATATATATATATATATATATATAAATCAATTTATTTCAGAATATAAATTTCCATATACATATGAATTATGATACAGTGAAGTATATAATACGCATAACAAATTATAAATTTTGTATTTTAATTCATCTAGCACAATGGCTAGAATGATAATAAAACAAACTTGAAACAATACATTGTATCAGCAAATTGGTAGGCACCTAAACGTGTTTTAAAACTATAAACTTTTAGCGAACCAGCACCCCAAATAAATCAATATTATTATTGACATAAATTGCAGACATACTCTCCCACCTTAAAATACAAAATAATTTTCTGTATATATTATTAAAGCCCACTGCAACACGTTTATATGTATACTGTTTATACGTTGACCACAAATGACAGCCATAGGCATTGCAAAGGAATGATCTAAATAATTTTACTTTAATACCGGAGGAACGTGTTTTGAAGCGACTGATAATCACATTCCCTCTTGAATAAAGTGATTTAAGATATCTCATGATATCATCATCATCCTGATGTTTGTCATATATAATTACACCTAAATATTTGTTACTTATCACGAAAGTCAGAGGTACATCATTAAAGCAGAGAGTAGGTACAAATAAACCATTCAGTGAATTTGGTTTAAAACACATACACTTTGTCTTTTCTCATTAAAAATAATAAAATTTGAAAACAGCAAAGTCAGCACATATATCAAGCAGTTCCTGAAGAGTTGACTAGGTGAGGCAGCTATGATACAGGTATCATCCGTGTACATTAAATGATTTATGATCGTGCTATTCATACTACAACCAATATAACTCTGATTCAAGTTGCATCTGAGCTCATCGATGTATATATTAAACAATACGGGTGACATAATTCCACCCTGTCTTATACCATTAGACACAATAAAAAATTGGGAGAATTTGTTACCCCAACGTACACAAAATGCTTGTTGACAATACCAGAATATGAGAAGACGGATCAGCGTAACATCTATATTACATTTAATAACTTTCTTAAGGAGACACCAATGATTAATACGATCAAATGCTTTTGAATCAAGATAACTAATACATGCTGGACTAGAGCATTGATTATAATATTGTGTTATCTGCTAGAGAGTATATACACACATACACGTCTGTATCATGTTTACTTTTAAATCCAAACTGATTACTAGAACTGTCCAACTGAAACTGTAGTCTATCCAACAATAAAAGTTACAAGATCCTGGTAACAACACTAGAAATGGCAATAGGCCTGTAATTGTCTTTGTCTGTAATAAGACCCTTTTTATTCTTTATAATGGGAACAATAATAGTCTCCATAAACTTAAATTACAGTGTAAATAGTTGTGTAGAAACATGGCATTAAACAACATTGATAACAAACCAGTAACATTAGAGCGCGCATACTTGAAGTGTTCACCTTGCACCGAGTCAGTACCTGCACTTTTACCCATTTTAAGTTTGCACCCAGTGCAGAGAACCGAGAGAATACTGTTTGTGAGTGTACAATATAATTCATGATAGATTCAACATAGGGTTGATTAGAAGTATTTCTATTTGAGTTCAACAACTTGTAATACCTTTTAGTTATATTATTTTCACCTGTAGCACCATTTATTGTTGATGCTAGAACATTACTACCAGTACAGTTCATCTTGCTAACTTCCTTCCAAAAACGGACATTATCGTTTAACAGAAGTTTATTTGCAAAACCATCAGCTCGAGCTTGATCCTCATTAGATTTGCAAAACGCAAACATTGTTTGAATCTAGCACGTGACAAATTCATGATTTCACGTGTGGGTCCAAATTTAGGCTTAGAGTTAGACTACTAAAGCAAAAAGTCGCCCCCCCCCCCAGCAACTGAGTGAGCTGTTTTAACATAGTCATTCCAACCAGCTATAGGCTGAAATTTTCCTTTTATTCCCGCAACAGGAATCAAATTGTGACTAGAATCACACAGAGCCTTAATGATACACAAATACATATTGTCTATAGATAATTTATGATCTGAATTATTACATTATATGTCTGAAATATCATGTGGCCTGGTCAGTTTACATTGTTAGTGTTGCATTAGAACAACATTTACAAATAAAGACTAAATCTGAGGGCTAGCTGGTACCGACGACTGAACAGCTTAGTGAATGTGCAAGTACAGTTGATTGCAGACGAAAAATTGAAGCAGATGTAACGCATAAATATAAAATCAACAGACAATATCTTCGCATTGTGGGAAGATTATGTTGTGAAATAACTGGATGGAAAAGAGCTTAATTCTCCGTGAGGTCCAGCAAGATCAACTATGCACACGGATTTAAACTTCTGTTCTATATCGGTATATAATTTGCTGCTGTTGTCAATCTATTTCATTATTTAGTAATAAATTGTATTTTAACTATTTGCTAATGAAATGTATTTTTAACTAACTGACGGGCGAATAAAATAGAGGGCGATGGTTCTCGCAGGGGAATATAAAACGGGGCGAAATTAACTGCAAGTCGAATAAAATCGAGGGCGAATAGACCAGTTATATTTAGGCTCTCTGGTTATATTGTTCCTTAATAACTTGATTTTCACAGTTTCATTCTCAGCACACATCCACGAAAAGGAGAATAATGTCATTTATGGAATTAAAAAGATACCACATTAGCTATATATAGAGCTGTTAACAAGCTGGCGGTCATCAAAAATAAATGTTTCTATCATTTACTATTAGCGCCCCTAGCGACTGTTCTAAACATCAACATACACGTCAGAATGTTTAACTACCCGATAATTTAAAAATAATTCTTGTTATTTCTTTCTCCAGAAATATTGTTGATATTGCTAAGCAGAATATTTAAGAGATAAATTATTATAATATAAATTGCCTTATTTATAGAGCTGACAATGGTAAGTTTATATTTTCATATATTTATTCTTATTATCGACTGCTATTCTATTGCTAAGTCTGCTATCTCAGTATCATGAGTATGAGCAGAGGCCTGAGAGGGCTTAAATATATATAATAAATCTTTGGTATGAGCATCTGATCTCAGCCTTTTCAATTGCAGCCGACACTATACCGTATACGGTAGAATATACCTAGATCTAGAGGTTTAGATCTAGCATGCGTCGTCTTACGACGTCAATTTTACAGTCTCTCGTCGTCTGTTTTATCGGCAAAAAATCAGTCGGCTACTTTGGTTTTGGCGAAAAAGTGGTCTAGAACTAGATCTAGTAGAAGTAGAATGCACCAAATTCTGAAATTGGCAAATACTCCACCAGTAGATACTAGTCTACTGTGTTACTCCTCTACTGTTAGTCACTTAGTGTGGCTACCACTAGGCACTACCCCACGCCACGGCCAACCCTTCACTATACTCTATAGTTTGTATTTAAATACTGATCCAAAGTATTTGATTTTTAAATACATTAAAATACTTTAAAAAATTATTTAAGATATTTAACTGAATATTTTAGCACCAACATGATTTATTCCCGAAAGCAATTTAATTATTAAAGTTTACATACTCAGTCATAAACTGATAAAGTAAAATCTCTGTGATCTTTGTGAAGTGGAATTACTGATCTCTTTAATGTATCAGCTTCTCAATAAAAGTCAACTGAATATTATAATTAGAAGATCAAAGGATAATGTGAAGCAGCTTATATCTAATTAGCAGATTTCATCTTTCCTATAAAATGTTGACCTTCCAGCATACATCATTCATTTATTGATACATATACTGGAGCTGATACATTGTTACATTGCTACAACTTACTGCCTTTATAAAATATTTGAGATTTATATTCAGAGAATTCATATTAATCAAATATGGCTGGAAAGTCCCAAACTCTGATTTTCAAGATTTTAAGTACCAATTAATGTTGATGACAATTTCAAGGCTGATATTTGCAAACATAATCCTGCACAAATGTCAGCTTCTACTGAGGCTACTTCTAATTTGTTAATCTATCTCCATGAAGTGACATGTATGATCTAGTGGTCTAAAAACTGAAATTGATGACTACACCAAAACACTGAACTTGTCAGAAGAAAGAAAGCCATTAAATTTGGGAAAGTTTGATGCTGAAAAGAACCAATCATTCTTCTTGTGTGTTCCCAACATTTTGAACTTATCTGCTTCAATGAAATGCCTTTTTAGCATAAGTGGGAATATTTTCTTCCCAGACAGATGTTGTCTAACCAGTGACACTTTTGATAATTTTTATATTCCTTAGAGTTAGATGTAATCAGGACCCAAAAAATTGGTTGCCCAGATGCCTGGGACAAGTATATTTTCATGCCGGGCTAGTGTTGATTGCTGATCACTTGCCCGCTCGGGCAAGTGCCATTTTGTGACGAAAATTCAGCATATATGTGTATATGCATGCCTGATGAGCAAACCAACTGAAATAATGCTGCTGCTTTCCTATACTTATAATCCGTGATGCAAAGCTGGCTGTAAATTCCAGCTACACCTAAAGCCAAGATTCCACATATGCTGCATGCACATACGATATTGCAGTATACATGTGTTTCAGACACCCCTCTCACCTTCTTACCTATTTTTCTTGGGAAAGCCTGCCTGGACACTCGAATCAGATGATTGAATCCAGAATTTTACGATCCAGTCATAAAACCATCCGTTTTGTCACATACGCAGTCGCACCAAAATCTATAGAATCACGCTCGTATGTTTACATGTTTTCCATTTTTTGTCAGAGTTGCATAAAGAGATTCCATATATGCAGCATGCGACATTGCAGTAGCATATGTCACATTGCTGTATCCATTTGTTCCAGACACCCCTCTACCTTTGTGACCTATTTTTCTTGGGAAAGCCTGTCTGGATACTAGAATCAGATGGTTGAATCCAGAATGTTATGACCCGGTTGTAAAAATATAGATTCAACCATCCAATTCGCACTAGTCCCTACATGGAATGGTCTATTTTGTCACATTCGGAAATCACATACGCAGTCACACATGTGGAATCATGCTTGTACATTTACGTTTGCCATTTGGTTAACCTATTTGCATAACGCATAGACTCAACTGCATATATGGAATCTCGGCTTAAGACAACACACCGCCTATTTAAATGGTGTTGCTGATTAAAAGCTATATTCATTGCAGTTTCGTGGCTATGCATTCTTGGTAATTTGAAATTGTTTATATAGTGAGAGTAAAAATGGCTATGGGTAACTCAGCAAAGCAGCATTGGGCTTCACTGAATAAACAATTCTTATCAAACAATCAATTTTTATTGCAAATACATGTTTCTATGTAGGCAGGTGAAATATAGCAGATTAAAAATAACTGATAATTTTTGATCAGGTGAAAATTTGTTGGGCAAGTGCATTTACTATCTACTTGCCATATCTATTTTTCTGGCCCTGGATGTAACAATGCTAAAATAACATTTATTATTTATTAGCTGATATGTGATGGTATCATTGTTATGTGATGATATGTGGTGATGTATATTATGTTAGGCTATAATATATGATAGTATAAGAAATAATGTATGTGATGTTTACCAATAGTATTACAAAATGTGTGCACCAATAAAAAAAATAAAAAGGAAAAAACAACAATTATGTTTATTTAAAAAGTATTTGTATTTGAAATACTTCAAAAAGTATTATTATTTAAATACATTTACATTTGAATGTATTTGTTTTAGTATTTGACCAGATGAAAAGGATTTGTTTTTAAATACTTTTCATTTTACCACATGTCTGATTTTCATACTGTATTGTCAAACTAATTTTCTGTAAAACACATATAAGGGGAAAAGGAATATTCATGCTTTAGAAATAGAATGGAGCTTACTACCAAACAATATCAATAACTTGTTTCTTATTTAGCAAAAACAAATATGGTAATATTTGTTATTTCATAGTGGGATATTATATAATGGCTGTCATTAATTTGACGAAGAGATTTTAATACCTTCTTTTTGTGATGTGTGCAGTTGTATGCCAAAATAAATGATCGACATTTATTTCGAACAATTTCTTTTACATTTCAGGATTACTCAAAGTTTCTGGATGAAAATTTTGATGTCAAAGACTGGGTGAATGCAGCTTTCAGACAACAAAAAGAGGGAACCAATGATGTTTGTAGAATCTCTTTTTATACGTTTTTAAACATCCTCATAGTAGGAACAATAGTAACATGTAACACACTAAGAGCTAGAAAAATGAGGCCAAGTATATAACCTGATTAAAGAAGTGACCTCATTAGATAAATTTAAACTACTTGACTTTACTCCAGATATAACTCACATACCACTGTCTTTTGATGTAAATAAGTATCATTGGATTTGTTTCTTCTTCACCATAAAAACAATATACAGTTAGCTTTATCAGTTTCTATTATTTTAAGTAGTTACTATATTATATACATGGGTCAGTTAAATGATGGAAAAATACTATAACATTAATGACATGCCAATTTATATTAATGATTGATGACATTGAGGTGTTTATTAGCTGGTAAATAATAATCCACAATTTTGGTCAGTTTGAAGCCAAATAAACTTTGTTAAGAAATGACATTAACAGGTTTAACATTTCAAATTTTTAGGTTTATTTCCAAATCAAGTACAGTTGGTTTAAGGATATCAAAGTTTTTATTAATACAGTTCTGTTTGTTAATTCACACCTATTGCATATGTTTTATGTGTTACAATAAGCCTGAAGCATGATGACGTCAAAAACCAAAACAAACCAACTGCGCTTTGCATTGTGGTATATATAGGGAGTCCGCTGAGCGATAATACCATGATCCGGAACATTGACGTTTAAGGTTAAAATGGTGGGATTATCACTGTATTATCGCTCAGCGGACCCCCTATAAATCCCACACTGCAAAGCACGCCTGGTTTGTTTTGGTTTTTGACATCATCATGCAATTGGTCTATTAGGAATCAAATTTTGTTTATAAAAGACCTCTGTTTTGATCATATTGTACTAGTTGCTACCTTCATCTGAAAAACATGTACTATTTCTGGTGGATGAATATCACCAATCCAGTATGGCTGTTCCCTTTTGTGGAATTTTGCAGAAACATTTTATTTTTCACACAAACACCAAGGTAATATTTATGTTTAAGTCAACAAATGATTAAACAATTACTGGGAACATTTATGAAATACACAGTTGTGTGTTATATTCAAAGCTGGTGCAAAACGAGGTAAACACATGGATTCCCTATTAATGCCCACCCTGTGCTCTGTCTCGCTTTACCTATAATGTGGTTGACAGGATGTGGACCCCCAATGACTGCATTATAATGGGGGCCACCATGACTTACTCAAGTTGTACTTGTATATGTTATTTTGTTATCTTTCTTTACATAATTAATAATTATGCATCGTAATATTGCTGTAATTTAATTTGCTGTAGAGGATGTACGTTACATTATGATAGCAGTCTGAAACAATGTATTATAATAATAATAATAACAGCAAAAATATCTCAGTACTACACTGAAAATAAATTTATACAAACAGTTACTTGTAATACACAAAATATCGAGATGTCTCCATATCTAATAGTGATCTTAATACTCTGATACTGGACCATTTATCCTTGTTAAATTTGTAACAATAGTGTCAAGTCAGAGTGTTTGTGAAAATAATTAATACACTTAATTGAAGAGATTTGACATATGTGATTATATATATATATATATATATATATATATATATATATACACTGGTATTATTGATAGAAGAAATAGGGTTTAAGTTAAGATTGTAAGCTAACTTATGAAGATGGCTCAATTATTTTTTAAATGTGTAATATGTACTAAAAACCGGAATGGATACACATTGTATGGATTCACTAAAATGTATATGGATACCATCCCTATTTGCATAGTATTATAGGCTTTAAACATATGCTAATTGTTTGTAGACAACTATTGGTGATAATGTAATATTATTTTTTGTTAATGATTATTATTAATATGTCATCTGGTCTATTTCAGCAATATGCCACTACTCTTGTCATGAAACTACAAATGTTTATTCAGGTTAGTATTAATAGGATTATATTATAATGATACCACTTTATTAATTAGTAATTTCTGTGAAAGATTTATTATTATTCCTAATAAAACTAGTATTATTGTTCTTATCTGAAGTATTTCAATTAGTACTCGTATAACAAATAATTAATGTTTATTTTGTTTTACAAGGAAGTGAACAATGTCATTGAGGATAGTTGTCAACAGGCTATCAGTAATCTTCCTAGGTAAAAGTGTGTTCGTGTGTTGTTTATGTGTCTATTTTTCATATTTTATTTCTTGTATATTTGACTTATGTTCTAATTTCTTGTATATTTATCTATCGTTCATCTTTTGTTACTTGTATGTTTGTCCATTGGTGTTGTTTTTATTTCTTGTATTTTTGTTTATTTTTTCTTCTGATATATTTGTTAATTGTTCATTTTTTTTAAATTGTTGTAAAAACTGATTGTTTTGTTTTCACTCAGAGTAATGCGTGAACTAGAGGCTGTGAGACAAGAGGCTCAGCTTTTACAAGAACAGATGAAGATGGTAAAGCATGACATTCAGAAGGTAATATCTAATTGTTATAATAGTATCTCTTTTTTCTTATCTCCAGCTCAGATGATAAAATTTATGTTAACCTTTCTCAGTTTGTACTTGTTTCTCGAATCCAGTGTTTCGCTTATTTCTGTAAGATGTTTCATCATTCAGTAAAGGCCTTAGGTGCCATATGTCTCCGATATAAATGGTGTCAAGGTTAAATAAAGAGCTGTGATTCAGTCACTAACTTGTTTAACCATCATTTTTTTAAATCTGACTTTACATTATTAGGTGGAGCATGACACAGCTCTCTCAATGCAGACATTATTAAAGTTGGATGCTATCAAATCCAGAATGATGGATGCCTCAGAAGCACTTCAGGTATTTGATTATAAGAACAGAACATTACACCTAATATAGTCCTAGTTAATCTTAATATATATTATTATTGTATACATTAATTATTATAAAATTTCTAGTCCGTTATTTTTCATTGTTCCAATGGCACAGTGGTTAGAACACCATGCTGCTATCCTCCAGGTTGTACGTTTGAATCTGGTTCATACCTGTGTTTGTTAGGTTTATTCCTCTAGAGACTCACCTGTAGCTCCTACCTGTGTTTGTAAGGTTTATTTCCCTAGAGTCTACCCCTCTGGCTCATAACTGTCTTTGCAGGGTTTATTACCTTAGGGAAATGTGCCGCTGGCTCATACCTGTGTTTATGAGGTTTGTTACCTTAGGGAGATGCCCTCTGGCTCATACCTGTGTTTAGGGGGGTTGTTTCCAGAGTGAGAGAAACCTCTGTCTCATATCTGTGTTGATTGGGTTTATTACCTTTGGGAGACCCCCTCTGGCTTATACCTGTGTTAATATGGTTTATTACCCTAGGGAGACACTCCTCTGGCTCATAACTGAGTTTGTGAGGTGTTTTTACCGTAGGGACTCAAGGAGTCACACCTTGCTCAGGGAGTCACACCTAGCTCATAACTGATTTTGTGAGGTTTATTACCCTAGGGAGACACTGCTCTGTCTTATACCTGAGTTTACCCTAGGGAGACAGTTCTGTAGCTCATAACTGCATTTTTGGAGTTTATTTCCCAAATATGTCCTAGAAGTGACCAGTGCTGAGGCTAAATAATTTAACTCAACTCATCACTTAATTGTAACATTTGTATTTATATCTTGCTTGAAGCATAATGTTTACATTTTAACACTATTATTATTATCAACAGTCAATATATATGATGTATAAACAAAAATTCAGAATGATACAAATGCTAGACTTTGACTTTAAATATTTAGCCATTCATTAAAACTGACTGTGCATAGTTCTCCTACGTGGTTGGATTATTAGTCTTAGAATTGGTTATGAAAATTACTAAATTTCAGTTTTTGCTAGATTCTTGAAGAAAGGAACTTTAACTTACTAACAATTTGAAAATATTATGTAATGACAGTTGATACTTAAATTGTTAGAAATTGATTAGAGTGTTTTGATCATTATCTGAAGATTTGTCATTTCTATTTAACTGGTTACCTTGATAGTGAGATGGAGACATTTGAACAGGTCAACATGCTACCATCTGACTCCAGTATAATGTTATCTCAGAGCTACATTAGTTGTGAATCATATTATAATTGAACATAGGAGAGCAACTGATGTGTTCTTCCCATCGGTCTTTGTACATTAGTAGTGTTGATGGTATTGACATATGACTGACAAATATTCTCTATTTGAGAACATGGGAACAGCCACAACATAACAATCCAATCATTTTAATCGAATTAAAATGAGAAAATGTAGAATTACAACTAATGCTGATGTCACCATGTTGCCTAACTAAATGCTGCTTCACATTTATTCTTATGATGGAATTCCCATTGGCAGCAATGATTTTGTACATTAAATTGGCATTTTATTATTCTACTTTAAATATTTTATGGGCAGAGATAGTGATGATTGGGTTATTAATTATTACACAAACAAAACTTGTATTTTTTATAATGTGCACTTAAACCCCAATTAAATGTTAACTTCTCCAGCCTACATCAGTTAGTGATCATTGACAATGTTATGATTATTGAAAAAAAAGTGTTATTTAATATCTTCAGGAGCAAAACAACACACATTGTATCTATTTCCATCGTATTCTGGAGCATAATATAGTTGAGCCTGACTGCATTAATATTATGATCTCTCTAGTTTTAGATATAAACTGTTTTATCATATTTGCAATATATCATAAAGTGTTTTACTATGTTTTTTAACGTTATAAGAATAAAGGTTAATTACTATCATCTGTGTTAGATACTTACAGGTACTAAACCTACTGTGAATAAAATAAGTAGAAGTAGAAATTAATTATATGAATGTTATAAAGAATATTCACATATAGATAGATATATCAGAGCAATAACATTTAGATGTTAAATTAATAAAACAATTCTAAGATTTATTGAATTTGATTAAACGACAATTGATAAATAGCATTGTCTTTGATGGAACTCGTGTTTGTTGATGATTTAGTGTGCCTGATGATGACAATGATGACGTTTGTTATAAAGATTCTTTGTTATAACGATTGTTTTCACCTATGTATGTCATCTAGGAAGCTGATAATTGGACAACGTTGTCTGCTAATGTTGATGAGGTATTCGATTCTGGAGATGTCAATAAGGTCAGTAAAATAAGTACATAATTTCAGTTTCCTTTTCACTTTCTGGTATTCAAAGATTGATCTTGTATCTATGTCTATAGATACATCCTGGTGACAGCATTAGATATGTATATTAATGTACAATCTTTTATTATATTTTAGATATCAGAAAAGTTGGTTGGCATGCAGCAAAGTTTGGTGAGTTTGGTCTTATTTATGATGGCGGTGTATAATAATAATAATAATATATATTATGAGTGGAGTAATTAGTTGGTTTATCATTTATAATGGTATAATGATAATACTTATAATGATAAATAAAATACTTATAAGTGAAAAAACATATTATAAAATTGGTTTTACCAAGTACCGTATATAATCGCGTATAAGTCAATATTTTTTCGGTAGGGAAAAGGGGGTTCCCAGAAGCACCTCGACTTATATGCGTGTTATATTTCCTACCAGCTGAAGGAAAGATGTTTTTGGCCAAAGTCGGAATAAAATCATCAAATCCATTATTATTCAATAAATAACAATTAATTTTCATTTGGGTCTCATAAACATGCCAGTCTTTATGTAATAATACTTAATAGTCGCACGCTTTTACCTACCAGTACCTCCTGATGTGCTCTGAAACAATGAATTAATAAAACTTGCCTTATTGAAGTTACAATCAGGCGTGTTTGTGTGAGAGATAGTTGGAACAAAATTGCCATATCTCTGCCTACTAGTCTTAGTCAATAAATTACTATTAATTTTCACCAAACTGTTATTTGGCTCTTACAAACATGCCAGCCTTTATGTAATAATACTTGATAGTCACACACTGTTAACTACCGGTACCTCCAAATGATTAGCGATAATATAGAAATCACTGTTCACATCACAAACTTTGCTCTCGATTTACTGTGAAACAATGAATTAATAACGCTTGCCAGTTGAAGTTACAATCAGACGTGTTTGGTGTGACAAGTTTGTTTATTAGATCTAGTTATAACATCAAAGGAAAATCTGTGTGTGTGTGTATATGTCGCTGCCAGTGAAGAAATTGATATTGATAAATTAAGATGCACTTGCTGACACCGTGAATTTGAAACGACTGGGTCAGCTTTTTCGTAAATGATGACAATGATTAGGATTTTGAGGGACTTTAAGCCAATACTTGACCTCGACTTATACGGTGAGCATATGCCTGAGGAAAGAATTACAGGGTCAAAAATAGTGTTTATTAAACACTAAATCTCTAAAGAAATCATATATGTTGATTATTTGGACTTTTATTGTGTTTAGGTACAAACATGTATAAAATAGTTTCTTAAAGGAACAGTCCACCCTCAGAAAATCTTTCTTAACTATGTAAAGATTAGAACAGTAACCAAAAATTCCACAATAATAATCACGAAATAGACCTGATATCATAGATATAGGGAAATAATCCAAATTACTGGAAGGCCGCCATTACGGCTGCATCGGAAGCCAGATTCGAAGGTGGGAAGGAGCAAACTGAAATGCTCTGACGTCACATGAGCTCTCTCTAGACTGACGCGGATTATAGTTACTCTTGAGTGTTAATATCTCAGCCATTTTTAATAACCTTCCTCTTCTAAGGTTCTTTCTGGCTCAAACTGATATGGATGTATCCCATTCATGACGTAATTTTAACAAGATAATTGTGTTATGTTTTGGAATAATTCTTTTCTCACACTTGTTTACATGCCTTTGTATGGGTTCTACATACTTCTGGTCAAACTGCTGTATTCAAGCAATGTCACCATTCAGGAGCTTCCGGTCTCTGTTTAGCTTCAAAATGGCGGCACCCACAGGCCATTAAAAGTCAATTAATCAGCACTTTAAATTAGATTATTTAATATGTGGGTGATCGTTTACAAATCTTGACATCATTTTATGATATTTATGAGTATAGCTTTAATAGTCCTGAAAATTTGAAATGTAGGTGGACTATCTCTTTAAACCAATGTGAAATAGTGAACTGTACTTATTCCTCTGTGCCTTAATGTTTGATTGTCTTCTTGCAGTGTAGTATTATGTGTGAAGAGAGTATTTTTTTAATCATTTATATGACTACCTTATATTTTGTAAATTCTTGACGTATTTGAGAAACATATTTTAACTGATACTTGAAAATTTTAAACAAAAATCATTCAAAATAAACAAATCTCATAAAATAAATAAATTCCATTTTATAATAATATAATACTATTTTTTTCATACTGAATGGTTCAGTAATTTGGTACGTATAACAATTAGTGCGTGTGTGTGAACATAAAGGTACAATCCATTACAACATACATTCAAAATATCATAAATTTCAACCATTCTTAATTCATTGGTTAATAATCCAATTGTCGTAATCAAGCAATGATGAGATTAATATTTCTATTGATATCATCTGGGGCATGAGATATACTTTTCTATCTGTTCTTATAATTCCACTAAATGTCAATTATTTCTCTGTTGTCACTCTTCACATTTAACATGTGTAATATCATTCTGAGATTTACTACAGCAAATATCTTGCTATGTCGATATCAGACATGGGGTCAATTCCATTTTGTCAATTCCAATTCCACTCAATTCCACGTGGTCCATTCCACTTCAAAGTTATCGATTCCAAATTTATCAATTCCATTTTTAACTACTCTTTTTATCTAATACTTTTTACCATGAGTAGGTACCCTGAGTACCAACTGGAATACCTACTCCGAGTAGTTTATATTCCAAGTAGGATCGTCATGGAAGAAATATTTCTGAATTAAAAAATTAAATGGTAAATTAATCTGTGGATTAAATTTTTTTTGTAGCAAATTTATCAATTCCAATTCCATTTTTTTTTAAATAGGCAATTCCGGAATTGGAATTGCCAAACGATTCCAATTCCAGAATTGGTTGATATGATCTACTACGATATAATTATTTGACTTAGTTATATTTAACATAAAGTTAACATAATGATTCATCAATAACCTTAACATACCATCAAGTACAAGCAAAAATTGACTTGTGTATTAGATAACGTAAGCACCATGATCTTCGCATACATTTGTGACAATTAGTATAGAAACTGTGCACGCCATTATTGGTTAGATTCCATAAACTACATCCATAATAACTAGTACTATGTGATTTAGAAAGTGACATTTTGACATTAATAGGACAAGATCCAAATCATGAAATCATTGTATTTGTTTGAATAATCAAACTATTAATCCCTTGAGTAAGATTTCTTTTGTTAGATTCTTGATCAATATAATGACCAAGATTTAGTACAGATTTGTTGTGGTCAATTAGTACACTATTTACCTCAAATGAAACATCATAATGGACATTGTATGTGATCAACATGCTCTTTGTGCTGTTAAATTTAACATAATATTCTTTAGCACAATACTCGTGGATATTGAGTTCGGCCCATTTAGCCTACCTTGTGCACAAGTGGCCATAAAACACCAATCATCATCATCACGGATGCTGAGTTAGTGAGTAATACAGACATTGACCTCCGACTCGGAGCCATGAGGATGACGTCATCAGCATAACATAAAGTAGTGGCAAAAGTCTTGATACAAAAACCAACACCTCAGAGATAAGACCCTGTATCACTCCATTTAAAAATGGAAAACAATCAGTAACTTTAGTACCCCAACTTGACTCTCAGTATTTGTACACATTTGCCAGAAGTCTAAATGTAAAACTACGTATTTGTTTCTTGATTATTAATTAAAATATTTTACAATAATATACTCTGTTGACAGTCTGGGGGGGGGGAGGCATCAAGAAATATGAAGTTGTCTCCCAGGCTTTTGAAAAAGTAGATTATTGTAAAAAATATATTTAGTAATCAAAAGACAACCATACTGTACTGTATATCTAGTTTGATTATGTTTTTGAAGGAGCTTTAATCTACATCAAATAATATTATTACAGGCAATCAGCATCATATCCAAGTTGATGTTATTAAACTAGAAATACGTAGAAATGTTGTAATATGTAAGTAATTATTGTCTTCAATCACCATTCTACAGTCAATACTGACAGATGTACCAGATTATACTGAGAGGTGTCACTTCCTTGAAACATTAAAAAACAAGTTAGAGGCCATGCTTAGTCCACAAGTTGTTGCTGCTTTCTCTTCACATTCTCTAGGTAAGTGTTGCTCTGTAATATATCAGTCAATTTCTCTTTTATTGTACAATTACTTAGATCAGATCAGATGTTGGGTTTCAGTTTTTTTAGGTCAGACCAGATGTTGGAGTTCATATTACTTAATTTCGGAATCATATGTTGGAATCCAGGTTTTATGCCATTTCATAGATTGGGGCTCAGTTACATGTTTGAACGACCCCATCTTTATCATAATGTGCAATATAATTTAAACAGTCTCGTGTTTTATAATGGTATCCTATCATCAGAGGGTAATCATGTAATTCTGTGAAGCTGTATCACATCTGGTGTTGGGGGTCTATCTTTTCCCTAACATACGTACTCAATAAATATGAAACGAGTTAAATTTAATATAAATCATCAGCATAACATACTTCATTTAACTTTGAAAAAATTGTAACTGTTCTGCTGCAGTTTCTTCCATCAGAAGATTAATAATCCCTAAATAATAACAAAGAATATTCTGTTATTAAAATGTAGATGTTTTGTTTTATGGAAACTTTTGTGGACATAGTAGACCAAATAGTCTGAATGAACACTTCTGACATAACCCAACTGGGGTTTGAAACTGATGCCTACAGATCCATGGTCAACCATGTTACCAATTAGGCCATGGAGATAATTTGTACAAAAGCTTCATACTTTTGGGTACATCATTATTAGACTAAATGTTAGCTATATATTGCACAAATAGTCTATTATATTGTGTATATAATTATCATTAATAGTCTGTGGAAACAGTGTCCTATCAGAATATTGTTATCAGGAACTACCTGATATTGGCTATTTTTGTGTGTAATATTAAGAGAGTAAGATTTAGAGGTTTGTCTTGATTGATGCTCATCAGGATCTGGTGTTGTGGAGAGCATATCTCATTGCAAAGAATGTTCTCTTTGTTTATTTTAATCAAGTACATAACTGTGCTTCAGATAAAGACATTTAAATAAAGATCAACTGTCTCAGATATTACATAATTTAGTTTTGGTATCATTACAGTATTCTATATAGTCACTTGTTACAAACTTATTTTCCACGTATAATTTATGTCACTTTTATAATTTGATATCACCTTTATTAGACCAACTTGTTATTGTTTATTCTATTCTTGTTGTCTTTGTTGTTTTATTATTATTTGACACTCTGTCACATGTCACATGGTCTGATAATAATATTGCTATTTTCCTATTTGTGTCAAATCAGTGTCACCATTTTTCTGTATCAGTAATTTTTATAGAATCAGATGCTGACATGATTTGGTTGAAGATATTTTCCGTTTAAAAGTTTTGTGACTATATATATATATATATATATATATATATATATATATATATATCATGTGACCTTATTTATTGTACTGTAAGATAGTTGTTCATATTATTTAAATTTAGATCATTTCCACGAACCAGTTTTTGGATGCCAAAGGTTTATAGAATCAGATGTCTGCCATGTTTCATTATTCATCCAGTACAGTTTACTAAATCATTATATGTAAACAACCTCCAAACAACACAATTGGATGCAATGCAATAAAAAATTATTGATATTCTTGTAATAATAATAATTATTATTATTATAAATATAATAACTGAATTAAAATATAAATTAAAATATGATGGATGGCAGCACTAATATTATCAATGACCACATGTACAGATAAAGCTATTTGTGTGAGTGTGTGTGTGTGTGTGTATGTGTGTGTGTGTATGTGTGTGTGTGTGTTCTAATATGCTATTTGGCTCCAGCTTAGACCAATTACTTGTCAAACTGGGAAATTAGTGGCTATAACTATATATTATAAGTACCAATTTAAGATTATGTTAAAATTTTGGTTTAGGGTTTTATGATACATACAACTTTCCGGTGGATTTAACATGGAAAATCACTGAGAATTTATTACACGTTAATCCTCAGTGTAAATAATTGAGAGCTGACAACTCCACATTATAGTCAATGTCTGTTCTATGCTAATACTATACTACTTTATATCAGACCGTGTCTGTCTGCCAGTCTGTCTGTCTGTCTGTCTGCCTGCCCGCCCGCCCGCCGGTCCGCCCGTCTGTCTTTCTGTCTGTCTGTGATGTTTTTAGGATGTTTTATTGTTACAGAATCTGCCCAAAGATTTGTGAAGATCTTTGACAGCATTGATAGACTGCCACAGTTAGAGAAATATTATCACAGATGTCATAAGGTGTGTGTGTGTGTGTGTGTGTGTGTGTGTGTGTGTGTGTGTGTGTGTCTGTGACAAATATAGAGCTATGGGCACAGGGTTTTATTCAAACACTACAGAATTATGTTGGCATGACAACAAAATTTAATTTTATATAGTTAAATTAATGCATAATTTTGTTAATTTTTATAAAAATAAACATACACGTTTCTATGGTCTCTATATGATCCATATTATTTATGTTCCCTTTAGGGAGAACTCTTACAGAAATGGAGACAAATACAAAGTGATAATCAGAATACATCACTTAAAGAATGGCTTAGTGAATTCTATGATATTTTGTTGTCATTGTGGCACACACAGGTAATTATAAGGATCTGTTTCTTTGTTCAGTGCATAGCATACACAGGTATTTACACAGGTATTTATAATAATTTACAGTTTACAATATATAATAATAATGTAATTTTTTATTACATTGTCGTGTCAAAAAGTAAAAGGTAATTAAAAAGAGTGAATCTTTATATCTTAAATTTGTTCAACATTTATTAGATCAAATTAGTGATATTGTATTCTGATTGTGTACACATCTTTACTTAATTTTATCATAACTCCTATCTCCCATATAACCCAATAACACATACCTTATTGAACTTAACATTCAAAACAGTTTCAATAATACAATATTTCCATTTGACGACGTTTTCTCACTTGATTCTGGTTCAGATACAGTGGTGTGGTCAAGTGTTTGAAGATGCAACTCCTATTGTCTGTGAACTGTTGACGGACACATTACTCTCTGTGGATCCTTCACTTCCTGTTTGTATAGAACGGCATCTACAAGGAGTTGACTATCCATTAGATATCCTGATAGACTTGAAGCAGGTTGGTGGTTTATACAGAACTAATTATCAGCAACATTTAATCTCTTCTATAAAATAATATTATTACTGCAAAATACTTGAAAGATAGATAACTTAAATTAGTGGGACAAGATAGTTCTACAAGTCCAGTTTGGATGTCCCTAACAGAAGCCAAAGCTCCAACTGGCATAGCTCTCTGGATCATTGAAACATACAAGTCCCCCACCATGTCAAGGAATGGACAATGAGGGGGGGGGATCAGTGATAACCCAAGTTTGAATCATTTATTTGCCTGCCACCATCAATATCTTCCTTATACAACAATATTCTGATTGAAGACTGGTTTCATTTAAAAATTGTCAGGATGATTCTTTGATAGAAAAAATGATAATAAGATAATAGTATTAATACCGTACATACTCGCGTATAAGTCGACCGGGCAGATAAGTCGATGTCAATTTTTGATTTTGTAATTCTTTCCTCAGGCATATGCTCACCGTATAAGTTGAGGTCAAGTATTGGCTTAAAATCCCTCAAAATCCGAAATTATTGTCGCCATTCACAAAAAAGCTGGCCTAGTCATTTCAAACTCATGGTGTCAGCCATTGCATGGTAAATATATCAATATCAATTTCTTCACTGGCAGTGATACGCACACACATGCACACACGCATGGATTTTGGTTTGATGTTATAACTAATAAACAAACTTGTCCAACAAAACACGCCTGATTGTAACTTCAACTGGCAAGTGTTATTAATTAATTGTTTCGCGACGAGTGGTTTAGGCAAGGTTTACAATGTGAACAGTGATTTTTTTATATTATCGCTAATCATCTAGAAGTACCAGTACTTAACAGTGTGTGACTATCGGGTATTATTACATAAAGACCGGCATGTTTGTGAGATCTAAATAACAGTTTGGTGAAAATTAATTGTTATTTATTGAATAATAATGGATTAATAGGCAGCGATGTGGTGATTTTATTCTGACTCTGGCTCTTATTGGGTTGAATCCTATAATGTTGTGTGTCAAGGATAGGCAAAAATATCTTTCCTTCAGCTGGTGGGAAATATAAGTCAAGGTGCTTCTGGGAACTCCCTTTTCCTTACCCAAAATATAAACTAATACACAAGTATATATGGTAACTAATGTCTGTTTTACTAGTTTTTCTAAACCATTCAGACATTTATTACTTTTATTTATTGTAAAATACAGTTTTTTTTTCTTCAAAATAATGATTTGGTGGTTCTTATTAATAACGTATTTTCTGCATTGGATAATACTGTCAATGCACTTAAAAGCATTTGACACTTTTAATTAGAATATTGTTATGAAAGTTTTGGACATTTATGGTGTATAGGGACACTGATTCTGTGACACTGATTCTGTGGTCACAAAAAAAATGGGAATATTATTGCTGAATCATTATTTTTAAGTAGAAGTTGCCTTTCAAAATGGAATTTCCATGTTGACAAAAATGTCACAACACCAAATTGTTTACATGACTTCACCCTTAAAAATGTAGTACCAACTGAAATTCTGTTTTCACAAACTCTAATGTAAGACTGAACTAGCTCATTGTATGATTGACATTGAAATGCATTGAAAATTTAAGATGTATTTATTAATAAGTATAGGTTTTGTATATATTTTGAATATACATCATAAAGTTATTATGTTTTGTAATAACAAACAATGTTCACTACATCAGTCTAAATAACATTAGTTAATTATTATAATTAATATTTTGTGGTATCAAACATTATGATGGTGTTGCTATATATTATTATTGTTTTGAGCAAAGTAGGTAAATATTAGGCAGGTAATATATTTTACTGATTGTCATAATACAACATCAGCTCATTAACTTTAAAATTTAATATCCTAGCTTTTGCCATGTAATATGACTACCGTCATCCTATCTGAGCAACTGATCCAGATGAGTTAAGTGGATTAAGACCTCATTCCACAAACCTAACATCTATTCCACATAATGTAATGCATGATTTCTAATTATTCTAAGACAAATTTGCCAAATGAGAACCCTCTGTAAACATGACTAGATCTGCTGATGTTAACCCTAACCTAACTTAGCTGTAATGTTGAGTAATAAGTGTCAGTCCCTACGTAGTTCTACAGTAGACAATAGAAACTAGGATACACATAACATTGTTTAATACAGGTAAAGAAATCCTCTATAATTAATATAACTTATAAGAGTAAGTCTTTTAGCTAATGTACCACAATATGTTACAGGAACCAAAGATTTATTGTAGCCACTAAAGTGTGATACAATATAGTTATATAAATTTGTTTTGTGTTATTTCTTTTTGTAGGGGGGGGGGTGTTCTGACAATCAGTTATCAGCACTAATTTAGTCAATATTTACAACGCTTTTGATCTGATACAAGAAATAATTGGTATTTTATTTGAGTGATTAGTCAGATGTTGTTGACACCTGTTACTTACGGCTGATGGGTGACTGACTAGGACAATATATCACAAACACAGTCAACTTAATTGGATTTGAACCTTGAAAGATTTGCAATGTTAGAATTATACTTTAATCACTATGTCATAGGGGTACCTCCATAATGATATAAAGTTACAGCTAAATATTACAAATATAGTCCACTTAAGGCTTCTAATAGTAACATTACATGATTAAATATGCATTTATATTATTATTGTATTTACAAATTATTGTGCTAATTTACAGATGTCTGAAAGGTTTGCCAAAAGTATAGAGAATGCCATAGAATCTCAAAGCAAAGGTCAGTAGTTAAATTCTCCTGTGTGTGTGTGTGTGTGTGTGTGTGTGTGAGTACATTCCTCTGTTCTATATATTTTTTATTACAGAATGTCTGCAATATTAAAAGTATTCTGCTTCTGACATTCTCCTTTTTAACGTGGTGCTAGTTATTTCATTCTAGAGTAGCGTCTGAAATAAACTTGTGAAAAGGGATTTATTTCAAACAAACTTAGTATAAGACGCTCATTATAAACTACTATATTGTATATACGCTTTCTAGTCCAGATTGAGTACCATTGATCTGACGATTTATTTTTGTCATATATTCATATCATCTTAGACAAATGTACATTTGTTAGGGGTAATGTAATGTCTGATTTGTTTAAGTAATCCACAATAATTTTATATCACTGTAAACATGTTTACATTTTATTATGGCTAATATTTAGCTTGTTTAATTAATCTATAACAATTCCTTATGATCTTTGACATGTTTACATCTCTTAGGGACAATGTCTGATTAATTTACATAATCCACAACAATTGTTTGTAATATTATTTATTTATTAAACATTTTATATATAATATTTAAATATTTTTATTGTCAAATTTTATTTTACATAAAAAAACACTTTTAAACAAGTGATACAATACTATTGAAAGAGCGCTATATAACTGTGGTATAATAATAATAATAGTAATATTAATAATAATAATATATTATTATACATAATGATAATATAGCTTATTAATAATATTTAGCAACTATAGTGATAGCTTAATGGGTTTATTTTTAATTTGTTTTGTGTGGGGGGGGTATTATTTGAAATATCAAGTTGTTTCTTCAATAAATACACATAATAAACATATTATATGTCTGTAGAATCAATAATGGAGCCATGTACTCACCTGTAAACATGTCAGTTAGTGTATATCATCATGATATATATTTACAATATTCTAAACAAATTGTAAACATTTGGTCTTTGGCATATTTGGGAATATTTTTACTACTACATTGTGTGAATAAGTGAACATAAAATATTGCTCTTTCTATATATATATATATATATATATATATATATATATACTTACAGTAGATGAGCCTTATACCAGTATACAGCGTCTAGCTATGGCTATATATCTACCATATAGACCTTATATACAGACCTATAATGAGCTGGAGGAAGCTATATTAACAGCTGCACTATTAAATATTCCACTGGTAAGATATGTTTATTATAATGAACTAAATTAAAGTTGTATAATCTCATAGATGGCACTCATTTACTTAAAAAGTTGTTTGTATGATGATGGGTAATTGACATGTAAAAAACGGTATTTGTTAAATACCTCATTTTATTGGCAGAAGTACCAATATTTTGAATATATCAGTGTAATGTCTTTGTAGTGGTTTTGTTAAGAAATAAGGTAGATGGTGAGCCAACAAAAATGCCAGGGTCATATATTGGTAGGCCTCAGTGACCTACAATGGCACAAAGCGACCTGTCATTGGCATTGGAAACAGAAGTAGTTGGATCTCTACTTGAGAGTCCCGGCTTCTAACAAAACCCCTGCTTTGTAAACAGATCATTGTATACGTTAGCAGGACTGTTTGGTCAGCTTTATATATCAGAGCTGAATGCTAAATATTATTTTCTATGCACCGTTCAAATAGAGATAGAAATATGTCAGCAATATTGGTGTCTAATGATAGATCTGTTATTTTAAACTAATTCATTGTATATTTATGTTTCTGTCTAGTATTTATCCATCCTATATAATATCTTTATGAGCTGACACTCAAGTGGTGATAATTTTGCTTCTATTCCCATATTTTGAGGCATTTGAATGGAGCCATTACAAGGTCTATTTTAATGAATCACACAAATCAGCTAACGTTTATAGGTGTATGGGGTTGATCACCCTGTAATAGAAAGATGGTATATATTTAAATATTAATTTTTATTAGTTGAGTCAGTAACATCCATAAATACATAACCTTCGATATGTGTAATTAATGTGGGATACCTAGATCTTTATACAGTTGTGGGTGGCTAACTTGTCCAGATAGACCTGTTTGTGTTTATCATATGGAAAGATAACAAGTATCTGGTACAATATCGAGCTGTGATAGCGCAGTTAGTTAGAGCGCAGGAATCGTGGCTGAAGTGTCATGGATTTGAGGCTCCTGGAGCTGCAATGCTGTCATGTGGCGACTGATTCACTCATCCATAAAAATGAGAACCTGACAGGACATGATGGCTGTGTGTTTGAGTAACGCTTTGTGCCTTTAATGGCAGCATGTGTTGTATGCTCCATTGGGAGTTGAGATGTGTGCTGGGTAGAAACAGGTCTGAATCCAGGATAATAATACTGTACAGCGCCTCAGAAGAAGGTTACCTGGTTCTGGCGCTATATAAATATGCATTATATATATATATATATGTGTGTGTTTTTTAAATCTAGGACCATGAAGATGTTATGGAAACTGTAAGACTTTTGGGTGAATCTGTGTCAAAGCTTTTTGCTGCAGCAAATGAGGTAAGGTGGTGAAGGTTGTGATAAAGTATGTTTTGGTCATGTAGGAATGGATACCAGTACAGATAATCATAAATTATCAATATTACCTCTTGAGGATTCATTAGGGAATTAATATAGAAAACACCTTTTCTTACTGAAACATCTAAAGTTTCTCTAATGTCCAAAAGGCGGTGTAACAACACTCTCAATAAAACAAATCACCACTAGTCATGGTGAGAGTAACACAATCAAATTAAAAGATCAAGTTTGTGAGAATATTAAATTTACCTGTCTAGCTGACTATATTTATAACTGTCTCTTAATTGCTATATCTTTACTCCAGGCACTAACTTACAAACCATAAATCTCATTAACTTATAGTAGTAGTAATTTTATGGGTTGAGAAATATACATGAAAATGTTAATTCATATATATATATATATATATATATATATGATTATTGTGTCTTGGTGACTTATCAATTAGTAGGCAGAGACAAACAACTTTTTTATTTAATAAATATACACTAACCCATTGATTCTTTAAAACTTATATATGGATTGTATGTGTGGATCACTTGTCAGTATGTTTACATTTAGACCTGCAGCTTTTTATATTTGGCAAATACATCCCAATCCACTGATATGTATGTGTGTGTGTGTGTGTGTGTGTGTGTGTGTGAGAGAGAGAGAGAGAGAGAGAGAGAGTAATGGGTGGTATGATGTCATATTTTATCAAAATTTAACTGACAGATCAGGTTCTACACAAACACATTGTTTTGAAGGTTATGATAAATTGACAGCTGTCATAAATAAAATAAACTGTTACCTATTTAATCTTAATGGACATATGTTTACTAAATTTATCAAATAACTATAATTATTTTTGTTTATGATATATATATGTGAGTGTTACAGTTCATGCTTTCAAGTAATTTCTTTTTCAAGAGATACCATACGTGAAAGTAATATGTAGTTAAGATGAACGCTTCAAAAATTTCCCTGCTACAGATTAATTGTTATCAAACCTTGCACATTTTATACTGAAGAAGGAATGAATTGACAACTAAAGATTTATACGAGTCAGTTTGGTTTAGTAATTAGTAAACATCAAAGGTGTGCTTATGACAATTAGACTAGTTAAAGAATAGAAAATCAGTTGTGACTTGACTAGCTTAAACAATATAGACTGATATTTATAGTAAATGTTTTGAGTAATTTGTGGCTGAAAGGTGTTGCCGATTTTAGACAAGATTAAAGTTTTTACCTATTTTAGTCTGTATTTGAGTATATTTAGAGCATATCTTTTGTGGTATCGGTATCCTATTTATCTTCTAGTTATCAGTATGACAGCTGTTTGTTTTTAGTTAATAAAGTTTGTGTGTGTGTGTGTGTGTTATAAAAGGAGCTCCCTCCATCCATCAGTTCAACCACATATATAGTTATATGTCTGTTTGTCTGTCTTAGGCTCTCTGTCTATATAACTAAGTCTCTCTGCAACTGATGCCATCTGTCTGTCTGTTAGTCTCTCTCTCTCTCTCTCTCTCTCTCTCTCTGCAACTGATGCCATACTGTTTGTTTCTCTGTTGATTTTATTGCCTGCCTATCTACCTGTTTCCTTACTTAACTACCTACTGACATACCTGCCTGCCAAACTACTCACTTCTTGCTCGCCAATTGCACATTCATCACGCTTCGCCCCGACAGTCAAAGTTGATGTTCTTTGTTTACAATATTTATATCAATGACTTCTAACGATGTCATATTTTGGATCATCTATATAGAAATGTCAAATATTGATAGATATAGCCACTAGTAATCCAATTATTTATATTT